>BSUD01000004.1:120996684-121199677 GCA_033239045.1 Fagopyrum esculentum
ATGATAGAATGATCTTAATCACAGTAGGATCCTGAAAGTTCGAGTCTTTAACCTTAACCCTAAGCATCTCGTTCAGTCGATGAACATCTCGGCCGGGGTGGAAACTGGCTGACCGAGATGGCTTATCCGATCCTTAACTGAGAGTTAATGTGTTAGAGTTTGCCAAATCCTATTCTTATTATACCTTTCTGGTTCAAAGCAAGCTTAGGATGAGACTTACCCGGTAATTCCTTAGTTTGTATACTAACGATCATAAGTGTAGGTAATAAAGGCTTGTCCTTTATTGGGGTTTGAGTGTGCTTCCATCCCATCTTTGTGAGTTAGCCTGAGACTTACCCGGTAAAGGTTGATTCTATTCCCTTAGATGGTGTGTTAGTTTGAGGCAATAGTTCTTTATCTTAATTCCTTGAGACTTACCCGGTAATAGGAGTTACGGTTTGGGATTAGTGTGTAGTGAGACTTACCCGGTGATCTACTCCACTTTAGAAACACCTTCCCCATGCAAAAATCTCAGCTTTGTCCGCTTATCTATAGATCTTGAGTTGGAACCACAACTAGATGCTTTAATCCCTAGAATTGCATGTTTGCTTATTTGACATCTTATTCATCTTTGATTGTATACTTGCTCTTGTGGTTAGCATTAACACTAGCATACCGTATTGGACTTTGTTTCACTAAGTCCCTGTGATCGACCCCTGGAATTTTCTTGCTTTTACTACGATTGACCCGTACACTGCGGGTTCGCATCCTTGTTTTAAGCTTAAGTCTAGGGTTATAAATTTAAAGCTTGCACACACACCGTTTGGAGCGAACAAGTTTTTGGCGCCGTTGCCGGGGACTTGGTCTAGACCGAGCCGGTTAAGGTTTGCTTTCGGGGCACTTGCCCCTGTTGCTACTAACTACTCTTTCTATGAGTTTTGTAGTTTTCAGGATTTCTGATGGCTATGTTTGATCCAGCCTGGATAGCAAGACAAAGTGCTAGGGCAGATCATTATGAATACTTGGAGGAGAAGTACTCCTTCTATTGGTTCAACAATGAATGGGAAAGAGAAGAGGCCATTCAACACGAACTTGCAATGTGGGATGAACTTAATGTCCCTAAAAAGACTTATGAGCAACCTCTTGAAGATTCTCTCGAATCTAGGTTGGAGAAGTTAATGAAGAAGGTGACGGAGCTCAAGGAAAGCACCCTATCCTATGCTAAGCCGGAAGAGGAGCATAAGGAAGTGTTGCACGTTTCGAGCATACCTCCAGTCAAACCAGAAGTTTCTCCTGAAGCTTCTGAGGGAGAAGATGTGGAAGATCTCGATCTGACTGTTGAGACCTTGGTCGAGGTAGAAGAGACCTCGGTCGAGATGATGGAAGAATCTGCAGAACCGGAAGAGGCAGATGCAGAAGACTTTAGCCAAATTACTGAGATTATGGTCAAGGTGGAAGAAAGACCAGCAGAACTGAGAGAGATTTCGTGGGTGGATTATCAACCCAACACGAAACTTGCCTCAAGCTTTGGAGAACTTTGCAAGGTACGTTCTCCTACTTCATTTGAATTCCCTATTAATATTTCTGAATTTTTCAGGAATGCACCGGAAAGTTGGAGGTCTCTTCCGAAAGAACCTCCTAAAATCAAGATGAAGTCTTCCTTGAAATTGTTGGAAGAAGAAGCTCCTTGGATTATAAGGAGTGGAGTTTGCAAACACTACACCGCTAAGTCGATGAAGTATCTCTTGTTCAAGTATGGGGTCCCTCGCATGCTCAGGACCCTGTACCATCCCCAAGCTATAGATGGGGAAGCTGCTATGATTCTCGAGAAACTGTTTTCTCGATCAAGGAAAGGATGGGACGCAAGGCTAGATTATGTCCCATTGGAGTGCAGGAAGGCTAGAAGGAATCCGGTGAGAATCAAACCGTACAAGCTTGTACGTGGGAGATCTTACCATTTGCCGGTGAAGTTAGGAACCGGAACCTTCTTGGAAGATTTTTACGGATGTGATGAGCACTCCACGACATTCGAAGTGCATTGAGTAATCCCATGCCGCATGGTCCAGCTAGCGACCTTAAATCAAGCGCTTCTTGGGAGGCAACCCAAGGTATTGCTTTCTTTCCCGTTTTCTAGTCTAGTTTAGATAGTTGCTTTGTTTTTGTTTTCTTCTAGACAACAACCAGGTATTCCAAAAGGAAGGATCACAGTTCAGGAGCTACACTCGAAGAACAAAACTTTGAGAAGTTGAGGAAACGAGCTTTACTGAGATACATCTCGCGTACTGTCAGAACACCTCGACCGAGATGTGCTTTGCCAACCGAGATGGCTTTATCTGGGAGCTGTTTCTAACTTCTTCATGCAGTTTAGCTATGTTCGGTGAGTATCTTGTCCTTAGACTTATTTTGACCCATTGGGACAATGTGTCCCAAGTATGGGGTATGCGGATATGTTATTTGACTATGGATGATTGTGTGCTACTTTGATGGATATTTATGCTTCATTCTGCATTTATATGTTTATCTGAGATTGCATGCATACTTACAGGTTATTTGATTGAGAAAAACGTCGAAACCGAAAAAAAAAATGGTTTTAAAAAAATTTTTGACCTCGACCGGGACAGTTCTGGCAAAACGAGGTGTTTCACCTCGGTTGAACCAAGAACACCTCGACCGAGGTGGGCTTAACAGAGAGTTTTCGAAAACGATTTTTGTGTTACTTATCTGGATATGATCTCAGTGAAGATCTTGTTTACCGACTGGATTTAAATTCTTTATATGTTTGAAATGTTTTATGATATGTTTAAGTTGCTAAATGCTTTGTTTGAAATTATTGGCATGTTTAATACTTTATTTTTATCCAAATTATGTTGAATTTGAAGGTTGACACCGCAGCATAAGTTCTCTCACGTTCTTCTTGGAAAGACCAAGGCAATTCATTCTTCTTCTTCTTCTTCTTCTTGATCATGCTTAGCCCCTCATATACATATTGCCTCCCTTTACCTATCCGGGAATTTGGAAGCAAGCGAAGTGGTGAAAGCAAGTCAAAAGTTGAGAAGTGGCTGAAAGTGAAAGTATTAGGAAGCAATAATAGGTTTGGGGAAGTCAATCATGAAGATGAGTAACTCGGCACCATTCACATAGCCGGGTGTTTGTGTCTTGCCAAAGTCGGATTGAGCGATATTCCTAACGGGTCATGGTATGTGCATCAAGGGTTTGACGCATCTCGAGAAATTGATGATTGCGGATCTCCTAGGCTTCGGTTATTGTGCACCTCTGTCCATGCATCCCAAAAAGTAAAGTAAAAGAGAAAAAAGTGTGAAATAAGCAAAGCTTATTGGTGGAAGATGTTGCAAGTCAAAGTGAAAGTGAAGTTCATCCTTTTCCCGGATTCTAGCACCACATTACCTTACATACATCCCTACCCTACACGTTTCTTGACCTTTTTTTTTGGGAAGCCCTTGAGACCTTGAGCTTGTTGATTGACTTAGTGGTTTAAATTGGATTATACATGATTGATTTTGATAATTATGATTTATTATGCATTCTATGATTTTATGCAAAGATGAACAACTTTCCTATATTTATAAAATGTTTTGATCATATTGAGTTTTTAATTTCCAGGAAGTACTCTCTTAGAGTGATCTATGATAGTTGCACACCATAAAAATGTTTTTGAAAGACTTTTTCATTGATTTTCTTGACTTATAATCCATTCTATCTTGATTTCTATATGAGGAACTTGCTTAGGGACAAGCAAGGGCTAAGTATGGGGTATTTTGATAGCATGAATTATAGTCTATATTTTGGGGTTTGTTTGGACGTTTTATCTTTCATAATCTGCATGTTTGTATGTACATTATGTGATTTTACTACCATTTCATCTACCCTTGCGAGAATCGAGGTCTACACCTAGTTTCGTTGTAATTGCAGGTAATATGGTACGTTTTGCATTGAAAAGGAGCAAAAGGAGTCAAGAGTCATTTGGAGCTACATTCAGGAAGCACAACCATGGATTAAAGATTTACTTTGGACCAGTTTTGAGAGATTCTACACTCAGTTATGATCACCTCGGTTGCCCAGAGATTCATCTCGACCGAGGCGATCCAAAGACACTGACTCGACCGAGGCGAACACCTAGGACGCGGCGAGAATATTTTATTCTTGGCTGAGATCTTTTAAAGTTGGAAAGTGATCTTATATTTTTGGGCTGAGCTTCTAGAAGGAAGGAGATATGCAGAATCATATATTTTACCTATTTTTATGGGAATATATCTTCTTAAGATTTATTATCTTTGGAGGTTTATTTTTCCTATAAAAAGGGTTGGATTTTCCACAATTCGAGAGACCGCTTACACCGAAATACAGGCTGCATACACCCGCTATCAGCGCAGCAGCCGCAGCCTACTCCAATTTGGGAGAGATTTGAAGAACCTTTTTGAAGGTTGAAGGAAGATTGAAGACTATAGCTTTATAGCTTTTTGGAGGGTTTTGTAAGATTGTCTTCAATTCCTTTTCTTGTTGTCTTGTCTAGTTGGATTATTATCCAAGGAACGATTTTGTGTGATATTTGATTCAGTTATTGAAGTGTTTTCATTAAATTCTTCTTTGTTCAAATATTCACCTTCTTCCCATATATTTAATACTTTCATTATGATGATGAGTGGCTAATTTCCTTGTGTGATTCTAGGGTGATTGGCTGAAGGTTGTGGGAAAAACAATGATAGAATGATCTTAATCACAGTAGGATCCTGAAAGTTCGAGTCTTTAACCTTAACCCTAAGCATCTCGTTCAGTCGATGAACATCTCGGCCGGGGTGGAAACTGGCTGACCGAGATGGCTTATCCGATCCTTAACTGAGAGTTAATGTGTTAGAGTTTGCCAAATCCTATTCTTATTATACCTTTCTGGTTCAAAGCAAGCTTAGAATGAGACTTACCCGGTAATTCCTTAGTTTGTATACTAACGATCATAAGTGTAGGTAATAAAGGCTTGTCCTTTATTGGGGTTTGAGTGTGCTTCCATCCCATCTTTGTGAGTTAGCCTGAGACTTACCCGGTAAAGGTTGATTCTATTCCCTTAGATGGTGTGTTAGTTTGAGGCAATAGTTCTTTATCTTAATTCCTTGAGACTTACCCGGTAATAGGAGTTACGGTTTGGGATTAGTGTGTAGTGAGACTTACCCGGTGATCTACTCCACTTTAGAAACACCTTCCCCATGCAAAAATCTCAGCTTTGTCCGCTTATCTATAGATCTTGAGTTGGAACCACAACTAGATGCTTTAATCCCTAGAATTGCATGTTTGCTTTATTTGACATCTTATTCATCTTTGATTGTATACTTGCTCTTGTGGTTAGCATTAACACTAGCATACCGTATTGGACTTTGTTTCACTAAGTCCCTGTGATCGACCCCTGGAATTTTCTTGCTTTTACTACGATTGACCCGTACACTGCGGGTTCGCATCCTTGTTTTAAGCTTAAGTCTAGGGTTATAAATTTAAAGCTTGCACACACCGTTTGGAGCGAACAATATTTCTCATATACAAACATAAAGTTTAAATATGGGAGAATCAAGTGCTAAAAAATATTAAATTCAATTTCAAATCTGTCATAATTGAAGAGCACTTGATAATTCACCAACATTGAGAATATTAATATTAAAATGAATTGGATTTAAATTCAAATCCGTCATAATTGAAGGTGACTTGTGTGATGAGTGGTCATTCAAATCAACATATACCAAAACTTTAATAATTCACCAATATGAGAAATAGTAAGGGTAAAATGAACTGTATTCAAATTCAAATCCGTCATAATTGAAGGTAATTTGTTTGATGAGTGGTTATTCAAATCAACATAAAACAAAAACTTTAATAATTCACCAATATCGGAAAGAGTAAAGATAAAATGAATTGAATTCAAATTAAAATCCGTCATAATTGAAGACAACTTGTCTGATGAGTGGTCATTAAAATTAGCATAAAGTAAAACTTTAATAATTCACCAACATTGAGAAGAGTGAGGATAAAATGAATTGGATTTAACTTCAAATCCGTCATAGTTGAAGGTCACTTGGTTGATGAGTGGTCATTCAAATCAACAAAAAACAAAACTTTAATAATTCATCAACATTGAGAATAATAAGGATAAAATGAATTGAATTCAAATTCAATTTGTCATAATTGGAGTCTTTATATATAGGTTGTGTTTGTAATCAAATTCTCCACATTTTCCAACTCATATTCTCTAAAACTCATATCTTTCACCACCATGGAACCAAATCAGCCCCACAACTATCAAAATTCCCTCAACTTTTCTTCTAGTTTTTTAATTTGACTCAAGATCAAACAAATGGGTCATATCACTCCTTAACTCTAGATTACCTATTTGGTCCTCATGGAAACATTCCTCTGAACTAATACTGTCCTAATGGAAGCATTCTAACGAACCAATATGGTCAATATGGAAGCACCCAATGAGCTTATATCACAAGTGGCGAGTCTGGAAGAAATAAACTCTACCTTTACCCCTCCCATGAGTGGTCAACAAGAAGCCCTCATGAAAGTGGTGCTCATCAAAGTGGTCTACAACGAGTGAAATGAAACAAGGAGAAAAGTTGTTAGTTGTTAGTGCATGGATCAACACCAACATGAACAATGTTGTCGGTAATGATCAAAATGGCGCAAAGTTTTAGGTCCGGGTTAGGGAATACTACAACACCAGAAGAGTGGAGGATGACGACACTTGGATTGAAAGGGGTTCAAGTTCTATAAAACAAAGGTGGCACAAAATACCAATAACGATTTCAAAATTTATTAAATGTTACAACAAGCATCCAATCGAAGATCAAGTGGACAAATGTACTCGAAATGACACATGCTATTTACCTTTTTGATACGGGTTCGAACTTTAGATTGAGCATTGTTGGTGTGAGCTTCAAAATATACCAAAGTGGTTCACGGTGGTTGAGAAACTTGTTAAGAAAAGTGAAGGAAGCTCAAAAAATTCCAAGGTGAATGAAGTTGTTCCAACCCATCTACTCCCAAAAGTGTCGTACACCCGATAATACGACATTATCGGACAAACAACTGATCTAACTTGTCCCTTCGGAAGTAATACTACAAAGGCTGGAAAAAGGAAGGGATACATAGTCGTCAAGAGTTCATTAAATCATGATGACGAGACGGACAATAAGTACTTGGACTTGTAAGTTGATAAAAATAAACTTACGAATGATTACGTGGTTACTCAAAAGTTTTAAATGCTAACCACATTTATTACACAAGATGGTGAGTTAACTCCTTATCAAAAAGACGTAGTGGAAATGCTAAGACATGAACTGAATATGTGATATGCGTGGAGGTGAAATCTATTTGTATTTTCATGTATTTCGTAAAACCTAAGTGAAGAATAGTTTCACAATTATGTTAGGATTTTGTCAAAAAATATGGGCATTTTTTAGTTTGGTGTTTTAGTTATGTATTGTAATATATTGGGATAATTATGTAACTATGTTGTTTTGAGTTTTTAGTTTAGTAAATAGGCTATTAGTATTTTGCTATTAGGTTAATGTACCCCAATTTATTTTAACCCTCCAAACCTTACCTACATCTTCCCTTCTCTCTCCTCTCTTTTTCTCCTTTCGCCGTTCCACATTCCAGATTTGAAATGTTGAGATAGGTAGGTAACATCTTCTTCCCATGTACGGCAACGAAGACTCCCTTGTTCTAATGGGTAGCGAGTTTGAACAAAATCTCAAAATCATAGAACAATTCAAGATAGGTAGCATCTTCAACAACTCAAACTTACCAAAAGAGGCGTTGGTGCATCTTGAACGGTCACTTATATTCGCAGCTACAGAGAGAGGCTAGAAGTTCAACACAACTATTGAGGAAGAAGAGACCGTCAGTTTTTGTTGGACTTGATCTTAACGACTAGTATGTCGAGTATTACACTCCTCTCCCTTTTCCCCCTTTCAACTACCCAACCGGAATAAGCAACTTGGTTGCTCACCGCCTCCTTCAATCACAATTTCGTTCTTCAATCGCCTCCTTCAAATATTTGAAAATCTAGCTCGCAAGCAGGTCACCGCCTTCTCAAATTCAATCGGCATTCACCACTATAAAAATAGCATACACGGCTAAAACCCTTTGGGGGCATCGAGCAGCTTTCGTCTTCCCAAATCAACATTAGTTACCCTTACATGTATGCACATTCATTCATTCAGTCTAATTGATTAACAACATTAATAGTGTGTTGAATTTAGATCCTGCTCAATTTCCATTTAGATGCCAGAAAGACATGTGTTTGTGGCATCTCAATTTTCAATTTCTTTTCAACCATCTAATGGTTTATTTAGTCTAACATTGATCAAAATCGTGTATCTAGGAAGTAAAGACTGCCCATGCCTATCTTGATATATGCTTTGTTGTTGATGACTTTAATTCAACCTTCGACACAGTTGTAACTTTATGATCTTTTTAATCACTACTAGTAATTTGGTATTGTTTAATGCATTTAGACAATGACTCAAATTTCCACATCTACGAACCATATGATAAATGATTATGCTTTAGTGTGGGTAAATGTTGAATAATGCAACTTCACACACTATGAGTTAACGTCCTATCGCAATAATGTGTAATAGCCTTGTAGTCTGACTGGAAATTGTGTTTTGCAGGTGACTATTTTTCAGGATTTGTTAGCTATTAATTGGTTCGAGAAGCATATGATGTAACATTTATGTGTGATTTTCTGGTATGTAATTTTATAACATGTAATTTTTCGGTATAAAAAATCTGGTACGAATTTCTGGTACGTAAATTTCTGGAATGAAAAAATTCTGGTATGAAAATTTTTGGTATGTAAAATTACGGTATGAGAAATTCTGGCATGAGAAATAAAAAGAAAATAATAAAGAAAATAAAAAAGGAAAAAAAAAACAAATTCATTAATAAAAAAAACTAAACTTACACTTATATAACAAATAACAATCATTAATTATTCATTTTTTTAATAGAGAGGTTGATTATTTTTATCTACTATTAAATGAAAGTGGTAAAAATAATGGGGTACACTCACTAAACACAAAACTAAAAAAAGGCCTAGTATGCCAAATTCTTTCTAATATATTCAACTTTATGTGTGATGTCTTGTAATATATTAAATTTATGTGAAAATATCTCATGTAATATATAGTCTATGTACGATGTCTTGTTATATATTGATTTTTATCCTTCTAAATATATTCAATATTGGACTCTATGAGTAGATAAATATTAAATATAAACATTTATAAAATAAAAATTATTGAAATATATTTAGTTAAACAAAAAAACTAACATTTATGATTAATGAAATTATGCCAAACAGAAAAAATGTGAACCGTTGATCTCGCTTAGATCCAACGGATCAAAATTTCTACGCTCCACCACTCCCCTATTGCGGCTGGCTCATTTTTCATTTAAAAGTCACAAACAACAATGTACATTAGACAATTTAAAAGTCACATTTTTCTTCTTCTTCTTCTTCTTCTTCTTCTTCTTCTTCTTCTTCTTCTTCTTCTTCTTCTTCTTCCTCTTCCTCTTTGCTTCTCTTCCTTGTTTCTTCTTCATTTCTCCTTGCAAGTGAAGATTGTTGATGATGTTTATGTTGGACTCTGGATGTGGATAGTTGACAGAGTGTTGCGTAGTTGAGAAGAGTGGTAAGTTCTTCTTCTTCTTCTTCTTCTTCTTCTTCTTTTTGAATCCAACAAGGTTGATCCTGTTGTTTTTGTGCTTCTTGATGGATGAAGGCAAGATTGTCTTGGTTGATTCCTGTTGTGGAATGAGTGATCAAGTGGAGGAACTGTTGAAGAGCACGAAGAGTTGTGCTTTGTTGGGAAAACCGCACCCGCGCTTCACCTGTACCGCCCCCGCGCCTTCTGATGTGTTGCCGCCCTCATGCTTGAGCTGGTCATAATCGCAGCATCTGGGGCTTGTCACCGCGCCCGCGCATTCCTTTGCCCGCGCTCGCGCCTTCCTGCAGGACATACCAAATCCTTCGGTATGTTTTCCTTCCTCTTGTCCTTTGACTTCAGTTTAAAAGCATGTTATGTTAGTTGTGAGTTGATGATGGTATATTGTGGTTGAATGCTTTGAGAGGCTTTGAGGTTTGAATGAGATGTTGAGGATATTAATTACGGATATTGTGTATGATCTTATGAGGATCTTTGAGGCTAGGAGTAAAGTCTTCTTGCATGCGATTCGATGATTGATTAGTGTGCCTTATTTATTAGGCGGTGTACATTCCTACGGGAATTTGAGAGTTTGATTGATAGCTGAGGCTACTTGGATACAAGTAAGTTCGTATGACTTACTTAGTTGCGTTTGTGTATGTAATACCCGGAAATTTTCTTCCGACTAGTCCCGAAACAATAAGAACTTGACCGATTATGACGTTTTCGGCGCTTTAGTTCTTTAGTATGGATTCCGACATTATGTTGCCTTCTTTTAAGTTTCGGGACGAAACTTCTTTTAAGGGGGTACTGATGTAATATCCGGAATTTTTTTTTATTCAGTTTAATTCCGAAGCAAATCGGACTTCGAGCCGTTGACGGTTTTCCATTCTATCTAGTATTTCTTTCTTCACAAATTTTATCATTTTATGTAAAATTTAATTCACATAAAATGATAGAATTATATCATACCCTAATTCTTATAATTTTTTTTTTTATCATTTTATGTAGAATTTAATTCACATAAAATGATAGAATTATATCAAACCCTAATTCTTATAATTAATCCTTAACGACGATTTTAGACGAGATCATGACAAGGCTGAGACGAGACTGTGACAAAGCTGTGACGAGGCCCAGACAAGCAATTGACGAAGCCCAGACAAGCAGTTTACGAGGTCCAGACAAGCAGTTGACGAAGCCCAGACAAGCAGTTTACGAGGTCCAGACAAGCAGTTGACGAGGCCCAGACAAGCAGTTTACGAGGTCCAGACAAGCAGTTGACGAGGCCTAGACAAGCAGTTGACAAGGTCCAGACAAGCGGTTGACGAGGCCTAGACAAGCAGTTGACGAGGCCCAGACAAGCAGTTGACAAGGCCCAAACAAGGCCTAATCTCGAGTATGGCCTGCCAGCCTAGTAACGTTCAGCTGCTGTTCTTCAGCCCATTCCTTGCTGCAGCCCGTACAACAGCACAGAAGCCAACCGGCCCAACAAAGGAGCAGCCCTAAAACGTGTGTATGCTGAGTTGGAGAGGAGTTGATCGTACCCTAACGCTCCCTGAAATTCCACTGTGTTCGCTCCAAACGGTGTGTGCAAGCTTTAAATTTATAACCCTAGACGTAAGCTTAAAACAAGGATGCGAACCCGCAGTGTACGGGTCAATCGTAGTAAAAAGCAAGGAATTCCAGGGGTCGATCATAGGGACTTAGTGAAACAAAGTCCAATTACGGTATGCTTGAGCAATTACTAACCACAAGTAATCAAAACAATCAATGATGATAAAAGTCAATAGAGGAAATATGCAATTCTAGGGATTAAAGCATCTAGTTGTGGTTCCAACTCAAGATCTAAAGATAAGCGGACAAAGCTTAGGTTTTTGCGTGGGGAAGGTGTTACTAAAGTGGAATAGATCACCGGGTAAGTCTCACTACTCACTAATCCTAAACCGTAACTCCTATTACCGGGTAAGTCTCAAGGAATTAAGATAAAGAACTATAACCTCAAACTAACACACCATCTAAGGGAATAGAATCAACCTTTACCGAGTAAGTCTCAGGCTAACTCACAAAGATGGGATGAAAGTACACTCAAACCCCAATAAAGGATAAACCTTTATTACCTACACTTATGATCTTAGGTAAACAAACTAAGGAATTACTAGGTAAGTCTCATCCTAGGCTTACATTGAACCAGGAAAGGTGTAATAAGAATAGGATTTGGCAAACTCTAACACTTAACGCTCAGTTTAGGATCGGATAAGCCACCTCGGTCAGACGAATTCCACCCCGGCCGAGATGTTCATCGACTGAGCGAGATGCTTAGGGTTAAGGTTAAAGACTCAAACTTTCAGGATCCTACTGGAATCTAAGATTATTCTATCATTGTTTTTCCCACAACCTTCAGCCAATCACCCTAGAATCACACAAAGAGATTAACCACTCATCATCATGAAAGTATTAATCAAGTATATGGGAAGAAAGTGAATATTTGAACAAGAAGAATTTAATGAAAAGACTTCAATAACTGAATCAAATATCACAACAAAGCGTTCCTTGGATAGAAATCCAACAAGGCAAGACAATAAAGAAGGGAGTCTAAGATGATCTTACAAAAACCCTTCAAAAGCTATAAAAGCTACAATCTTCCTTCTTCAACCTTCAAAAAGGTTCTTCAAATCTCTCAACTGGAGTATGACTGCTGTGGTGTATGCGGGTATGCAGGATGTCTTTCGGTGTAAGCGGCCTATGCAGGATGTTGTATGCTATGCGGGGTTCCGGATTTGTGGGAAATCCGACCCTTTTTATAGGAAAATTACTCTCCAAAGATAAGATATCTTAGAAAGATCTCTTCCCATAAAAATAGGTAAAATATATGATCTAGTATATCTTCTTCCTTCTAGGATCCAAGCCCAAAAATATAAGATCCTCTTTCCAAAGATAAAAGATCTCAGCCAAGAACAAAATATTCTCACCGCATCCCAAGTGTTCGCCTCGGTCGAGTCGACTTCTCTGGATCACCTCGGTCGAGGTGAATCTGTGGTCAACCGAGGTGAGTCACAACTGAATGAGAATTTTCTCAAATCTGGTCCAAAGTGAATCTCTAATACATGGCTATGCTTCCTGGATGGTTCCTTATGTTCTTGAATGTAGCTCCAATGACTCCATAGCTCCTTTTGCTCCTTTTTGATGCAAAACGTGCCATTTTACCTACGATTACAACAAACTAGGTGTAGACCTCGATTCCCGCAAAGGTAGATAAAATGGTAATATAATCACATATTATACATACAAACATGCAGATTATTGAAGATAAAACGTCTAAACAAACCCCAAAATATAGACTATAATTCATGCTATCACGCTGCTGCAAACTACCCCCTTCCTCTCACGTAACGCCGCTTCAGCAAACGTACCAGCGTCCTCCCTCCTCTCCGTCTTCTGCACGCCGCTTCGGCCAACGCAACAAC
Organism: Fagopyrum esculentum; assembly: GCA_033239045.1. NCBI lineage: Eukaryota > Viridiplantae > Streptophyta > Magnoliopsida > Caryophyllales > Polygonaceae > Fagopyrum > Fagopyrum esculentum. Next base: position 121,009,847 of record BSUD01000004.1, read on the forward strand.
AGCTTCCCCCTTCGCTGCACATGAGCATCGAGCGAACCAGTAAGTGCATCATCTCTCTTCCCTTCCGCTCAGTTTACAGATCGACCCATCTCCGCCTGAACCACCTCTTTTCCTTTCATCTGTCTCACAAACGAGCCAGGAGGAACTAGGCGCTCTCTCCTGCACAGGTGGGCCATCTCTTCCTTCTGTCGACCCAAACTGGCACCCGGACAGGTTGCTTCTCATTCTGGCGACCCAAACTCAGTATCAGCGGGCTGTTTCGCTTCTGTCGATCCAGCAGACCATTGATACCGAGGAGCCCAGATCCGATCCGCAACAGCCTTGTGCTGTCATTCATGTGCCTTCGAGTTTTAGAATCGAGTAAGGTTGATACCCTCCTCTTCCTTGCACTTATGTCCATGTAATTCATGCCTAATGAGTGTCTTTGATGTTTTCTAAACCTGCTCAGAACTTCTGTAGGACAGCAGTAAAGATGCATGCGTTTTCTGAAATTTCGGAAGGGACAAACAGTCAACTTCGGGTCCAGATTTGGGTATGTTAGACTTCTTCTTTGTGGCTGGTTTTCGGATATGTCATAGACAGTAGTTGTTAGCATGAAATATTGTGATATTTTAGGCACGTTTTCTAAGTGTATTTCATCCATTTTGATAGTCATTGATTAAGCATTGATTCAATTGTGAGCTAGTTTGTCTATGTTGTCGATATGGAGATCTACACAAGCTTTATGTTGATTATAGGTAATTAAGAGCTATTTCCGAACGGAATTGAGCAATGATGGAGTTGATTGAGCATGTCCATGGATTGAGGACATTCCTAGGAGCTAAGGATGTGCTAACTTGAAGAATAGCACGAGGAAGGGAAGAATCACGTTCTAGCCCTAAACCACGCTCTAAAATACGGCCGTACTACATTCCACGTTCAAGTCCACGGCCGTGGAACCTTGGCAAGGGAAGCGTGGTTCATTCCAGTAACTTCTACGGCCGTGGAAGGCTTGTGTCAAACCGTGACACTTTCCACGCTCTAAATTACGGTCGTGGAACCCTTCCACGACCGTGATCTTGGCGATCTTTTTCGCCACACTTTAAGCCACGATCTTCTACGCAATTGGGCCGGGCTTATATTTTATCTTTCACTATAAAAGGACGGACAAGGAGAGATTCCGTCACCTCTGCTTAGACCTTCGCTTACGCTTAGACGCATTTCCCGCTTACGCTTGGAATTGCCCTAATTTCACATCTTGCGGAGATTGTGATTGAGATTTAGCGCTTTGCTATTGAGATTTTCGGATTGACGGAAGATCGAAGATTTGGAAGATTATTCGCAAGAAGGTTACGTTTTATCTTTAGGTTTGAATTAGAAAACGGATTGACATCCCGTTCTTCGTTCTTATCTAAGATTGTGATTGTTTGCATTATTCCGAATCCATTGACGTTATTGTTCTTAATTTGTGGATTTGAGATTGACTTGAAAGTTATTGAAGGTTTTCTGAAGTTTTCATCTTTCCTTCTTTTAAACCTTGAATTTGATATCAATATGACTATTGTTGGCGAAGCTCACACATGAAGCTCAAAATCAAATTTTCTCCCTCAATAATGAGATCAAAGAGTTGAAGGAGGCTATCAAGACCAACTTTCCAAAGCAACAAGGAAAAGATGTTGGCTACTTGGGCAACAACAACAATGGTGGAGAGAATACAAACCGCAACAACAACAATAACCGGAACAACAACCGGAATAATTGGAATGGCAACAACAACAACCGGAACAACAATGGGAACAACAATAGGGGTTCAAACAACAACAATTGGCGCTCCAATCAACAAAACTCCGGTAACTCTTATCCTTCCAATTCAAATTCACTAACTCCACCTTCCTCTTCCTCTACTCCTTTGAAAAGCCAGGTGCAAACATCTAATAGAGGAAACACTTCGGGGAAGGAGAAGCCCGATCCCATGTTGGAAACGATTTTGGGAAAGCTTCAAGGATTGGAGAACCGCATCATTAAGGTTGATGATCAAATTTCTAAGGTTGATAAAGCCCAAAAGGTTTTAGAAAACCAAATGTTCAGCCAAGCGGAGGAAGTTCCTAGGAATCAAGGGAAACTTCCAGGAAAAACGGAGGACAACCCAAAGGGAAGGGTGATGACAATCACAACTAGGAGCGGAGTGACTACCACCGATCCACAGTCTAAGTTTGTTGAAGTCTCCGTTGAGAAAGACAAAGAGAAGGGGAAGGAGAAGGAAGATGTCTACGTTCCTCCTCCGGCTTACAAACCTCCCCTACCATTCCCTCAATCTAGAGCAAGAGCGCGTCTAGATAAACAATTTGGTAAGTTTATAGAACTCATGAGCAAGCTGCATATTAATATACCTTTCATTGATGCTAGGTATGCCGGCTTATGGCAAGTTCTTAAAGGAAATCCTCTCTAACAAGAGAAAGTTAGAGGATTTTGGAGAGGTTAAGATGAGTTCGGATTCTTCGGATCTTATCAAGACGATGAAGGAGAAAATGCCCCCAAAGCTAAAGGATCCGGGGTCATTTTGTATTCCCATAGGAGTGGGAGATGTCACATATGACGCTTTATGTGACTTGGGAGCAAGTGTGAGCATCATACCACTTGCATTATGTAGGAAGATCGGTTTAGGCGACCCTAAACCGGTGAAGATAACGTTGTACATGGCGGATCGGTCCATCACTCGCCCCGTCGGTATTGTAGAAGACGTCCCAGTCAAGCTAGGTAAATTCTTTGTTCCCATTGATTTTGTTGTGCTTGACATTCTTGCAGATAGTCCGGTCTCGATCATACTCGGAAGACCGTTTCTTGCAACTTCCGGCTGCATAGTCGATTGCAAGAATGCTAGACTCGCCTTTGACATAGGAGAGGAGAAGGTAGAGTTCGTTCTTTCCACTCTAGTGAAGGAGCCAATCTTTGATGAGGATATATTCAATATCCAAGATGAAGAAGGGTTGTCTAGAGAGGAGGTAAGTGCTATTCTCTTCAAAGATCCTTTACAAAAGGTTATTACTATAAGTCTAGTGGATGTAGGGGAAGAAGAGGAGTGCAATGAGGCAATTGAAGCCTTAGAAGCACAAGAGGAAGTATGTGAAGAAGAGTTTGAGAAGCTCCACGACGAGGCAGAAAACGTGAGAATCCACGGCCATACACTATATTCCACGGCCGTGGATTTCACCAACCAAAGCGTGGCTCACTCCAGAGAGTTACACGGTCATGGAGGAAACAGAGCAACCGTATTTCCTTTCCACGCCCTAAACCACGGCCGTGGAGGATGCAGGGAAACCGTGATTCTGGCCGTGGAAGAGGGTGATCGTGCTACTTCTTCAACTTTTTTTGATTCTTCTCCTACACCTTCTACTTCCTTAGACACTTCTAAGAAAGCATCGGAAGCTTCACAAGAGCCATTGGAAGCTCCGAAAGCGATGGAACTAAAGCCACTTCCTACTCATCTAAGGTACGCTTTTCTAGGACCTAATTCTACCTTTCCGGTTATTGTTAGTTCCGATCTAAGCATAGATGAACATAATAAGCTCATGGTTATCCTTAGGAAACATAGAAAAGCTTTAGGATATACTATTGAGGACTTAGTAGGAATCAAACCTTCCCTATGCATGCATAAAATATTAATGGAAGAGGACTTTAGGACTTCAAGACAACCTCAAAGGCGGTTAAATCCGACCATGAAAGAGGTTGTCAAGAAAGAAATTCTTAAACTTCTTGATGCAGGTATCATCTACCCTATCTCCGATAGCAAGTGGGTGAGTCCGGTTCAAGTAGTTCCGAAGAAGGGAGGAATGACGGTCATCACCAACAAGAATAACGAACTCATTCCTACCCGAACCGTAACGGGATGGCGGATGTGCATAGACTACCGCAAGCTTAACAATGCAACGAGGAAGGATCACTTCCCATTGCCATTCATTGATCAAATGCTTGAAAGGTTAGCGCAACATTCGCACTTTTGCTATCTTGACGGTTATAGTGGTTTCTTTCAGATTCCAATACACCCGGATGATCAGGAGAAGACCACATTCACGTGCCCGTGGGGTACGTTTGCTTATAGGAGAATGCCGTTCGGGCTTTGCAACGCCCCAACCACCTTTCAAAGGTGCATGATGGCCATCTTCTCCGAATACATTGAGGAAATCATGGAGGTCTTCATGGATGACTTCTCCGTATACGGTTCCTCTTTTGACAATTGCCTTTCTAACCTTTCTCTTGTTTTACAAAGGTGTGAAGACACTAACCTAGTTCTAAATTGGGAGAAGTGTCAATTTATGGTAAAGGAAGGAATTGTTTTAGGACACTTAATCTCTAGTAGAGGGATTGAGGTGGATAAGGCGAAAATAGAGACTATAGAAAAGCTTCCTCCCCCAACTTCGGTGAAAGGGATAAGAAGTTTCCTAGGACATGCGGGATTCTATAGGCGCTTCATAAAGGATTTCTCTAAAATATCAAAACCTCTTACTAATCTATTGATGAAGGATGCGGTTTTTGAGTTTTCGCAGGAATGTTTAGATGCGTTCAATATGATCCGGGAAGCTCTAATTTCAGCACCTATTATCCAACCTCCGGATTGGAACCTTCCCTTTGAGGTTATGTGCGATGCTAGTGACGTAGCTATAGGAGCTGTTCTTGGACAAAGAAAGGAAGGGCGAACCCATGCCATATACTACGCTAGCAAGACGCTAGATGAAGTGCAGCTCAACTACGCCATTACGGAAAAGGAATTTTTAGCCATTGTTTATGATATTGACAAATTTCGCTCTTATCTTGTAGGTGCAAAGGTGATTGTCTACACGGATCATGCTGCGATCCGGTACCTCCTTGCAAAGAAAGATGCGAAGCCAAGGCTAATTAGATGGATTCTTCTCCTACAAGAATTCGATCTAGAGATCCGCGACAAGAAAGGTTCAGAAAATTCTGTTACGGATCATTTGAGTCGCCTAACACATCTAGAGGACGACCATTTACCTATAGATGACTCCTTCCCGGACGAACACCTACACATTATAGAGGAGTGCATTGATGTGATCTCCAAAGGTAACGAACCATGGTTTGCTGATTTTGTTAACTATTTGGTTTGTCAGGAGATACCGCCCGGATTATCCTACGCACAAAGAAAGAAGTTCTTTAAGGATGTCCGGGAATACTTTTGGAACGAACCTCTCCTCTTTAAGAGAGGTCCGGATGGCATCATTCGGCGATGTGTGCCGGAAGATGAGATGCAAAGTGTCATCCGCCATTGTCATTCACTACCTTGTGGAGGACACGCTAGTTCGAACAAGACTAGCGCTAAGGTATTGCAATCTGGATTTTTCTGGCCTACTTTATTTAGAGATGTGCAATCCTTTGTTTCCTGCTGCGATGCTTGTCAAAGAACATGAAATATCTCTAGGAGGAATGAGATGCCTCTCAATAACATCCAAGAGGTGGAGATTTTCGACCAATCATGCCATGGCGGTGGATTACGTTTCTAGATGGGTGGAAGCAATTGCCTCTCCCACCAATGATGCCATGGTGGTGGTTAAGTTCTTTAAAAAGACCATCTTCCCACGATTTGGGACACCAAGGACTATCATTAGTGATGGAGGTTCTCACTTCATTGCCCGGCGCTTTGAAGCTCTTCTAGCTAAGTATGGGGTTACTCACAAGATCGCCACCCCTTATCATCCACAAACTAGTGGACAAGTTGAGATCTCAAATCGGGAGATCAAAGGAATCCTAGAGAAGACGGTTTCAAGGACTAGGAAGGATTGGTCTTTGAAGCTTGATGATGCATTGTGGGCGTACCGGACTGCGTACAAGACTCCCATAGGAACCACACAATACAACCTTGTGTATGGGAAGTCTTGTCACTTACCGGTAGAGTTGGAACATAAGGCGTTTTGGGCTATCAAATGGTTGAATTTCAGCATGAAGGAAGCGGAAGAGAAGCGTCTCTTGAACCTTAATGAGCTTGAAAAACTCCGCTTGAACGCCTATGAGAACGCCAAGATTTATAAGGAGAGAGAAAAGCGTTGGCATGATAAGCATATCATTCCAAAGGACTTCAAAGAAGGAGATCAAGTTCTCCTCTTCAATTCATGGCTTCGTCTCTTCCCAGGTAAGCTTAAATCTCGTTGGACCGGACCTTTTCTAATTAAACGTATTTTCCCCCATGGTGCAGTTGAAGTATGGGGTGAAGCGGGCGGAAGCTTTAAGGTGAACGGTCAACGACTCAAGAAGTATACGCCGGAACTCCAAGCCGAAGAGTTCGCGCCCACCGCACTCGAATAAGTGCGAAATTGGTCTAGCTATGGACCTTAAACAAAGCGCTTCTTGGGAGGCAACCCAATGTATTGCATTTACGTTTTTGTTTTTGATTCATAGTTTAGCTTAGTTTAGACGTTTTTGTTTTGCCTTCGATTCCTTCCGGTATGCTCGTGTTTTTGGATGTAGGAACAGTGGAAAAGGAAAGGGGAAGAGTAATTTTGAAGAAAAGTGACAAAACTTGGACTTTGGAGCATTACAGAGAGTTCCACGGCCTAAACCACGGCCGTGACAGCTACAGTGACCGTAATTTCCAAAAGTCTTTGAAAAATCACCAAAACCACGGTTCCGTACACTTCCACGGCCGTGGAACCCCCCGATAGACCGTGGTTTTCAAAAATTTTGCCGGCCACTATATAAACCACGTTCTTCACAAAAACATATCTCACAAAGCTTTTCCACGCCCTCTTTCGCCGGAATCACGCCTTTCACCTCAATTCTCCGTTCGTTAATCGTTTTCAACGATTCTTCGACCCAAACTGAAGCAAATCTGATCACCAACGAGATCCAAGCAACAAATCGAGCGGTAAACCACCGGAGAAAGCACAATTCGGATTTTAAAATCCGAAAACCTAGGTTTTTGGTTCTTTCTCTATCTTTGTCAATTCGGCTTCGTTTTTGCTAGCATTTGTTGGAGAACTGAATGAAATTGGAAGGAATTAGCATATGACTGATTGACTATTGAGTTTGGTGATTATCTGCTGAGTTTTGAGAAAAATCGAGACGAACCACGGTCTCTGTCACTTCCACGGCTGTGGAACACCAAGAACAGACCGTGGTTTTCAATAGTAATGGATTTTGTGAGGAGAGTTTCTGGGAGAATTAAGGACAAGAACAACGAGAAGGATAAGAACAAAAAGAGGAAGGGTAACCCCTCTTCCTCTTCATCCTCTAGAGCACCACCACCTCCATCTCCTTCACCTCCATCATCACCTTCATCACCATCACCTCCTAGCCCTAGAGTACCCACCATTCACGAGGATCATCTCGATGCACTAGAGAGGATCCATAAGAGGGCTGTTATAGGACCTAGGTACCTATTGTTGGAGGATTTAGCTCCTCTACACATCATAGATGACCTTACTTGGCTCTTGGATAGAGCCGGTCTTGTTGTCTTCTCGGCTATCCGAGAAGACGCATATGAGGAGATCACGAGAGAGGTTGTGACGTCTTTTGAGCACAACCACGTTGATAGGACAATTTCTTTCCGTCTGATGGAAAGGAACTATGATTTCTCCATCCGGGAGTTCGGAGCCTTCTTTGGGTTCCAAGAAACCTTTAATGGTCGTTTCCCCAGCGGCGTTTACGCCAAGGATTTCTAGGAAGAGGTCGCCATGATCTATGCCAGCGAGGACCGCTGGCAACCAGCTGATACCAAGGCTAAGTTGATGTATCACTTAGCCTTGAAGATTGCTCACCGGGTACTTTCTGAGTGTCTCTTCCCTAGGACGAAGACACCTAAGAAGATCAAGACGGATGAGCTCTTTCTTTTGTACTCCATGTTGTATGGGCACCCTGCTGACTGCGCCACCCTCTTAGCTGCTACCATGAGCAAGCTAAAGAACAAGAGGGCGGGCAACATTGGATATGGTGGGATAGTCACCCACCTTGCTAGGATGCTAGGGGTAGATTTCTCCGCATGTACACGCATTTCCGCCGTACCCTTAGGACTCCAGGCCTTCATGACTAGAGGTCTCATCTTTCCCACCCATAGAGGTCCACCTTATGCAGCTATGCCATGGGAGAACAGGACGGGGAGGGGCATTGAGTGGCTCCCAGAGTATTCCATTATGGCTGGACGCCATAACTGGAAGGAGACGTTCGCTGCTATGCATGCGAACAGGATTGCAGCCCCTCCATATGTTCCACCACCACCGGTAGTTGAGGAGGAGATGAGAGACCCATATGAGGGAGGAGGAGGAGCAGAGCAGGATTTTGGCACGTTTCCGGATCAGCCGGACATAGCTTCTGATGTGCCTAGACGTTCTCCATGCCCCGCCAGAGCTTCAGGTTCATCTTCTCGCCGCGCCAGCGTGAGCGAGAGACCCACTTGGATGGAGACCCCTCCTGCGTGGTACGGAGCTCCACCACCATGGTCTGCACAGCAGCCACTGCCACCAGCACCAGCACCGTCAGATGCACCGGGGTGGTACAGTCAGGCTCCAGGATGGTATGAGCAAATGCTAGAGTGGGCTACTAGCCTTTCTGATAGGGTGGGAGCCTTGGAGATCCGAGCTGACGCTAGGGATGGACGTATGGATGACCTTGACCATATGATGAGAGACGTCTACCGCCAGCAGTTCGGGCGGTACTACGACCCTAGTTTCCATCCATTCCCGCCTCCACCACAGTGACGACCTTGAGGACCGATAGTTTAGCCGCTCCACCGCCATTTTGTGAGTCTTTTTCTTTCTTTCTTTTCTTTTTTTTTTCTTTTATTTGAACATTAGGGACAATGTTTGTTCCAAGTATGTGGTGGGGTGTGACTAAAAGTTTGTAATAACTCTTACTCACTTTGATTGCTTCTATTGAGACTATCTTGCATGTTCATTATATTGTTGCACGTTTCATTGTTGCATTGCATGAAAAAGAGTTTGAAAAGCCCATAAAAATTGAAAAACTTTGAAAATTTTGTGCTTCTAAGGAATTGAGATGATTTCTATGATAATCACCACTTGTGAATTGAGTTTGATGACAATTGCATGCTTAAACGAATAGTAAATTGAAAAGAAATTGAATGAGTTGATTACACTTCTAATTGCAAGTTGCATAATGTGAAGAATGTTACTTAAATCATGTTGAGAAAATTGAAGTTGAAATCACACTATAAGTTCTTATGCTTCTTGTTGAGATGATTAAGGCAATTCGATTTTCTTTCTTCTTTCTTTGATCATTTAGCCCCTCATTGAAATTATGGCCTCCTTTACCTATCCGGGAATTTGGAGGAGTTGATTGATATTGGCATGTTTGATGTGGGAGGGCCTTGAAAGCAATTATTTGCAATCAAAAGAATAGAAAGAAATTGTAGGTTTGGGGAAGTCAATCATGATGATGAGTAACTCGGCACCATTTACATAGTCGGGTGTTTGTGTCTTGCCAAAGTCGGATTGAGCGATATTCCTAGCGGATTATGGTATGTGCGCTAAGGGTTTGAGGCATCTCATAAAAATTGAGAAACGCCAATCTCCTAGGCTTCGGTTTTTGTGCACCTCTATCCATAACTCCAAAAGTAAAGTCGAAAAATGAAAGGAAGAGAGCGAAGCTCAAAGTTGAAAGTGTTGCGGAAACCGCAAGAGAAGAAGAAAAGAGTAGTTATCCACTTTCCCGGATTCTTGCACCACATTCCTTAAAGTTTTCCTTCCCTTTCCACATTCTAGACCTTTTTGAAAGTCCTTAAGATCAAAAGAATGTTATATGACTTGGTGATCTAAATTGAAGTTTCTTATGATTGATTTTGATAATGTTTAAGGGTTATGATGTTTGTATGGAAGTTTAATTGATTCATGAGCTTTCTTTACTCTTTACTCTTTGATTAAGTGTATGAAAGTCTTATAAACGAATGAAGCAAGATTTGAGAATGATCTATTGATTAGAAGGCACATTCATCCAAAAGAAGTATTGTTTTGAGAAGGTACACATATTTCATCCTAACTTTTGTTTTAAAAGCTTTTTGAAATTCTTGCTTAGGGACAAGCAAGTGGCAAGTATGGGGTTATTTGTTAGCATGAAATATTGTGATATTTTAGGCACGTTTTCTAAGTGTATTTCATCCATTTTGATAGTCATTGATTAAGCATTGATTCAATTGTGAGCTAGTTTATCTATATTGTCGATATGGAGATCTACACATGCTTTATGTTGATTATAGGTAATTAAGAGCTATTTCCGAACGGAATTGAGCAAGGATGGAGTTGATTGAGCATGTCCATGGATTGAGGACATTCCCATGAGCTAAGGATGTGCTAACTTGAAGAATAGCACGAGGAAGGGAAGAATCACGTTCTAGCCCTAAACCACGCTCTAAAATACGGCCGTACTACATTCCACGTTCAAGTCCACGGCCGTGGAACCTTGGCAAGGGAAGCGTGGTTTATTCCAGTAACTTCTACGGCCGTGGAAGGCTTGTGTCAAACCGTGACACTTTCCACGCTCTAAATTACGGTCGTGGAACTCTTCCACGACCGTGATCTTGACGATCTTTTTCGCCACACTTTAAACCACGATCTTCTACGCAATTGGGCCGGGCTTATATTTTATCTTTCACTATAAAAGGACGGACAAGGAGAGATTCCGTCACCTCTGCTTAGACCTTCGCTTACGCTTAGACGCATTTCCCGCTTACGCTTGGAATTGCCCTAATTTCACATCTTGCGGAGATTGTGATTGAGATTTAGCGCTTTGCTATTGAGATTTCCGGATTGACGGAAGATCAAAGATTTGGAAGATTATTCACAAGAATGTTACGTTTTATCTTTAGGTTTGATTTAGAAAACGGATTGACATCCCGTTCTTCGTTCTTATCTAAGATTGTGATTGTTTGCATTATTCCGAATCCATTGACGTTATTGTTCTTAATTTGTGGATTTGAGATTGACTTGAAAGTTATTGAAGGTTTTCGGAAGTTTTCATCTTTCCTTCTTTTAAACCTTGAATTTGATATCAATATGACTATTGTTGGCTAAAACCCTTTAGCAATTCTAAGGTGAAGGGTTGATAGTTGTGGCTTAGATTGTGATAGATCGATCATAAACAGATTGGACCCTGAGAGTTAGAGAGAATCGCCGACAACCTTAAACCACGGTCTGTTCTTGAGCTTCCACGGCCGTGGAACTCAAGAACTACCCGTAATTTTGTGTCAGTTTACGAACTTACTTTTACTTTAATCCAAAGTTAAAGATTTGCTTTAACTTAGTCTTGGCTTGCCTTTTCTAGGTGGTAGTGAAGCCTCAACAACCTCTACCTCGATTGTGTGTGTCACAACCTTAATCGGTTAAGTTAGTCTTGATCCTTGGATTACAAGTTTGGGTATTTGACGTTAATTCTTACCTTTAGAACCTTTCTATATTGAAGCCTCAACAACCTTTATAGAGAGTGTCTTGTAGGTGAGTCATATAAGGTTTTTTGAACTTCACCGTACGATTACCTTACATTCGCATATCTTTGCATACCTTAACTTTGTCCTTATATCTTTAGTATATCTTGAATCGATTGCCACAGCTGGATTCCTGGATCTTTAGGATTGTTGTTTTCCCAATACTTGAAAAGCTTCTTACATTTACTCGCTTGATAATCTATAATTGAATTTGTTCCCCCAAATCCCTGTGTTCGATACTCTGGAATTCTTGCTCAACTATATCGATCCGTACACTGCGGGTTCGCTTGCTTGATTTCTAGTTTTATAATTAAAGCTTATTTGCACGCACGCTAAGTGGCGAACAGTAGTACATAGTATAACATACTAAAATTTGGGAAGAATCGGAGTTACGGTTTGAGAGTTATTGTGTTTCAAAGTTGACGCCTCATGCAGTTTTTATATATGTGCTGAGTGTTGGGGAAAACAGCAAGTGATGCTGTTTTGTGAGATGGTTTTGAATAAGATCTGGATCTCCGTTGGGCTTGAATTTTGGATATGATATGGTTGACATATATTTGTAGAACATATTAAAATTTGAGAGGAATCCAGCGAGTGGTTTGGGATTCATGATTTTTCAAAGATGTAGTCGTAAGCAGTTTTTCTGTTGTGCTGAAATTCGGCTTTGTGAGATAGTTTTAAATAGGATTTTGATCTCCTTTGCAGCTGAATTTTGGATATATTAGAGATAAGATTTTATAGTGGAACATATCAAATTTTGGGATAAATCCAGCGAGTAGTTTAGGAGTTATGATTTTTCAAAGTTAAGACAGTGTGCTGCTTGTTAAGTGTTGTAACCAACTTTAGGAATTTTTGTAGAAGCGATGTTTTAACAGTTTTAAGAAATTATTTCTCCTATGAGTAGATGGGATATCATAGATGATCTAGGGAATTATTTTGGAATTTTTATAAGATTATTCGAATTTTATATTTGAAGCTGTAGTTGGACTTTAGTGACTTTTCGGGAAATAGAAAATGGGTAGTTTTCTAGTTGTTACCTAAAATCATCTTAGAGAGTAGAATATGGTTAGTTAGTCTCAAATAAGAGTTTAAACATAAATTATGAAATTTTTTGAAGTTTCGGGACCAAGGGTAAAATAGTCATTTTACCATAAATTAACACTGTAATCAATTCCATTCTATTAAGACCTACTATCTTAGAAGTCTTAGACTTCTAATTACCTAGAAAGTGTGCTGACACACTTGCCTCCTTTGACAGGCTACTGAATTCCTACAGTTACCGATGAGTGGTGATTAAGAGAGTCTAAATTTGATTCTGGTAAGTCCACGGACTTACTTAGCTGACTTTCTTGTATGAGTGTAATGTGTATGAGTGGTGTTTGCTAGTTATGATAAACAACGAAACCGGATTAGGCCGACTTTATTATTTACGTAATTAACCCAAGTGTATGATAACGGGTCGTGACATCATCTGCCTAGCTCTTGCGAGAGTCTAGGAGGTTTCCTGCGACCAGCCCAGTCCGGTAGATGATCAGATGCATTAGTACCATTCCGCGTTGGTAAACAGGGACAGGGGCGAGGTTTGGGAATCCCTCGTGTCACAAAATAAGTATCATTAGTAATAACCTATCACCTAATTAAAGATAATAAAAGGATTGAGTGTTGCATGTTGATTGTGTATGTTGTGTGTTTGTGCTTTTACCTTTATACTTATGCATAGAATGTTAGCTAACGGTTTTATACCGCTTGTAGATGTCTTGCAGGTTAAAACAGTTGTAGAGAGATCCGAAGGGAATGGTCAGCCGGGTCCACGTACTTATTTAGTTGGGGATGGGATGTCTTTTGTTCTTCTTATGTGTCGTTTTGGTACCTTTGCTTTGTAAGGCTGATACATATTCTTCATGTATATATTGTTTAAAGTTTTCAAATGATTTAAATACTTTTGTGCCTTGTTGTAAGATCCAAGTTAAATTGTTGTCAAACTAAGGTTGAGACCCATTGTGAGGTCCTAACCAGTAGCTCCCCGAGTTCTCAGAATTTGGGGTGTTACAATATGGTATCAGAGCTCTGGGTTGGCAACAATGGCACTTGAAATCTTCTGAAAGACCAAATGTATAAAATAACTAGAACCCGAAAGGGGTCTAAAATTTTCAAAACGGATTTATGTTTTCACACGCGCGCATAGTCGGGTTGTTGGGTTAGTAGTACGTTGGACCACCATCTCTCTCCGTGGATCTCCACAACTTGGATCGATATGAGTTAGCACATGGATTTATTATGATGAGTATTAATGTATGTTATATATATGTGTATGTGTAATATGTTAGTATCCTAAAGGATATATTATATCCTTTAGTTGTGATATCATGAAGCGATTATCGCCTCATGATAAATCGGTAGCAGACTTGAAGAGTTTTCAACACGAGACAAAGGACTCGGACCTTGGATCAAGTATTAGACTCGGGTGGGCGTCCTAGTAACCCTTGTTAACCATCCAAAGAACAAGTGAGCAAGGAAGTAAAGTTGTGAAGATAATTTTTACCACAAGCACAATCAAAGGAGGAAGAAAATATTGAGTCAGTTCAGTTAGAAGGAATAGAAGGTCGTACAAGGAACTCGGACATACGAAGTCGAGAGACGGAATTAGAAGAACCATGCAAGAGACTACAATAGTGCAGAGTAGAGATAACAATATTGGAACGGGACAAGTAGAATTGAGTACAACCAAGATTGCGGAATCAAGGACATTATAATCGAGGCGGATACCGCATAGACCATTGTGGGCATGAGAAACCAGAAGAGACAAAGTGTCAATCCGGGTGTGAGAATCTAAGGTGCACGGAATAAAGACTTACAATTGAGTGTAAAAGCGAAAAGGCAGACCCCACAAGCGTGGAGGGTTTTGACCTCCTCAGAGATATAAGAAGTTGGAAAGAAACCGCGACGCCAATATCCAAAGAATGGAAGCCGGTAGCAGGCAACGGAGTTCATGAAGGAGATATTACCACTAACTCCAGTGAAGAAATCTGTATGGGAGAACGGCCTTGCTAGACTCGAGAGTCCAGAGTAACCGAATTATCATGGGACCTAAGCCATCAACACAGATGGTCCATGCAAAAGGAACTGCAAGTGGATGATCATTACGGCCATAAGAATTTCAAAGACGCTTGCATGCTATCGTGGAAAAAATTGAAACGACTATTTATGTCAGATGAATGACACAATTGGACTAGAGAAATGGAGTTAGGCCATAAGAAGCAGAAGGGTGGAAGGTAGATAGAACTAAAGAAGTATAAAAGGAGTGTTGTGAGCAACTGTTTACCTACTAGCTAAGGAAATTTTGACATATCACAATTAACATGGAATGGAGACTTACAACTTAATGTAAGAGCGAAAGGTAGACTTCACAAGCTTGGAGACGTTTTGTCTTCTTTCAAGATAATAATTTTAAGAAGAATCACAACGCCAATATCGAAAGGATCGAAGCCCTGTAACATAGTCAACAGAGATTTGGAAGGAAATATTACAAACAACGCCGATTAAGGAACCTGGGCTTGTGAGAATTGTGTGGTGGACTCAAGAGTCCAAGGTAACCCCCATTTATAACAGAACATAGGTCATCAACATAGACGGTCCCTGTAAAGGGACTACAATTGGGAGGTAATTAAAAGTCATCGGAACTACAAGACGCTTACCATCTATCGTGGAGTGTTAGAAACGACTTTTAACGTCAGGCGAATGGCACAATGAGACTTGAGAAAGATAGTGTCCCAAAGGAAGCAGAAGAGGGAAAGATAAGACGAACTAAAGAAGGATAAAAGGATTAATCTAGTAGGTGGTATGCACCAAAAGTTTAATATCAGTAGAGGTATGAAATGGCGATAAGTCAATTATAGACTGTCCGATGTCAACCAAGGACGTGCAAGTATTGTTTAGTATTGACGAGTTATGTGCCGTTAAGAAGAGATAATTGTGACGGTGGATCTATGGAGTAGCTTTACCGACGCCTTGGAGGATTTCCTCAAGTAGGCAACGTCAACCGTCTGGAATGAGCAAAAGATATCGAGAGGATTGCGTTAAAGGTTATTTCTTGTCTGGTTAAGACCAAACTCTGGTCGAGTCAGGGAGTTTGGATCGGTGTTGCAAGAATTAAGGAAGTAAACGGAAGATGGTTGCTTTCCAATAATGATTTTATTTCAGGAAAACAAGTAAGGAAAGTACTTGGTACTTCATCCGGTTAATCATTTTGGACTCACAGAACACGTCCTTATGATTAAGAGGTGACAACAAAATAATCAGAGTAGCACAGCGGAAGCGGGGTGGGTCCTAACCCACAGAGCAAGAAGCTCAATGGTACTGATGGATGTCGTGTCGAGTTTAAGATGGTGATAGTTGGTGAAATGCATTCTAGTTGGAAGGAACGTGAGATAGGCCATGTGAAGTGACTAGAAATGTCGTACGGAAACTTACGAGCATGTAGAGGTAATATAAGGAGACTGGTACACTTTATGGATCCGAGTGAAGAGTGATGGCTTTGTACATGTTGCCATGCAAGTAGTTTTGGAATTATATACCTAACGGAGTACGTTAGAGTGATTTCGGACATGGGATCACTTTGTGTCTAATGCCGTCATTTCGGGCATATTCTATTTTACTTAAGATCTTGGAAAATGCGTGAGAAACCTAAGTTTGAGCTAACGATGTATTAGAGATCTGTAAATAATATAACAACGCCAAGTGAACAAAGAGGATGACCACTAGATTTGATTCTTAGTTGCCCCGAGTGTAGACCAAAAACGGGTAAAGGTGACAATTCCTTACCGGAGGAATAAGACGACTGAGTAATATTAAAAGACATGACCAAGTGGGTCATGCTGCGAAGAGCATTGGGTACTTGGTAAGTGTTGGTGGATGTCTAAGACCTTTGGCCTGATTGTGTAGTCAGAACCTTTTCAAAAGGCTGGAACCAAGTGGTCATAACGAAGGGAAGGAAGTTGAATAGATTATTTATCCGTAGGGTCATCAAAGGATCTAGAAGTGATTTGAGTAAGGAAAACCATTAGAAGTTTTAAAGCGGTTTAAAAGTGACTGATGAACTAGTTTTCCTCACCCTATTGGAGAGTGTAGCTTCGGTTTTCCACGGAGACTATGTTTGGGAACTGAGTTTGAAAATTTCAGTTGGAGAGATACCTACCAGACACGAGTTAGGTCATCAAATTAGAGGGTCAAACATTTGAGCCGGATAATACCAGTGAGATATCCGGTAACCACTCTAGAACGTGGTAGCAAACGCTTGTGATCTAAGTACCTGAAAAGATTTAAGATTTAGTGGTTTTATGAGAAGCCGATAAGGCTACCTAAATATTGGGGATAGTAGGAGACGTAACATTTCAAAGACTTATGTAGCGATAGTTGTAACCTCGGGAGTGACGAGTTAGGGCTTGACCTTGTATGTGTGATACCGTTTGACTACTTGGTTATTTTATGATTGAGTGTTTAGTCAGTGATGTGTTCTTTTGGTAACCTTGATGTGCGGGATACTTAGATGTGGAAACGATGAGACTTTTGAGTAGTGATCAAATATACCCGTTTAGTGCCTTAAAGGCCGATCAGGATTGTCTTACCCTAAGTTTCGGGACGAAACTTATTGTTAAGGGGAAATTGATGTAATACCCGGAAATTTTCTTCCGACTAGTCCCGAAACAATAAGAACTTGACCGATTATGACGTTTTCGGCGCTTTAGTTCTTTAGTATGGATTCCGACATTATGTTGCCTTCTTTTAAGTTTCGGGACGAAACTTCTTTTAAGGGGGTACTAATGTAATATCTGGAATTTTTTTTTATTCAGTTTAATTCCGAAGCAAATCGGACTTCGAGCCGTTGACGGTTTTCCTTTCTATCTAGTATTTCTTTCTTCACAAATTTTATCATTTTATGTAAAATTTAATTCACATAAAATGATAGAATTATATCAAATCCTAATTCTTATAATTTTTTTTATCATTTTATGTAGAATTTAATTCACATAAAATGATAGAATTATATCAAACCCTAATTCTTATAATTAATCCTTAACGACGACTTTAGACGAGATCATGACAAGGCTGAGACGAGATTGTGACAAAGCTGTGACGAGGCCCAGACAAGCAGTTGACGAAGCCCAGACAAGCAGTTTACGAGGTCCAGACAAGCAGTTGACGAAGCCCAGACAAGTAGTTTACGAGGTCCAGACAAGCAGTTAACGAGGCCCAGACAAGCAGTTTACGAGGTCCAGACAAGCAGTTGACGAGGCCCAGACAAGCAGTTGACAAGGTCTAGACAAGCGGTTGACGAGGCCCAGACAAGCAGTTGACGAGGCCCAGGTCAGGACCCATTGTGAGGTCCTAGCCTGTAGCACTCCGAGTCCTATGGATTTGAGGTGTTACAAACATGGTATCAAAGCCTTGGGTTGACAACAATGGCACGCACAATCTTCTTGAATTATCGAATAGATAAATAAACAAAACCCGGAAGGGTATGCGTTTTCAAAAGAAATTTCGTTTTAAACTTGGTGTGCAGTCGGTCTAGGATAGAATGTACGGGAAATCATCACTCCTTCCGTGAATCTCGGCAGTCTAGTTTATATATATTGGACTGTAGTTGTACTTTTGGACTTGATTATTATATATATGGTATTAGTTGGCCTTATACGAATAGTTATGCTTATAACACAGATGGCTCGTACAAGAGCAACAACTACTGTAGGACATGGTAGAGGTTCACCACCTCTTCCTACTGGAGTCTTAGGTCGTGGACGTGCTGGTAGACCTTTCGTAGTGAGAGGTCGGGGTAGAATCCCCATTGTTGATCCGCTAGAGCCTGAAGTTAGAGACGAGGATGTTGTTGAGAACATATTTCCCGAGGCTGGGACAGGATGATAGCTAGGCAAAGAGCCCAACAAGTACGGTCTGATGAGACGGATCATGTCTCGATGGAAGGACCTTGAATTGAGCATACATCCTTCAGTTTAAGAAGGCAACTAGGGTAGGTAGATGTGCCTTAGATCCACCAGCGCATGTGAGATCATCTGAGATGTCACGACATAGGTGCTAGTTGTACCAACACGAGCAATTGAGGTTGCCAAGGCTCAGGAGGAGCCAAGAGTACCGCGACCGGATTTCTAGTTGAAGATTTTTCACTAGATGGGAGTACCCCCTTTCGACAGAAAGGTGGGATTAGAAGTCAAGCACTGGATTGGAAATGTGGACTCAACGTTGGAGTCGATCCGATTCCGTGAGGATAGACGGGTGGATATGGTGCAGACTCTGTTCAAAGACTTGGCACAATATTGGTGGAGGACCATCCGGAGTTGAGTCACTAGATATGATCTGATGAAGAGTCTCATCAGAGAGCGTTTCTGCCCTGCCGCAATCAGGAGGGAGAAGCTGCAGGACTTTGTCGAGGCCGGTTTTGAGGATGTTCTTGTATCTGAGGCGGTCAGTGTTCGCTCCAAACGGTGTGTGCAAGCTTTAAATTTATAACCCTAGATATAAGCTTAAAACAAGGATGCGAACCCGCAGTGTACGGGTCAATCGTAGTAAAAAGCAAGGAATTCCAAGGGTCGATCACAGGGACTTAGTGAAATAAAGTCGATAACGGTAAGCTTTAGCAATTACTAACCACAAGCAATTAAAACAATCAAAGATGATAAAAGTCAATAAAGGAAATATGCAATTCTAGGGATTAAAGCATCTAGTTGTGGTTCCAACTCAAGATCCAAAGATAAGCGGACAAAGCTGAGGTTTTTGCAAAGGGAAGGTGTTTCTAAAGTGGAGTAGATCACCGGGTAAGTCTCACTACTCGCTAATCCCAAACCGTAACTCCTATTACCGGGTAAGTCTCAAGGAATTAAGATAAAGAACTATAACCTCAAACTAACACACCATCTAAGGGAATAGAATTAACCTTTACCGGGTAAGGCTCAGGCTAACTCACATAGATGGAATGAAAGCACACTCAAACCCTAATAAATGATAAACCTTTATTACCTACACTTATGATCTTAGGTAAACAAACTAAGGAATTACCGGGTAAGTCTCATCCTAGGCTTGCATTGAACCAGGAAAGGTGTAATAAGAATAGGATTTGACAAACTCTAACACTTAACTCTCAGTTTCGGATAAGATAAGTCACCTCGGTCAGAAGAATTCCACCCCGGCCGAGATGTTCATCGACTGAGCGAGATGCTTAGGGTTAAGGTAAAGACTCGAGCTTTCAAGGTCCTACTGTGATTAAGATCATTCTATCATTGTTTTTCCCACAATCTTCAGCCAATCACTCTAGAATCACACAAAGAGATTAGCCACTCATCATCATGAAAGTATTAATCAAGTATATGGGAAGAAAGAGAATAATTGAACAAGAAAACCTCAAGAGAAAGGCTTCAATAACTGAATCAATTATGCAACATAAGCGTTCCTTGGATAGAAATCCAACAAGACAAAACAACAAGGAAGGGAATCTAAGATGATCTTACAAAAACCCTTCAAAAGCTATAAAAGCTATAAATTTCCTTCTTCAACCTTCAAAAAGGTTCTTCAAATCTCCCAAATAGAGTATGACTGCTGCAGTGTATAAGGTGTAAGCGAGGTGATAGCGGATGTAAGCAGGATGTATGCAGGATGTATGCAGGATGTATGCAGGATGTTCCAACTGTATGCGGATGTTCCAACTGTATGCGGATGTAGGATTTGTGGGAAATCCGACCCTTTTTATAGGAAAATTACTCTCCAAAGATAAGATATCGTAGAAAGATCTCTTCCCATAAAAATAGGTAAAATATATGATCTATCATATCTTCTTCCTTCCAGGAGCCAAGCCCAAAAATATAAGATCTCTTTCCAAAGATAAAAGATCTCAGCCAAGAATAAAATTTTCTCGCTGCGTCCCAGGTGTTCGCCTCGGTCGAGTCGACTTCTCTGATCACCTCGGTCGAGGTGACATTGTGGTCAACCGAGGTGAGTCACAACTGAATGTGAAATCTCTCAAATCTGGTCCAAAGTGAATCTCTAATCCATGGCTATGCTTCCTGGATGTTTCCTTATGTTCCTGAATGTAGCTCCGATGACTCCATAGCTCCTTTTGCTCCTTTTTGATGTAAAACGTGCCATTTTACCTACGATTACAACAAAACTAGGTGTAGACCTCGATTCCCGCAAAGGTAGATGAAATGGTAATATAATCACATAATATACATACAAACATGCAGATTATTGAAGATAAAACGTCCAAACAAACCCCAAAATATAGACTATAATTCATGCTATCAAAATACCCCATACTTAGCCCTTGCTTGTCCCCAAGCAAGTTCCGCATATAAAAGGCAAGATAGAATGAATTATAAGTCAAGAAAATCAATGAAAAAGTCTTTCAAAATTTTTGTATGGTGTGCTACAATCATAGATCACTCTAAAAGAATACTTCATGGATTTTAAAATCAAAATATGATCAAAACATTTTATAGATATAAGAAAGTTGTTCATCTTTGCATAAAATCGTAGAATGCATAATAAGTCGTAATTATCGAAATTAATCATGCATAATCCAGTTTAAACCACTAAGTCAATCAACAAGCTCGAGGTCTCAAGGGCTTCCCAAAAGAAAGGTCAAAAAACGTGTAGGGTAGGGATGTGTGTAAGGTAACGTGGTGCTAGAATCCGGGAAAAGGATATACTTCACTTTCACTTTGACTTTCAACCTCTTCCACCAATAAGCTTTGCTTATTTCACACTTTTTTTTTTCTTTACTTTTTGGGATGCATGGACAGAGGTGCACAATAACCGAAGCCTAGGAAATCAGCAATCATCAATTTCTTGAGATGCATCAAACCCTTGATGCGCATACCATGACCCGTTAGGAATATCGCTCAATCCGAATTTGGCAAGACACAAACACCCGGCTATGTGAATGGTGCCGAGTTACTCATCATCATGATTGACTTCCCCAAACCTATTTATTTCTTTCTAACACTTTCACTTCCAGCCAACTTCTCAACTTTAACTTCACCTTCTTTCACCACTTGCTTCCAAATTCCCGGATAGGTAAAGGGAGGCAAAAATGTAAATGAGGGGCTAAGCATGATCAAGAAGAAGAAGAGAGAAGAATGAATTGCCTTGGTCTTTCCAGGAAGAAAGTGAAAGAACTCATAACGTGGTGTCAACCTTCAAATTCAACATAATTTGGATAAAAACAAAGTATTAAACATGCCAAAAATTTCAAACAAAGCATTTAGCAACTTAAACATATCATAAAACCTTTCAAACACATAAAGATTTCAAAACCAGTCAGTAACAAGATCTTCACTGAGATCATATCCAGATAAGAAGCACAAAAATCGTTTCGAAAATTCTCAGTCAAACCACCTCAGTCGAGGTGTTCTTAGGTCAACCGAGGTGAAGTACCTCGTTCGGCCAGAATTGCCCCGGTCGAGGTCAAAAATTTTTTTTTCTATCCAGTTTCGACGTTTTTCTCAATCAAATAACCTGTATGTATGCATGCAATCTCAGATAAACACATAGAAGCAAAATAAAGCATAAATATCATATAAAGTCGAGTCATACATCCATAAGTCGATAAAATACATAAATACCCCATACTTGGGACACACTGTCCCAGTGGGTCAAAATAAGTCTAAGGAAATAAAATACTCACCGGACATAAAGCTGAGCTGCATAAAAATAAGAAAGAAAATCCTGCGGCTCTCAATAGTCACGATCCGGTGGTGGTGGTGGTGACACATATGGATACTGAGATGGGTCGAACAGGTAGCCCATGATCTGTTGAAACTGAATCTGCGCCATCATGTGCTGGTAATGCTGTCTCTCCTGCATCTCACGGATATCCAGTGATAGGGCAGCATAAGAATCGATCATCTGATCCGTCAGAACATCGATATGACGGTGAGCCTCTAGATCTCTATGTCGGCGTTCCCTATGCCTAGCAGGTCTCACTGGTGATGTGGTTGGTGCAGGCTCAGTATCATCATCATCTAGATCAATAACCGGCGCACTCGTCCCAACAGTATCTGTCCCTGTATCCATCGGAACTCCACCATCCCTGTCATCATCATCAGCTGTCTCCTCCTCTACCTCATCCTCCTCAGCTGGTGCAGTTGCTACCTCTCTATAATCCTCCATCAATGGAATCCAAGCAGTCTGCCAATAGTGAGGGTCATAGACAGAGAACTGGGGCGACCATCTGATCCCCTACGGTGCAGTCAGCTCCCATGGCATAGCCACATACGGTGTAGTGAGTCCTCGGGGAACCAGAATCCTCCGAGTGATCATCTCCTGTAGCCCTAGCGGCTTGACAGCCGCCACCATAGTACAAGCGCTGAGATCCATATCTTGATAGCTGGCAATGTGGGTCACAAGTCCTCCGCAGCAGATATCCCCCTTCGCCTTGGCCTTGATCTTGTGCAGGTCCTCTGCCAACATCAAGCCAAAGTCTGGGATCCCTCTAGTCACCATGCAGTAAAGGCTGAAAAGCTCCCCCTGTCGGACCTTTTGGGGCGTCTCAGTACGCGCCAGAAGCGTCTCACTGAAAATACGGTGAGCTAACCTAAAAGCTAGGTGAAAAATAACCTTCTCCCTGGAGTCTCCAAGGCGCCATCTATCTGCGTGCTCAACCACGTGAGCAATCTGACCCCAAAACTCCCTAGCTACAGTCCGGGAGGGAAAATCAACAGCGGTCGGGGCCGGGAAACCAAAAATGTCTCTCCAATACTCTAAAGGAACTAGGAAGTTCCGGTTCATCAACCGGTAATTCACAGAACGCTCTGTGGGGAGGTCGGTGAAGGAGATAATGAACTCTAAGGTAGACTCCAAATAGGCAGGTGCACGGATCTTAGTAAACTGATCTAGCCCTACCATCGATATCATCTGTCTAAGGTCTCCATCCATATGGAGACAATCAAAAGCCGATACGTCCAGGAAGCGTGGTGCAATCACTGGACGGGCTGCTATACGGTCATAATTGACCTGGTGTCGCTCATGGATCACCGGTCGATAAGGTCTAGAAGAAGAAGAAGAAGGAGAAGGGGAGGATCTATCCCTAAGGACAAGCTGTCTATCTGAACTCATTCTCAGCAAATTCTGTCAGATCATCTCGGTCGGTCTGACACAACTCAAGAACACCTCGGCCGAGGCACAACACGAATGGACCGAGGCGAAAAACTGTGCGATCTAATCTCTCGAAAATCCAGTTCTTTTCCCCCAAAATCACTACAACTGGTTCCTATGGGGTACTTAATCTGTTTCTCAGCAAATGCAAGGGAAACCAAAGCCCAAATCGAAGCAAAAATAGCGAGGTTAGGGTTTTTTCTATTTTTACCTCATTCGGCCGTTTCGGTTCGATTTTCTTGCAGATTCGCACTTGCAACACGATCCTCTACGCTTTAATCGCAATTTGGAAGCGAAAATCTTCGAAAACGAGCAAGAATCGAAGAGGCGAGGTGAAGGGGACTGCCGCGGTCGAGGAGGGAAAAAAAGAAGAGAGAGAAAATTAATCCCCCTTTTATACCCTTTTTGGAACTGCTGTCACCTCGGTCGAGATGGTTTCGACTGGACTGAGGTGGTACGGACCGAGGTGGATCTTCAGAAACCCTAGTCGCCTCGGTTGCTCAAGAATCATCTCGGTCGAGGTGCTCTGACAGCAACCGAGATGTGTCTCAGTCAAACTTCGTCTTCTCAAATTCTCGAACTTCTGTCCTCCCAGTTATGCTCCTGGTTTGTACTCCTTCCTTAGATGTCACCTGTTGTTTGTATAGGACGCCAAAAACAAAACAAAGCAAAGTAAAAGCAAAACTATCTAAGCTAGACTAAAAAAAGGGAAAAGAAAGCAATACCTTGGGTTGCCTCCCAAGAATAGCTGGACCATTATGCCATCTCAAACGTGATGGGAGGTGCCCTCACCCCATACTTCACCTCCATCGTGGGGTGAAGTAAGTAAGTCTATCAAACGCTCCAACAAGTGTAAGTGCTCATCGGGGAATGAGTCGTCTATGGGTGGTCGTCCTTCTCGCGTGAAGATGCAGGTAGCCGGCTGAGGTGATCCGCAACAGAATTTTCGGATCCCTTCTTATCGCGGATCTCTAAGTCAAACTCTTGAAGCAAGAGAATCCATCGAATAAGGCGTGGCTTGGCATCTTTCTTAGCAAGCAAGTAACGGATGGCTGCGTGGTCGGTGTAGACAATGACTTTCGCCCCTATTAAATAAGAACGAAACTTCTCGAAAGCATATACAACCGCCAATAACTCCTTCTCGGTGGTAGCGTAGTTGCGCTGGGCTACATCTAGCGTCTTGCTAGCATAATAAATGGCGGTGGTCCGGCCATCCTTCTTCTGTCCAAGCACCGCTCCTACGGCTACATCACTAGCATCACACATGATCTCAAAGGGCAAGGTCCAATCCGGAGGTTGGATAATGGGAGCGGAGATCAACGCTTCCTTAATCCTGTAAAAAGCATCAAGACACTCCTGCGAAAACTCAAAAACAACGTCTTTATTCAAGAGGTTAGTTAGAGGTTTAGAAATCTTGGAGAAGTCCTTGATGAATCTCCTGTAGAAACTTGCATGCCCGAGAAAACTCCTCACACCTTTAACAGAACAAGGGGGAGGGAGTTTCTCAATAGTCTCGATCTTAGCGCGATCGACCTCAATGCCTCGATTAGAAACGAGGTGTCCTAGCACAATGCCTTCATTAACCATAAAATGACACTTCTCCCAATTCAAAACAAGATTAGTGTCTTCACATCGTTGTAGCACTAGAGAAAGGTTAGATAGGCAATCGTCAAAAGAGGAACCATATACTGAAAAATCATCCATAAATACCTCCATGATCTCCTCTATGTACTCGGAAAAGATAGCCATCATGCATCGCTGGAAGGTTGCGGGTGCATTGCACAATCCAAATGGCATCCTCCTATAAGCAAATGTCCCCCATGGACAAGTGAAAGTGGTCTTCTCCTGATCTTCCGGATGGATAGGAATCTGGAAGAATCCACTATAGCCGTCTAAGTAGCAAAAGTGTGAATGCTGGGCCAACCGTTCGAGCATCTGATCAATGAAGGGAAGTGGAAAATGGTCCTTCCAAGTGGTCGTGTTCAGCTTCCTGTAATCAATGCAAACCCTCCAGCCCGTAACGGTCCTGGTTGGGATCAACTCGTTGTTCTTATTCGTCACAACGGTCATCCCTCCTTTCTTCGGAACTACATGCACTGGGCTAACCCATTTGCTGTCCGAGATAGGATATATGATACCTTCATCCAACAACTTAAGAATTTCCTTCTTCACAACCTCTTTCATGATCGGATTTAACCGTCTTTGAGGTTCCCGTGAAGTCTTATGATCATCCTCCATTAGAATTCTATGCATGCAGAAAGAAGGCTTAATGCCAATAAGATCATCTATAATATAACCCAAAGCGTTTTGGTGCTTTCTCAGGACATGCATTAGTTTAGACAATTCAGATTCGGAGAGGGAAGCGCTAACAATAACGGGATAAGTGGAATCCGGTCCAAGAAAGACATACCTCAAGTGATTTGGGAGTTGTTTAAGCTCCACAACTGGGGGTACTTTCTGAGGGGAATCCAGGCTTCCTCCTTCCAGTGGAGTAGATCTAGAAACTGGACTTTCGGAAGTCTCAGTTGAAGTCGTCTCGCCTTCGACCTCGGTCGAGGCGCAAAGGCGTTGACCGAGATGTTCTTCGGTCGCCTCGCTCAGTCCAGAAAGCGCCTCGGTCGAGGTACTATAACTGGAACCGAAACTGGAGATCTTCGTCTCTTGGATTAGCTTCTCAGTTTTAGCTCCTGGATCTTCTTCCAGTGCTTTTAAGCTCCGTATATCTGCATCACAAGAAGCATCTATACCTTCCTCATTTAAACTGAAATTAATAACTCTTTCGAGTGGATCGTTAATTAGGATAGAGCTCACCAATTCCCTTGATTCTTCTTCATCGTAGATGTTGAAGATATCATCGCTTAGTTGCTCCCCTTTCATGGCTGCAAGTAGTGCGAACTCCACTTCGTCTCCGCCGATGTTGAATTTCAACTTGGCGTTCTTGCAATCCACGTTGCAACCCGAAGTTGCTAGAAATGGCCTCCCGAGAATAATAGGAACAGGGTAATCTGCGGGAATGTCAAGTACAACAAAGTATATTGGTAAATAGAAGTTACCTAACTTGACCGGAACGTCTTCCAAAATGCCAACGGGATGGGTGATGGAGCGGTCCGCCATGTACAATCGAATCTTGACCGGCTTGGGCTCTCCAAGTCCGATCTTCACACATAGCTCCAGCGGAATAATGCTCACGCTGGCTCCTAGATCGCATAAGGCTTCACAAGTGACATCCCCAACTTGAATGGGAATGCAAAATGAGCCGGGATCTCTCAACTTAGGTGGCATCTTCTCTTTCATGATTTGTATAAGCTCCGAGGATTTAGATGTTATCCTTACTTCACCAAAGTCTTCCAGTTTCCTCTTCCTTGATAAGATCTCTTTCAAGAACTTCCCATAGGCGGGCATCCCTAGAATAACATCAAGGAAAGGAATGTTAATGTGCAGTTTATTCATCAAGTCAAGGAACTTACCAAAGTGCTTGTCTAGATGTGCTCTGGCCCTTGACTGGGAGAATGGAAGTGGTGGTTTGTATGCAGGAGGTGGAACATAAACTTCAGTTTTCCCCTCCGCTTTTTGTGGCTCCACCTCGGTTGGCATCTCGGCCGAAGTGTTCTTCGACTGCACTTGGACCGAGGTGGTCTTCGTCGGTACTAGCACCGACCGAGGCACTGGATCTACAGTTTTCAGTCCACTCCTCGTAGTTATGGCCATAATCTGGCCCTTAGGGTTGCTTTCTGTCCTTGCTGGAAGTTTCCCTGAATCTCTTGGCGCTTCATTCGCCATACTAGCAAGTTGTTGTTCAAAGGCCTTTTGGGCCTTCGAAAATGAAGTCATAGAAGTCTCCATAGCACTAAGCTTGATCAAGATAGCCTCCAGCACCGCGTCTTTCTATTCCGGATGAGACGAACTTGATCCTTGCCCCTGGCTCTTTAATGGAGTAGAAGAAGAAGAAGGGGAAGAGAGGAAAGGATTAGAGGAATCGTTAGAATTGGAGTTAGAATGATTGTTACCAGAATTTTGGTTGTTCGCCCTCTAATTATTGCTGTTGGACCCTCTATTGTTGTTGTAGTTGTTGTTCCGGGAACCGTTGTTGTTATTACGGTATCCATTGTTGTTATTCCTTTGTCCTTGATCTTCCTTCTTGGTTTGAGCAACCACGAGTTCCTTCAATTGCTTCACGTCATTCTTCAAAGACGTGAGTTGATTGTTGTTGGGCTGAGTATCTTGGAAGTTAACTCTTTTAATTCCTCCTTCAGCTCCTTGATGGGTGTATTTCTCCATATGCAAAGCTTGTTTCTCGATAAAGTCCCATGCTTCGTCAATCGCCATGTCCATAAAGGTACCGGCGGAGAGTAGTTGGAGGTTGAACTAGGTGCTTCCGTCCAGTCCCTTGAAGTATATCTCCAACAACTCTATCTTTGGAATCCCATGATGTGGGCAATCCAAAAGAATGTCTTTAAACCTCTCCCATGACTTGGACAAGCTCTCCTTGTCCTTCATAATGAATGCATTAATCTTCCCTCTCATTTCAGCGGTCTTAGAGGGGGAAAAGAATTTAGTCAAGAATTCCGTAGTCATCTCCTCCCAAGTGCTAATTTTTCCTGGAGGAAGAGATTGATACCAAGTAAGAGCTCTATCTTTTAAAGAAAAGTAAAAAGGTTTTAGCTTGTAGTTGTTATTTTCAATCCTTGAGGGTCTCAAGGTCTCCATCAAGATCTCATAGTTCTGCAGATGTTGATGTGGAGATTCCTTCTCTAGCCCTCCGAACTGGAATTGGCGAATCATGGACAGAACTTGCAGTCGAAGTTCGTAGTCATGGTCCGCTGGATCTCCTAGGTTAACTCCTGGACGCCTCAGTTGTTGATTGGGGTCCATCCTTTGACCTAGGGTTTGCGGGATTCCTGCAAAAAGAGCGCCTCGGACTGGCATCCGAGGTGGAAGTACCTCGGCCGGGGCGTCAGGTACTGGGACCTGCCTCGGTCGAGGGTCAGCGACTGGGACCTGCATCGGTCCAGCATCGGGAACTGGGTCTTCTCTCGGTCGAAGTTGATATTGGTCTCGTAAGGCTGCCATATCTGCTTCGATCGCTTCAGTCCTGGTACGAGTTTCTTCTTTCTCTTGCCTTAGTTCTTCCCTGCTGAGGCGTAGTTGTCCTAACGCCTCTTTCAACTCGGCCTCAAGATCGCGATTGTCTTGGTTGGCCATCTTCGCTTCTCTTAAGCGTCGTTTGTATGTCTTTTCTGGTTCGGGATCGTAAGGAACGATTTCCTTCCTAGTGCGGGTTCTTCGCATAAACCTAAGAAAGAACCTACAAAAGTCACTCAAGTAGAGTGATTAATAGACACGGGGGCAAGTGCCCCAAAAGCAAACCGTAACCGGCTCGGTCTAGACCAAGTCCCCGACAACGGCGCCAAAAACTTGTTCGCTCCAAACGGTGTGTGCAAGCTTTAAATTTATAACCCTAGATGTAAGCTTAAAACAAGGATGCGAACCCGCAGTGTACGGATCAATCGTAGTAAAAAGCAAGGAATTGCAGGGGTCGATCACAGGGACTTAGTGAAACAAAGTCGATAACGGTAAGCTTTAGCAATTACTAACCACAAGCAATTAAAACAATCAAAGATGATAAAAGTCAATAAAGGAAATATGCAATTCTAGGGATTAAAGCATCTAGTTGTGGTTCCAACTCAAGATCCAAAGATAAGCGAACAAAGCTGAGGTTTTTGCAAAGGGACGGTGTTTCTAAAATGGAGTAGATAACCGGGTAAGTCTCACTACTCGCTAATCCCAAACCGTAACTCCTATTACCGGGTAAGTCTCAAGGAATTAAGATAAAGAACTATAACCTCAAACTAACACACCATCTAAGGGAATAGAATTAACCTTTACCGGGTAAGTCTCAGGCTAACTCACATAGATGGAATGAAAGCACACTCAAACCCTAATAAAGGATAAACCTTTATTACCTACACTTATGATCTTAGGTAAACAAACTAAGGAATTATCGGGTAAGTCTCATCCTAGGCTTGCATTGAACCAGAAAAGGTGTAATAAGAATAGGATTTGGCAAACTCTAACACTTAACTCTCAGTTTTGGATCAGATAAGTCACCTCGGTCAGAAGAATTCCACCCCGGCTGAGATGTTCATCGACTGAGCGAGATGCTTAGGGTTAAGGTAAAGACTCGAGCTTTCAGGGTCCTACTGTGATTAAGATCATTCTATCATTGTTTTTCCCACAACCTTCAGCCAATCACCCTAGAATCACACAAAGAGATTAGCCACTCATCATCATGAAAGTATTAATCAAGTATATGGGAAGAAAGAGAATAATTGAACAAGAAAACCTCAAGAGAAAGGCTTCAATAACTGAATCAATTATGCAACACAAGCGTTCCTTGGATAGAAATCCAACAAGACAAAACAACAAGGAAGGGAATCTAAGATGATCTTACAAAAACCCTTCAAAAGCTATAAAAGCTATAAACTTCCTTCTTCAACCTTCAAAAAGGTTCTTCAAATCTCCCAACTGGAGTATAGCTGCTGCGGTGTATAAGGTGTAAGCGAGGTGATAGCGGATGTATGTAGGATGTATGCAAGATGTATGAAGGATGTATGCAGGATGTATGCAGGATGTATGCAGGATGTATGCAGGATGTTCCAACTGTATGCGGATGTTCCAACTGTATGCGGATGTTCCAACTGTATGCGGATGTAGGATTTGTGGAAAATCCGACCCTTTTTATAGGAAAATTACTCTCCAAAGATAAGATATCTTAGAAAGATCTCTTCACATAAAAATAGGTAAAATATATGATCTATCATATCTTCTTCCTTCCAGGAGCCAAGCCCAAAAATATAAGATCTTTTTCCAAAGATAAAAGATCTCAGCCAAGAATAAAATGTTCTCGCCGCGTCCCAGGTGTTCGCCTCGGTCGAATCGACTTCTCTAGATCACCTCGGTCGAGGTGACACTGTGGTCAACCGAGGTGAGTCACAACTGAATGTGAAATCTCTCAAATCTGGTCCAAAGTGAATCTCTAATCCATGGCTATGCTTCCTGGATGTTTTCTTATGTTCTTGAATGTAGCTCCGATGACTCCATAGCTCCTTTTGCTCCTTTTTGATGTAAAACGTGCCATTTTACCTACGATTACAACAAAACTAGGTGTAGACCTCGATTCCCACAAAGGTAGATGAAATGGTAATATAATCACATAATATACATACAAACATGCAGATTATTGAAGATAAAACGTCCAAACAAACCCCAAAATATAGACTATAATTCACGCTATCAGTCAGGAAGTTTCAAGCGGAGTTGGCATTGTTGGTTCCAGCTGCACCTCTAGAAGACTAATATGTATACTTGTTCTCATGCAAACTGAGGGAGAGTACCCGTGCCTATTGTTCGCTCCAAAATGTGTGTTTTTTGAAATAAGCTTTAAATTTATATCCAAGAATTAAGCCTAACGATAGCGAACCCGCAGTGTACGGATCAATCGTAGTATGGGCTGATATACCGGAGTCGATCTTTGGGAATCGGTGAGAACAAAGGAGCAAAGGTAATCTAACTTGGGTAGCAAGCAATGCAATGATCACAATAAAGAATATAGAAGCAAGAACAATGGGAATGCAGATTCTAAAGATCCAAGTATCCGGTTGCGGTTTTCGATTCAAGATGTCTAAGGATGTGTACGGACAGAGCTGGATAGCAAGGTATGTATATCTTCTGTAGGTTGTCGACCGGTTTAAGATCCGACTTCCCTTTATCCCAACCAAAGGATTCTACTTAACGGATGTTAAGTCTCTTCAAGAAGAGGTTATAAGGATATGATTTAGCTCTCACACTAACCAAAACCCAAGGAAAATAAAGATAAAGGTTAAAGGGCATGACACTCCTCTCACCTAATAGAGGGGTTTGAATCCTCTATCACATAGAGCTTATAAATACTCACAATCGGAAAGCAAAGGCCAGAAAAGGTTAACAGAGGTAGGATTTAAACAATCTTGAACTTTGGATAAAGGCAAAACGAAACATGCAATATAAAGGAAACCACGGGCAAATCTTGGGAAACCACGGTCGTGGTTCCTTAAGAACAAGCAGTGGAAATCCTCGTTCGAGGGTTTCGTCTTACAACTCTCAGGGTCCGAATTGTTAAGGCTCAATCTCTCATCATCTATACCACAACCATCAACCCATCACCCTAGAATCGCAAGGGGATTTAGCCAACAATCATCATCAAAATCAAATCAAGATTAAGAAAAGAAATCAAGAAAGATATGCAATCAAGAAGAACACAAGGATGAATAAACTAATCTTCAAAGATTCAATAACTCAATCAATCAAACAATATATAATCCCAAAATGTGTTCTCATAGATAAAAATCAAAGACTTATTCAATCTCACAAATTCTAAAGTAGAACCA
Source organism: Fagopyrum esculentum (assembly GCA_033239045.1). NCBI lineage: Eukaryota > Viridiplantae > Streptophyta > Magnoliopsida > Caryophyllales > Polygonaceae > Fagopyrum > Fagopyrum esculentum. Next base: position 121,041,851 of record BSUD01000004.1, read on the forward strand.
GAACTTCTTCAATCTCTCCAATGGTGAAGCAATCCTTTCCGATGTACGGAAAATGGAATCCAAGGACGCCGTCCTTACGACCTAAAGTGTGATCTTCATCCAAAGCGAGATATTGGATGCCCTCAATGGGAGTCCCCAGAAATGCAGCTGCCAACCTCCTTTTTATAAAATAAATTAGGTTAAAAGGCTCATTCCTTTCTTGCTAACGAGGCAATTAACGTAACGGACTTTTCCGAAGAATACCACGGATGACGTCACAAAACCACGGCCGTGGTTCCTTCTGTGGCGACTCTCGACCTTCGTTTCCATGCGTGAAATTCAATTAATTATCAAAACCTCGGCCGTGGAACTTCTTTCTTGACCGTGTTCTCCCTTTTCGACGCTTTTCACCTTGGCTTCACTTCATACTTTTTCCAATGATGTTCCAATGCTTCTCAATGACTTCCTTATTGACCAATGCTCAATGAATGACCTCTTTCCACTTCATTTCAGCTCCAATTCACCTAAAACGTCACAACAAAGCTTGTGTAGATCTCGATTTCAAGACAATAGGTGAATATACTCGATAAATGCCATGAATGCATTTTCTCGTACTCAAAATAAGGGGAAAAACTACTTGTATACACATCTAAACTATATCACATTTTATGCCATCACCTATATGGAGGGTTTTTGCTGTTACTCCCCGATAAACTATTAAGATCGAGCCAGAGCGTGTGAGAGAGATAAATTCGACCACAGGTGGACTGCTCAGTCCACAGGGTCTGAGAAGAGACAAAAGACGGGGAAGACCAATGCCTGTGTTGGAGCTTCAGGGTACGGGCAGATCCAGACTTAGGGGCACTCGAGTTACCCATTGTTTGCACAAACATCAGAGAGGGGACGGCAGTGTTTCTACTGCGGCAGTCCTGGACCTATACGACCTGATTGCTCGAGGGCATCAGTGACTTGCTTCACTTGTGGCAAGCCATGTCACCGATCTACCTTTTGTCGACAAGGAAAACCTTCTTCACGGTAGGGTTCTTCCCCTGTTAGTGCAGTAGGAGGTGGCGGATACCGCCTCAGTATCAGGCATAGGGACAACAATGGGTCCCAGATCATCCTTCTACTCAAGGTTTCACGCCAGGACCGAGTAGAGGAAGAGGTCGTGTTGGGGGTACCACTGATATTATCGGAGTACAAGGCAGATTTTTTGAGCCGAGGAGCGTTGAGGAGCCGATAACACCAACTACTGTAGGTACCATTCAGATTAATGGTTTACCTGTTAGAGTACTTTTGATACGGGTGCTACACACTCATTTATTTCTGATGTATGCGTTGAGCGTTTGGCCTTAGATACGGTAGAAGGGATACCCTTTATTATAGGGTTACTGTTAGCATGAAATATTGTGATATTTTAGGCACGTTTTATAATCGTATTTGATTCATATTGATAGTCTTTGATGGAACTTTATGCATATATGAGCTAGTATTACCTATATTGTCGATATGGATGTCTACACGAGTTCTATGTTGATTATAGGTAATTTGGAGCTATTTCCGAACGAAATCGAGCGAAGGAGAGTTGAGTTGGTGTACTTCCAGATTTAGGACACCTTTTGGAAGCAATTTGAAGTATTAGATTGAGGAATGCACGAAGGAAGGCAAAAAAATCACGGTTTGACCCTAGATTACGGCCGTGGATTGTGATGCAGAATTCGATGTTCATTCCAGGGGATATTACGGCCGTGGAACACAACCGTATTCCTCTTCACGCCCTAAATTACGGTCGTGGAATCTTCCACGACCGTGATCTTGGCGAATTCTTTCGCCACGTTTCGAAGCCATGATCTCTTGAAGATCGGGCCGGGCCAACATTTTGCCCTGCATTATAAAAAGGACGGATGAGGCAAGATCCGATCATCTCGCTATCACCTCGCCTTACCCCGCTACCTAGCTTACGACGTTTCAAACCCTAAGTGGAGCGGCAAGAACACAAGTTTAGCAACACACAAGTCTTCATTCTTGGAGGCGATTCTTGGGAGATCTCATTGAAGATCAAAGTTCGTGATTAGAGAATTGCTGTTGGCGATCTTCGCGTTGAGGAAGATCGAAGTTCTTGGAGGATTTTGCAAGAAATCTCCTCTTCTTGCTTAGGTTTGATTTAGGATCGGATTGACATCCCGTTTCCTTTCTTTCCTAAGATTGTGACTGATTGTTTGATTTGAATCTCTTGACAAACACTTGTTTTCGATTGTGATTTTGAGATTCGTTTGAAAGATTATTGAAAGTTCTTGAAAGTTTCCATCTTCTATCTTATAAATCTTGAATTGATATCAAATGGCTGTTATTGGCTAAAAATCCTTAACAATTCTAAGGTGAAGGGTTGATAGTTGTGGCATAGATGATGATAGATCGATCGCGAACAGATTAGACCCTGAGAGTTAGAGAAGTGTCGCCGACAACCCCAAATTACGGGCTGTTCTTGAGTTCCACGGCCGTGGAACCTCAAGATCTAACCGTAATTTCCATGAGTTTACGAGCCTGCTTTTACCTTAATCCAAAGTTAAAGATTTGCTTCAACTTAGTTTAGACTTGTCTTTTCTAGGTGGTAGTGAAGCCTCAACAACCTCTACCCCGACTGTGAGCCTCAATAACCTCAATCGGATAAGTTAGTCTTGACCTTTAGATTATAGGTTTGGGTATTTGATACTAATCCTTGCTTTTAGAACCTCTTTATATTGAGCCTCAACAACCTGTATAAGGAGTATCTTTTAGGTGAGTTACATAAGGTTTTTGGAACCTTAACCGTACGATTACCTTACATTAGTGTACCTTTGCATATCTCTACTCTGTCTTTATATCATTTAGTATATCTTGAATCTGTTGCCACAACTGAATACCCGGATCTTTAGGATTGTTATTTTCCCAATATTTGCAAAACTCTCATATTTATTGCTTGATAACCTGAAATCGAATTTGTTCCCACCCAAATCCCTGTGTTCGATACTCTGGAATTCTTGCTTAGCTACCTCGATCCGTACACTGCGGGTTCGCTGCTTGATTCTAGTTTTATAAATTTAAAGCTTATTTGCACACACCTCTAGGGGCGAACAAGTTTTTGGCGCCGTTGCCGGGGATTTGGTTTCGGCCGAATTCGGTAACCGGTTGTCAAGCTTGGGAGCTTGCTCTCGCTATTTGATTCTTCTTGAGTGCATGCGCAGGTCTAGGAACACCGAAGATCTCTTACCTCTTGATCAAGAGCTAGAGAAAACCTTAAGACAAAAACGCAAAGAGAAGAGGATGGCTCAAGAAAACGAAAACGATCTTCAAACTAAGCTAGCGGAGAAGGAAGCTCAACTCCGATGGAATGAGAATCTCCTCCAGGATGAGATGGATCGTCATCAAACTCAAGTTAACGGTCTACAAGACATGATCGTTCAGATGGAGATAAAGATGAGCGATCTTGAAGATAAGGTGGGAAAGAAGTCCTCGAGAAGAAGGACAAGGTCTAGAAGAAGAGGTAACTCATCCGCCGATGATAGTGATTCTTCCATGCCCGCGCTAGAAGAGATTGATCCCACGATCAATATAAATCCTTTCAACACACAAGGAGCTGCTAACCGCCGCATTCCGCCTAGGAATGTGAGAGTCGAACGTGTAGATAATGAGCCAAGAACTCTTGGCCAGCGGATGGATCCAACACAACAACCACGCCGCTTAGGTGTGAACTTTGATGCTGAAGATGTACAAGGGTTTAGCTTCAACCCTCAAGTTATCACCCTTGTTCGCCAAAGTCAGTTTGGCGGTACAAGCGCTGAATCTCCACACCAACACTTGCAAAACTTTGAGTGCATGATGGAGACAATGAGACCAAAGAACGCTACTACCAACAGCTATAAGCTCAAACCTTTCTTTTTCTCTTTGAAAGGGAAAGCGCTATCTTGGTACCAAGCTCTTCCTAGTGGAAAGCTAGAGACGTGGGAAGACCTCTCCGCAGAGTTTCTCACTAAGTTCTTTCCGCCCTCCAAAACGGCGGAACTTAGAGGTAAGATTAATGCTTTTTCTATGAGACCTAACGAAAGTTTGTTTCAATCTTGGGAAAGGTTTCAGGATTTGCTCTTGGATTGCCCTCATCATGGCATATCCAAGCTTGCCTTGCTGGAAATTTACTACAAGGGGCTGGATGCGGGAACGCAATTCAACCTTCAATCCCTCTCATGTGGAACATTCATGGACATGAGAGAAGATGACGCTTGAGACTTTATTGAGAAGCAAGCAAGAGTCATAGAGAAGTATTCCCACCGGAAGGTGGAGGGAAATCGTGTGGAGCAAGGAGCGAAGCTCACACATGAAGCTCAAAATCAGATTTTCTCCCTCAACAATGAGATCAAAGAGTTGAAGGAAGCTATCAAGACCAACTTCCCCAAGCAGCAAGAGAAGGATGTTGGCTATTTGGGCAATAACAATGGCGGTGACAACACCAACCACAACAACAATAACCGGAACAATAACCGGAACAACAATTGGAATGGAAACAACAACAACCGGAACAACAACAATTGGAACAACAATCGTAGTTCGAACAACAACAATTGGCGCTCCAATCAACAAAATTCCGGTAACTCCTATCCTTCCAATTCCAATTCACTAACTCCACCCTCTTCTTCCTCTACTCCTTTGAAAAGCCAGGGGCAATCATCAAATGGAGGAAACAATACGGGAAAGGAAAAGCCGGATCCCATGTTGGAAACGATCTTGGGAAAGCTTCAAGGGTTGGAGAACCGCATCATCAAGGTTGATGATCAAATTTCTAAGGTTGACAAAGCTCAAAAGGTTTTGGAGAATCAAATGTTCAACCATGCGGAGGAAGTTCCTAGGAATCAAGGGAAACTTCCGGGAAAGACGGAGGACAACCCTAAGGGAAGGGTAATGGCGATTACGACCAGGAGCGGAGTGACTACCACCGATCCGCAGCCTACGTTTATTGAAGTCCCCGTGGAGAAAAGCAAAGAAAAGGGGAAGGAGAAGGAGGACGTCTATGTTCCACCTCCAGCTTTCAAACCTCCCCTACCATTCCCTCAATCTAGAGCGCGAGCGTGCCTAGACAAGCAATTCGGTAAGTTCATAGAACTCATGAGCAAACTGCATATTAATATACCTTTCATTGATGCTATTGTAGGTATGCCGGCTTATGGCAAGTTCTTGAAGGAGCTCCTCTCTAACAAGAGGAAGCTAGAAGATTTTGGAGAAGTCAAGATGAGTTCGGATTCTTCGGACCTCATCAAGACTATGAAGGAGAAAATGCCCCCAAAGCTGAAGGATCCGGGGTCATTTTGCATTCCCATAGGAGTGGGAGAGGTCACATATGACGCTTTATGTGACTTAGGAGCAAGTGTGAGCATCATACCACTTGCATTGTGCAGGAAGATCGGTTTGGGCGACCCTAAACCGGTAAAGATGACGTTATACATGGCGGATCGATCCATCACTCGTCCCGTCGGCATTGTAGAGGACGTCCCTGTCAAGCTAGGCAAGTTCTTTGTCCCCATTGATTTTGTTGTGCTTGACATTCCTGCAGATAGTCCGGTCCCGATCATACTCGGAAGACCGTTTCTTGCAACTTCCGGCTGCATGGTCGATTGCAAGAATGGGAGACTCGCTTTTGACATTGGGGAGGAGAAAGTGGAGTTCGTTCTTTCCACTCTAGTGAAGGAGCCGATCTTCGATGAGGATATTTACAATATCCAAGACGAAGAAGGTCTATCTAGGGAGGAGGTAAGTGCGATTCTCTTTAACGATCCTTTGCAAAAGGTTATCACTATGAGTCTAACCCATGAAGGAGAAGAAGGAGAGTGCAAAGAGGAAATTGAAGCCTTGGAAGCACAAGAAGAGATGCATGAAGTGGAGTTTGAGAAACTCCACGATGAGGCTGAGAATACAAGATTCCACGGCCATACCCTTTATTCCACGGCCGTGGATTCCACAACCAAATTCGACCTCCATTCCAGAGGATATTACGGCCGTGGAAAGACAGGGGAGAACGTGAATTTGACCGTGGAAAACAGTGACCAGCACGCTTCTTCAACTTCTCCTAATTCTTCTCCAAACCATCCAACATCCTTAGAAACCTCTAAGGAAACATCGGAAGCTCCTCAAGGATCGTTGGAAGCTCCGAAAGCAATGGAACTCAAACCACTTCCTACTCATCTAAGGTACGCTTTTCTTGGATCTAACTCCACCTTCCCGGTTATCGTTAGTTCCGAATTAAGCATAGATGAACATGAACAGCTCATGATTGTCCTTAGGAAACATAGAAAAGCCATAGGCTATACTATTGAGGACTTAGTAGGAATTAAACCCTCCCTATGCATGCATAAAATACTAATGGAGGAGGACTTTAGAACTTCAAGACAACCTCAAAGGCGGTTGAATCCGACCATGAAGGAGGTTGTCAAGAAGGAAATTCTTAAACTTCTTGATGCAGGTATCATCTATCCTATCTCTGATAGCAAGTGGGTGAGCCCGGTTCAAGTAGTTCCGAAGAAGGGAGGAATGACAGTCATCACCAATAAGAACAACGAACTCATTCCTACCCGAACCGTGACTGGATGGCGAATGTGCATAGACTACCGCAAGCTCAACAACGCAACGCGGAAGGATCACTTTCCATTGCCATTCATCGACCAAATGCTTGAAAGGTTAGCACAACATTCATACTTTTGCTACCTTGACGGTTATAGTGGTTTCTTTCAGATCCCGATACATCCGGATGATCAAGAGAAGACCACATTCACGTGCCCTTGGGGTACGTTCGCTTATAGGAGGATGCCGTTCGGGCTTTGCAACGCCCCAGCCACCTTTCAACGGTGCATGATGGCCATCTTCTCCGAATACGTAGAGGAAATCATGGAAGTCTTCATGGACGACTTCTCCGTTTACGGTTCCTCTTTTAACGATTGTCTTTCTAACCTTTCTCTTGTTTTGCAAAGATGTGAAGACACTAACCTAGTTCTTAATTGGGAGAAGTGTCAATTCATGGTTAAAGAAGGAATCGTTTTAGGTCACTTAGTCTCTAGTAGAGGGATAGAGGTAGACAAGGCTAAAATAGAGACCATAGAGAAACTTCCTCCCCCAGTTTCGGTGAAGGGAATAAGAAGTTTCCTAGGACATGCTGGATTTTATAGACGTTTTATCCAAGACTTTTCTAAGATATCAAAACCTCTCACTAATCTATTGATGAAGGATGCGGTTTTTGAGTTTTCGCAGGAATGTCTAGATGCGTTCAACACCATCCGGCAAGCTCTAATTTCAGCACCCATTATCCAACCACCGGATTGGACTCTCCCTTTCGAGATTATGTGCGATGCTAGTGACGTAGCCATTGGAGCTGTTCTTGGGCAAAGAAAGGAAGGACGAACCCATGCCATATACTACGCTAGCAAGACGCTAGACGAAGCCCAGCTCAACTACGCCACTACGGAGAAGGAATTTTTAGCCATTGTCTACGCTATTGACAAGTTTCGCTCTTATCTTGTAGGTGCAAAGGTGATTGTCTACACGGATCATGCTGCGATCCGATACCTCCTTGCAAAGAAGGACGCGAAGCCAAGGCTGATTAGATGGATTCTTCTCCTACAAGAATTCGATCTTGAGATCCGCGACAAGAAAGGCTCGGAAAATTCTGTTGCGGATCATTTGAGTCGCCTAACACATCTAGAGGACGACCATTTACCCATTGATGACTCCTTTCCGGACGAACATCTACACATCATTGAGGAGTGCATCAAGGTAATCTCCAAGGGTGACGAACCATGGTTTGCTGATTTCGTTAATTATTTGGTTTGCCAGGAAATACCACCCGGACTATCATATGCGCAAAGGAAGAAGTTCTTCAAGGACGTCCGGGAATACCATTGGAACGAGCCTCTTCTCTTCAAGAGAGGTCCGGATGGCATCATTCGGCGATGTGTGCCGGAAGATGAGATGCAAAGTGTCATCCGTCATTGTCATTCACTACCTTGTGGAGGACACGCTAGTTCGAACAAAACTAGCGCAAAGGTATTGCAATCCGGATTTTATTGGCCTACTTTATTTAAAGATGTGCAATCCTTTGTTTCTTGTTGCGATGCTTGTCAAAGAACAGGCAATATCTCTAGAAGGAACGAGATGCCCCTCAACAACATCCAAGAGGTGGAGATTTTTGACGTTTGGGGAGTTGACTTCATGGGACCATTCCCTTCTTCTTGTGGGAACCAATACATACTATTGGCGGTGGACTACGTTTCTAGATGGGTGGAAGCCATTGCCTCTCCCACAAATGATGCCATGGTGGTGGTTAAGTCCTTCAACAAAACCATTTTTCCGCGATTCGGGACGCCAAGGACGATCATTAGTGATGGAGGTTCTCACTTCATAGCCCGTCGCTTTGAAGCTCTTCTATCCAAGTATGGGGTTACTCACAAGATCGCCACCCCTTACCATCCGCAAACGAGTGGACAAGTTGAAATCTCAAATAGGGAGATCAAGGGAATTCTAGAGAAGACGGTTTCGAGGACTAGGAAGGATTGGTCCTTGAAACTAGATGATGCGTTATGGGCATACCGGACTGCATACAAGACTCCCATAGGAACCACGCCATACAACCTTGTGTATGGGAAGTCTTGTCACTTGCCGGTAGAGCTAGAGCACAAGGCGTTTTGGGCTATCAAGTGGCTAAATTTCAGCATGAAGGAAGCGGGAGAGAAGCGTCTCCTAGACATCAACAAGCTGGATGAACTCCGTTTGAACGCCTACGAAAACGCTAAGATCTACAAGGAAAGAGCAAAGCGTTGGCATGATAAGCATATCATTCCAAAGAACTTACAAGAAGGAGATCAAGTTCTCCTCTTCAATTCGAGACTTCGCCTCTTTCCAGGTAAGTTAAAATCTCGTTGGACTGGACCTTTTCTAATTAAGCGTATTTTCCCCCATGGTGCAGTTGAAGTATGGGGTGAAGCTAGCGGAAGTTTTAAGGTGAACGGTCAACGACTCAAGAAGTACTCACTGGAACTCCAAGCTGAGGAGTTTGCACCTACCGCACTCGAATAAGTGCGAATATGGTCTAGCTACGGACCTTAAACAAAGCGCTTCTTGGGAGGCAACCCAAGGTATCGCATTTTCGTTTTTACTTTCGATTCATAGAGTAGTTAGAATAGAAGTTTTTGCTTTATTTTTGCCTCGATTTCTCCCGGTATGTTCGTGTTTTTGGTTGTAGGATCGATGAAAAAGGGGAAAGGAAGGATAATGTCGAAGAGAAGTGACGAAATTTGGACTTTGAAGCTTTACAGAGAGTTCCACGGTCTAAATTACGGTCGTCGTTGCTACAGTGGCCGTAATTCTCAAAGGCCTGTGAAAAATCACAAAAATTACGGGTCCGTACATTTCCACGGCCGTGGAATGCCCCGATAGACCGTAATTTTTGAAATTTTGCCTGCAAGTATAAAAGCCACACTTCATCACAAAAACACCACAAAAACCCCCAATTTCCACGCCCTAAACGCCGAAAACACGCAGCCCCTCCCAAATCTTCGTTCTCTAATCGTTTTTAACGATTCTTCTTCCTAAACCGAAGCAAATCCAACCAAGAACAAGATCCAAGCAACAAATCGCGCGGAAAACGATCAACAAACCCGCATTTTGGATTTCTCAATCCGAAAAAAGAGGTTTTTGCTCTCTTCTTGATTTTGCTCGTTTTTGTTCGTTTTTGTTAGAGATTATTAGGAAGAACTGATTGAGATTGGAAGAAACTAGACTAGGACTGATTGTGGTGGAGTTTGATTGCTGATTTGTTGAGAATCGAAAATTCTGTGTCGAATCACGGTCTGATTAGGTTCCACGGCCGTGGTTTTGGGAAGAACAGACCGTAATTTTGGATAGTGATGGATTTTGTAAGGAGAGTCTCGGGAAGGATTAAGGAAAAGAAGGGGGAACAGAATAAGAAGAGAAAGGGTAACCCCTCCACCTCTAGGGCACCACCACCACCCTCATCCCCTTCACCACCATCCTCACCTTCACCTCCATCTTCACCCCCTCCTCCTAACATACCGATCATACACGAAAACCACCAAGCCGCATTTGAGAGGATCGAGAAGAGGGCAGTAATTGGCCCTAGATACTTGTTGTTGGAGGATCTACATCCTCTCAACATTATAGATGACCTTACATGGCTCTTGGATAGAGCCGGTTTGCTTGTCTTCACGAATATTCGTGAAGACGCTTATGAGGAGATCACCCGAGAGGTTGTGACGTCTTTCGAGCACAGCCCTGTTGATAGAACCGTCTCCTTCCGCCTCATGAACCAAGACTACCAGTTGAGTATAGTTGAGTTTGGGACCATTTTTGGGTTCCACGAGACCTACAACGGTCGCATGCCTAGGAACGTTTCCCCTAAGGACTTTTGGGGAGACGTAGCTATGATCTATGCCGACGAGGACCGTTGGCATCCAGCTGACACCAAGGCCAAATTGATGTACCATTTGGCCTTGAAGATAGCTCACCGTGTTCTTTCGGAGTGTCTCTTCCCTAGGACGGAGACGCCCCAAAAGATCAAGACGGATGAGCTATTCCTTCTCTATGCTATGCTTCACGGATGCCGCGCCGATTGTGCTACCCTTTTGGCGGCGACTATGAGTAAATTGAAGAACAAATCGAGAGGGAACATTGGGTACGGTGGGATAGTGACCCACATAGCTAGGACTTTTGGAGTGGATTTCTCAGCTTGCACGCGTATACCGGCAGTTCCATTAGGGCTACACGCTTTCATAGTCAGGGGACTCATCTTCCCCACACATAGAGGTCCGCCTTACGCGGGCATGCCCTGGGAGAGTAGGACCGGCAGGGGTATTGAGTGGCTGCCGGAGTATTCCATTGTGGCAGGACGCCACAACTGGAAGGAGACGTTCGCTGCGATGCATGCGAACAGGCTTGTAGCTCCCCCTTACGTCCCACCGCCGGTTGTAGATGAGGAGGATATGGGAGAGCCGTATGAGAGTGGTGCAGGAGCAGAGCAGGAGTTCGGCTCGTTTCCGGATCAGCCGGATCAGCAGGATGTACCTAGACGCTCTCCGCGTCCGACTGGAGCTTCAGGCTCGTCATCTCGCCGCGCTAGCGTGAGCGAGAGACCCACGTGGATGACTACACCTCCCACCTGGTACGAGACACCTCCTCCTTGGTCCACTACACACGCAGCAGCAGCACCACCACCACCAGCAGCAGCACCAGCAGACGCTCCCGGATGGTATGATCGCGCTCCGGGATGGTATGAGAGGATGCCGGAGTGGGCTACCGGACTTTCAGAGAGAGTCGGAGCATTAGAGATCCGGGCGGACGCTAGAGACAGACATTTGGACGACCTCGACCACATGATGAGGGACGTCTACCGCCAGCAGTTTGGGCGGTACTATGACCCGAGTTTATCTCCATTCCCACCTCCACCGGCACCGCAGTGATAGATGACCGGACTGCTCGTTTTAGACATCCCCGCCGCCATTTGTGAGTTTTCTTTTTTCTTTTCTTTCTTTTGTTCTTTCTTGTGAACATTAGGGACAATGTTCGTCCTAAGTATGGGGTGGGATGTACTAAATGTTTGTAATAACTCTACTCTATATGTTGCTTCTATTCCGAGACTATTATTGCATGTTCATCATATGTCACACGTTTCATTCTTGCATTGCATGAAAAAGAACTTTAAAAACCCATAAAAATTGAAAATTTTTGAAAAATTTGATGCTTCTAATGAATTGAGATGAATTCTATGATAAACACTACTTGTGAATTAAGTTGATAACAATTGCATGCTTGAAAGGATAGTAATTCGAAAAGAAATTGAATGAATAGATTTTACCTCTTTTGCAAGTTTTATAATGTGAAAATGTTACCTAAATCATGTAAGAAATTGAAGTTGAAATCACATTATAAGCTCTTATGCTTCTTTTTGAAATGATTAAGGCAATTCGATACTTTCTTTCTTCTCTCCTTTGATCATCTAGCTCCTCATTGAAATATTAGCCTCCCTTACCCATCCGGGAACTTGGAAAGTGAATGAGAAAAAGGCATGTATGATGTGGGAAGGCCATGAGAGCATATGTTTGCAATCAATCGAATAGAAAGAAATTATAGGTTTGGGGAAGTCAATCATGACGATGAGTAACTCGGCACCATTCACATAGCCGGGTGTTTGTGTCTTGCCAAAGTCGGATTGAGCGATATTCCTAGCGGATTATGGTATGTGCGCTAAGGGTTTGAGGCATCTCGCAAAAATGAGAAACGCCAATCTCCTAGGCTTCGGTTTTTGTGCACCTCTATCCATAACTCCAAAAGTAAAGTCGAAAAATGAAAAGTAAGAGCGAAGATCTAAGTGAAGAGTTGCGGAAACCGCCAAAGAAGAAGAAGGTAGTAGTCCATTTTCCCGGATTTATGCACCACTCTCCCTTAAAGTTTCCCTTCCCTTCCATACTCTAGACCTTTTCCTTTGGAAAGTCCTTAAGATCAAAAGAATGTCATATGGCTTGGTGATCTAAATTGAAGTTCTTATGATTGATTTTGATAATGTTTGAAGGTTATGATGCTTGCTTGGAAGTTAAATTGTTTCATGAGCCTTCTTTACCTCTTACTCTCTAATTAAGTGCGTGAAAGTTTGAAAACGAATGAAGCAAGGTTTGAGAATGATCTATTCTTTAGAAGTCACTTTCACCCAAAAGAAGGTACACATATTTCATCCTAACTCTTGTTTAAAGCTTTTTGAAAGACCTTGCTTAGGGACAAGCAAGTGTTAAGTATGGGGTTATTTGTTAGCATGAAATATTGTGATATTTTAGGCACGTTTTATAATCGTATTTGATTCATATTGATAGTCTTTGATGGAACTTTATGCATATATGAGCTAGTATTACCTATATTGTCGATATGGATGTCTACACGAGTTCTATGTTGATTATAGGTAATTTGGAGCTATTTCCGAACGAAATCGAGCGAAGGAGAGTTGAGTTGGTGTACTTCCAGATTTAGGACACCTTTTGGAAGCAATTTGAAGTATTAGATTGAGGAATGCACGAAGGAAGGCAAAAAAATCACGGTTTGACCCTAGATTACGGCCGTGGATTGTGATGCAGAATTCGATGTTCATTCCAGGGGATATTACGGCCGTGGAACACAACCGTATTCCTCTTCACGCCCTAAATTACGGTCGTGGAATCTTCCACGACCGTGATCTTGGCGAATTCTTTCGCCACGTTTCGAAGCCATGATCTCTTGAAGATCGGGCCGGGCCGACATTTTGCCCTGCATTATAAAAAGGACGGATGAGGCAAGATCCGATCATCTCGCTATCACCTCGCCTTACCCCGCTACCTAGCTTACGACGTTTCAAACCCTAAGTGGAGCGGCAAGAACACAAGTTTAGCAACACACAAGTCTTCATTCTTGGAGGCGATTCTTGGGAGATCTCATTGAAGATCAAAGTTCGTGATTAGAGAATTGCTGTTGGCGATCTTCGCGTTGAGGAAGATCGAAGTTCTTGGAGGATTTTGCAAGAAATCTCCTCTTCTTGCTTAGGTTTGATTTAGGATCGGATTGACATCCCGTTTCCTTTCTTTCCTAAGATTGTGACTGATTGTTTGATTTGAATCTCTTGACAAACACTTGTTTTCGATTGTGATTTTGAGATTCGTTTGAAAGATTATTGAAAGTTCTTGAAAGTTTCCATCTTCTATCTTATAAATCTTGAATTGATATCAAATGGCTGTTATTGGCTAAAAATCCTTAACAATTCTAAGGTGAAGGGTTGATAGTTGTGGCATAGATGATGATAGATCGATCGCGAACAGATTAGACCCTGAGAGTTAGAGAAGTGTCGCCGACAACCCCAAATTACGGGCTGTTCTTGAGTTCCACGGCCGTGGAACCTCAAGATCTAACCGTAATTTCCATGAGTTTACGAGCCTGCTTTTACCTTAATCCAAAGTTAAAGATTTGCTTCAACTTAGTTTAGACTTGTCTTTTCTAGGTGGTAGTGAAGCCTCAACAACCTCTACCCCGACTGTGAGCCTCAATAACCTCAATCGGATAAGTTAGTCTTGACCTTTAGATTATAGGTTTGGGTATTTGATACTAATCCTTGCTTTTAGAACCTCTTTATATTGAGCCTCAACAACCTGTATAAGGAGTATCTTTTAGGTGAGTTACATAAGGTTTTTGGAACCTTAACCGTACGATTACCTTACATTAGTGTACCTTTGCATATCTCTACTCTGTCTTTATATCATTTAGTATATCTTGAATCTGTTGCCACAACTGAATACCCGGATCTTTAGGATTGTTATTTTCCCAATATTTGCAAAACTCTCATATTTATTGCTTGATAACCTGAAATCGAATTTGTTCCCACCCAAATCCCTGTGTTCGATACTCTGGAATTCTTGCTTAGCTACCTCGATCCGTACACTGCGGGTTCGCTGCTTGATTCTAGTTTTATAAATTTAAAGCTTATTTGCACACACCTCTAGGGGCGAACAGTTACCCGATGGAGGTAGGGATAGAGGTATCGCGAGATACACGATTTCCCATTCGTCTAGGAACTATTGATTGGCTTGTAGACTTCTTTGTCATGTACTTAGCACATGAAGAAGCCATTTTAGGGATGGATTGGATGGACCGACATGGTTCCGGATTTAGATATCGGTAGGTGGTCCGTGACGGTCACTACCAAGGCAGGTCAAATTGAGATATTCCAAGGTTGGGTCTCGAAAAGGCCGGTATTGACGTCATCGTAGTTCGAGTTGTGAGACTGATTGGACAAGGATGCGAGACCTTTTGGTGTTAAGCCATGAAGGAAGGTGAGCGCCCGACATTGGAGGATATACCCATCGTGTGCGAGTTTATCGACGTTTTTGACGAGCCATCCAACTTACCACCACATAGGAGCGTGTATTTTGGCATCGAGTTGGAGCCGGGGACGAGACCGATCTCAAAGACACCTTACCGTATGACGCCTATCAAGTTGTTGGAGCTGAAGAGACAACTTGAGGAGTTAGTAGAGAAGGGATTTATCCACCCTATCATTTCCCCTAGGGTGCACCGGTACTTTTTGTGAGGAAGAAGGACAAATCGATGAGTTTGTGCGTCGATTAAAGAGAGCTGAACATGGTGACCATCAAGAACAAGTATCCGCTATCCCGTATTGACGATTTGCTAGATCAGCTACAAGGAGCTACTATATTTTTCCAAATAGATATGAGGTCCGGATATCACCAACTGAGGGTGAGAGGGCAGGATGTGCGGATGTGCCCAAGACGACATTTAAGACTCAGTATGGAAACTACGAGTTTGTAGTGATGTCATTTGGGCTCACGAATGCGCCCGCCACTTTTATGAAGTTGATGAATGACATCTTCATCAACTTCTTGGATTAGTTTATGGAGGTCTTTATAGATGACATTCTGGTTTAATCTCGTTGTAGAGAGGAACATGCATGACATTTGAGGACGGTGTTGCGAGTTTTGTAAGATAGAGATCTATACACTAAGCTCTTTGAGTGCAAGTTTTGGATGCCTGAGGTGGCCTTTTTGGGTCACGTAATTTTTTGTCGAAGGGGTCAAGGTTGATCCGGAGAAGATCGAGGCAGTAGCAGCATGGACGACCCCGAAGAATGTCAAGGAAGTTTTCAGCTTCCTTGGCTTAGCTGGATACTATCGTCGGTTTATGAAAGGGTTTTCGGTGATTGCCCGACCACTTACTACTGTTGAGGAAGACTACCCGGTTTGTATGGTCCGAGTCGTGTACTCAGAGTTTCGAGGAGCTGAAGAGGAGATTGACTTCTGCTCCCATTTTAGCACATCTAGAGGACACATAGGATTTTGTAGCTTATAGCGACGCATCCAATCTAGGCTTGGGATGTGTTTTGATGCAGCGAGGTAGGGTAATTGCTTATGCTTCTCAACATCTAAAGACGTATGAGGAGAATTACCCGACTG
Organism: Fagopyrum esculentum; assembly: GCA_033239045.1. Taxonomy (NCBI): domain Eukaryota; kingdom Viridiplantae; phylum Streptophyta; class Magnoliopsida; order Caryophyllales; family Polygonaceae; genus Fagopyrum; species Fagopyrum esculentum. Next base: position 121,057,840 of record BSUD01000004.1, read on the forward strand.
ATGACCTCGAGTTAGTTCCAGGGGTTCATGCCTTGAAGATCTGACGACATTACTTGTATGGAGTTTCATGTCAGATCTTCACATACCATAAGAGGTTGAAGTACATATTTACTCAGCGAGAACTGAATAACCGTCAGAGAAGATAGCTCGAGTTGATTAAGGACTTTTATATGGAGATTCTGTGTCATCCGGGGAAGGCGAATGTGATCGTCGACGCCCATAGTAGGAAGACGCCTCGAGAGAAGGTGATCTCCTAATTGACGGCTCAACCTCAACTGTAGAGAGATCTAGCGTGGCTAGAGTTAGACATTCAATTTCTTGATACAAACAATCACCTATCTACCTTAGAGGTTCTACTTGATCTGTTGGGAGAGATCCAACAAAAGCAAGAGACTTGCCCGACATTGAGAGGGATCCGAGACAAGATGTCTCGAGGTGAGGCTCCACAGTTCACCATAGGTGCCGATAGAGAGATGAGACGCCATGAGCGCATCTGTGTACCCTCTGACAGAGAGTTGAGGCAGAGGATCTTGTAGGAGGCTCACGCCACACCTTGCTCAGTACACCCAGGTGCGAGTAAGATGTATCAAGATGTGAGACGATATTTTTGGTAGGGCGGGTTGAAGCCCGATATGGCTAGATTTGTAGCCCAATGCGCGACCTTTCAATTGGTCAAGATAAAGCCTTGCAGACCCGGAGGGGAATTCCATCCACTTTCAATACCGCAATGGAAGTGGAAGTACATCTCCATGGACTTTGTTACCGGTTTGATATCGAGCAGGAGCTTCAATGCTATCGGGTTGTAGTAGACAGACTAACAAAGATGACAAGTTTTATCCCTATCATGGAAACATGGCCGGTGAGTCAGTTAGCTGAGGAGTTCACTAGGTAGATAGTGAGATTCCATGGAGTACCGAGGGCCATTGTCTCCGTTAGGGATGGACGCCTTTTGATCCTTAGTCGGACGGTCAGTCAGGGAGGATGATACAAACCTTAGAGGATATGTTGAGAGCCTGTGTGCTAGACTAGGGACATGTGTGGTCAGATCACCTCCCGTTGGATAATGGCTCTTTATGAGGCACTGTATGGACGGAGATGTCGCACACCTTTATGTTGGGATGAGCCGAGCCATATTAGTGGTATAGCTCTTGAGTAGATACAAGATGATGTAGCCCGAGAGACATTGACTAGAGAGAAGATGCTGGCCGCGCAGAGCATCCATAAGTCATATGTTGACAAGATGCTTCGGCCTTTAGAGTTCAGAGTTGGAGCTCATGTCTGAGACTATCTCCGACACGAGGCGTTAGGCGAATCGGCATAAAGGGAAAGTTGAGTTCCCGATATATTGGACCTTTTTGAGCTTCTAAAGAGAGTTGGAGAGGTGGCATGCTGACTCGTGTTGCCAACTAGATCGGAGGGCGTTCACCCAATATTTCACGCATCTTAGCTGAGAGAGTATATACCAAATCTGAGACACATTATCAGTTATGAGGATTTAGTGGTTGAGCCGGATCACACGTGTGTGGAGCATCTAGTAGCCGTCCTAGGGCAGAGTACGAGATGCTTGCGCTCAAAGGACATTCCAATGATGAGGATACAATGGTCTAGACGAGGAGCTGATGAGGCTACTGTTAGCATGAAATATTGTGATGTTTTAGGCACGTTTTCTAAGTGTATTTCATCCATATTGGTGTTCATTGATAAAGCATTGAAGCAATTGTGAGTTAGTTTATCTATATTGTCAATATAGAGGTCTACATAAGCTTTGTGTTGATTGTAGGCAAATAAGAGCTAAAACCAAACGGAATAAGAGAGAATGGAGATGGATTGAGCATGTCCAAGGATTGAGAACACCACAAAAGAGCTAAGGAAGATGCTAGGATGAAGAATGACACGAAACAAAGGAGATTTACGAGCAACCTATGTTCCACGCTCTAAAGTACGGCCGTAATGGAGTCCACGCTCTAAACCACAGCCGTGGAACTTTGTCAACACAAGCGTGGAGCATTCCAGAGGGTTACACGGCCGTGGAAGTTGTGAAGCACCGTGATGAAATTCCACGCTCTAAACCACGGGCGTGGAATCCTCTATAACCGTGATTTAGGCGATCTTTCAACGTACAACTTAAAGCCACGATCTTTTACACAATGGGCTGGACACTTATTCTATCTTGCCCTATAAAAGGACGAAAGGAGAGAGATTCCGTCACCTTCGCTTACACCTTCGCTTACACCTTCGCTTACACCTTCGCTTACACCTTCGCTTACGCCTCCGCTTAGACTTCACTTACGTTCATTGCACGTGCCTAGGGTTTCAAGTTGGACGTGTGGAGATTGCTATTTCGCAACGGAGATTTGCAAAAGACTTGGAGATTTGGAAGTTACGCTTTGTCCTTAGATTTGATTAGAAGACGGATTGACATCCCGTTCTTCGTTCTTATCAAGGATTGTGATTGGTTTGTGTTATTCCGAATCTGATATACATCATTACTTTGTTTCTGGATTTGTGATTGATTTGAGATTTATTCAAGGTTTTCGAAGGTTTTCATCTTTCATTCTTTTAAATCTTGAATTTGATATCATAATGACTATTGTTGGCTAAAACCCTTTAGCAATTCTAAGGTGAAGGGTTGAAAGTTGTGGCTTAGATGATGATAGATCGATCGTAAACATATTGGACCCTGAGAGTTAGAGAGAATCGCCGACGAACCCAAAATCACGGTGTGTTCTTGAGTTCCACGGCCGTGGAATCTCAAGATCTACCCGTAATTTTCCTTAGTTTATGAACCTTGCTTTTACTTTAATCCAAAGTTAAAGATTTGTTTTAACTTAGTCTTGGCTTGCCTTTTCTAAGTGGTAGTGAAGCCTCAACAACCTCTACCTCGATTCCGAGTGTCACAACCTTAATCGGTTTAGTTAGTCTTGATCCTTGGATTACAAGTTTAGGTATTTGACATTAATTCTTGTCTTTAGATCCTTTCTATACTGAAGCCTCAACAACCTTTATAGAGAGTATTTCTAGATAAGTCATATAAAGTCTTGGAACTTCACCGTACATTGCTTTGCATTAGTATACCTTTGCAGCTCTTAACTCTGTCCTTATATCTTTAGTATATCTTGAATCGATTGCCACAACTGGATTCCTGGATCTTTAGGATTGTTGTTTTCCCAATATTTACAAAAGCTCATACATTCATGTTCGCCCCTAAAGGTGTGTGCAAATAAGCTTTAAATTTATAAAACTAGAATCAAGCAAGCGAACCCGCAGTGTACGGATCGATATAGTTAAGCAAGAATTCCAGAGTATCGAACACTGGGATTTGGGTGGGAACAAATTCAATTGCAGATTATCAAGCGAGTAAGTATGAGAGGTTTTGCAAATATTGGGAAAACAACAATCCTAAAGATCCAAGTATCCAGCTGTGGCAATCGATTCAAGATATACTTAATGATATAAAGACATAATTGAGATATGCAAAGGTATGCTAATGTAAGGTAATCGTACGGTGAAGTTCCAAAAACCTTATATGACTCACTCACAAGACACTCTCTATACAGGTTGTTGAGGCTTCAATATAGAAAGGTTCTAAAGATAAGAATTAATATCAAATACCTAAACTTATAATCCAAAGGTCAAAACTAACTTAACCGATTAAGGTTGTGACACTCATAATCGAGGTAGAGGTTGTTGAGGCTTCACTACCACCTAGAAAAGGCAAGCCTAAACTAAGTTAAAGCAAATCTTTAACTTTGGATTAAAGTAAAAGCAGGTTCGTAAACTTAAGGGAAATTACGGGTGGATCTTGAGATTCCACGGTCGTGGAACTCAAGAACAAACCGTGATTTAGGGTTCGTCGACGATTCTCTCTAACTCTCAGGGTCTAATCTATTTACGATCGATCTATCATCATCTAAGCCACAACTATCAACCCTTCACCTTAGAATTGTTAAGGGTTTTTAGCCAATAACAGTCATGTTGATATCAATTCAAGAATTATAAGATTGAAAGATGAGAACTTTCGAAAACTTCCAATAAACTCCAAACTAATCTCAAAGTCACAATCAAGAACAAATAATGTCACTAATTTCAGAATAGAACGAATAAACACAATCTTAGATAAGAAGGAAGAACGGGATGTCAATCCGTCTTCTAAATCAAACCTAAACAAGAAGAGAAGTCTTCTTGCACAATCTTCCGAATCTTCCGTCAATCCGGGAAATCTGGAAATCCCAACGATAATCTCCACCAAAGTGCGAGATTAGGGCAGATCCAAGTGCGAACGTCGATCTCCAACGAGATGCAAATGCCTCCAAGCAAATGCCGCAAAGATCTCTCTAAACAAGGGTGTAAAATGGCCGTAAGCGTCAATCTAAAGCGAGTAGTGGCGATGCAAACGGGTGTAAGCGGGGATGACGGAATCTCTCTTCGTCCGTTTTTTTATAGGGCAAGATAAAATATCGGCCCGGCCCAATCTTCAAAAGATCGTGGCTTCGAAATGTGGCGAAAAAGATCGCCAAGATCACGGTCGTGGAAGATTCCACGACCGTAATTTAGAGCGTGGAAAGTGTCACGGTTTGAACCATGGATTCCACGACCGTAATAGTTATTGGAATGCATCACGCCTCTCTTGCAGGGTTCCACGGCCATGATTCTGAACGTGGTTTGTAATACGGCCGTATTTTAGAGCGTGGTTTAGGGCAAGAACGTGATTCTTCCCTAGACTCGTGCATTCCTCAAGTTGAACTCCATTTTGCTCCTAAGAATGCCCTCAATCCATGGACATACTCAATCAACTCTCCTTTGCTAAATTCCGTTCGGAAATGGCTCCCAATTACCTATAATCAACATAAAACTAGTGTAGACATCCATATCGACAATATAGGTAAACTAGCTCACTTATGCAACAATGCTCAATCAAAGACTATCAATATGAATCAAATATGCTTAGAAAACGTGTCTAAAGTATCACAATATTTCATGCTAACAAATAACCCCACACTTGCAACTTGCTTGTCCCTAAGCAAGGTCTCTCAAAAAGCTTTTAGAACAAGAGTTAGGATGAAATATGTGTACCTTCTCAAAGCAATACTTCTTTTGGATGAATGTGCCTTCTAAAGAATTGATCATTCTCAAACCTTGCTTCAATCGTTTATAAGACTTTCATACACTTAATCAAAAAGTAAAAAGGTAAAGAAACTCATGAATCAATTAAACTTCTAAACAAGCATCATAACCTTCAAACATTATCAAAATCAATCATAAGAAACTTCAATTTAGATCACAAAGTCATATAGCATTCTTTTGATCTTAAGGACTTTCAAAGAAAAGGTGTAGAATGTGGAAGGAAAGGAAGCTTTTAGGGAATGTGGTGCATGAATCCGGGAAATAGACAACTACTCACTTCTTCTTCTCTTGTGGTTTCCGCACACTTTCAACTTAGAGCTTCGCTCTCTTCTTTTCATTTTTCGACTTTACTTTTGGAGTTATGGATAGAGGTGCACAAAAACCGAAGCCTAGGAGATTGGCGTTTCTCAATTTTCATGAGATGCCTCAAACCCTTAGTGCACATACCATAATCCGCTAGGAATATCGCTCAATCCGACTTTGGCAAGACACAAACACCCGGCTATGTGAATGGTGCTGAGTTACTCATCGTCATGATTGACTTCCCCAAACCTAAAATTTCTTTCTATTCATTTGATTGCAAATAATTGCTCTCATGGCCCTCCCACATCAAACATGCCTTTTTCATTCACTTCTCCAAAATTCCCGGATAGGTAAAGGAGGTCAATATTTCAATGAGGAGCTAAATGGTTAAAGAAAGAAGAAAGAAAAATTGAATTGCCTTAATCATCTCAATAAGAAGCATAGGAACTTATAATGTGATTTCAACTTCAATTTCTCAACATGATTTAGGTAACATTATCACATTATGAAACTTGCAAAAGAGGTATAATCAACACATTCAAATCCTTTTCGATTCACTAATCGTTTAAGCATGCAATTGTCATCAAACTCAATTCACAAGTAGTGATTATCATGGAAATCATCTCAATTCATTAGAAGCACAAAATTTTCAAAATTTTTCAATTTTTATGGGTTTTTCAAGTTCTTTTTCATGCAAAGCAATAAGGAAACGTGCAACAATAAAATGAAATGCAAGATAGTCTCGAATAAAGCGAACATAGTGAGTAGAAGTTATTACAAACTTTTAGTACATCCCACCCCATACTTAGGACGAACATTGTCCCTAATGTTCAAAAGAAAGAAAGAAAAGAAAGAAAAGAAACTCACAAAGTGGTGGTGGAATGGCTAAAGCAACGGTCATGCATCATCATCACTGCGGCCGCTGGTGGAGGCGGGAATGGAGAGAAGCTGGAGTCGTAGGGCCGCCCAAACTGCTGGCGGTAGACGTCCCTCATCATGTGATCAAGATCATCCATGCGTCCGTCTCTAGCATCGGCTCGGATCTCCAATGCTCCTACTCTCTCCGAAAGGCCAGTAGCCCAATCCGGCATCTGCTCATACCATCCCGGAGCGTGACTATACCATGCTGGAGCGTCGGATGGAGCTGGTGCTGGTGCTGGTGCTGCTGTCTGCTCTGTGGACCAAGGAGGTGGGACTCCATACCATGCAGGAGGTGTGGTCATCCATGTAGGTCTCTCACTCACGCTAGTGCGGCGAGAAGACGAGCCTGAAGCTCTAGCTGAACGTGGAGAGCGTCTAGGTGCAGCGGGGGCCGCCTCCGGCTGATCCGGAAATGTGCCAAACTCCTGCTCGGCTCCTCCTCCACTCTCAAACTAATCTCTCATATCATCCTCCTCAACAACTGGTGGTGGGACATATGGGGGAGCTACAATCCTGTTCGCATGCATAGCAGCGAACGTCTCCTTCCAATTATGGCGTCCCGCCATAATGGAGTACTCCGGAAGCCACTCTATACCCCTACCCGTCCTACTCTCCCAAGGCATGCCCGCATAGGGCGGACCTCTATGTGTGGGGAAAATGAGACCCCTAGTCATGAAAGCATGTAGCCCTAAAGGTACGGCTGGTATCCGGGTGCAAGCAGAAAAATCAACTCCTAAGCTCCTAGCAATGTGGGTAACTATCCCACCATATCCGATGTTGCCCTTCTTCTTGTTCTTGAGCTTGCTCATCGTAGCAGCCAAGAGAGTGGCACAATCAGCCCGGCGTCCATACAGCATGGAGTATAGCAAAAAGAGCTCATCCGTCTTGATCTTTTGGGGCGTCTCCGTCCTAGGAAAGAGACACTCCGAAAGAACGCGGTGAGCAACCTTCAAGGCTAGATGGTACATCAATCTAGCCTTGGTATCAGCAGGTTGCCAACGGTCCTCATCGGCATAAATCATCGCTACCTCCTCCCAAAAGTCCTTGGCGTAAACGCCACTAGGAAATCGACCGTTAAAGGTCTCATGAAACCCGAAAAAGGTCCCGAACTCACGGATGCTAAAATGATAGTCTCTCTCCATAAGACGGAAAGAGACGGTCCTGTCTACATGGCTGTGCTCGAAAGACGTCACAACCTCCCGTGTAATCTCCTCATAAGCGTCTTCTCGGATAGCCGAGAAGACAACTAGTCCGACTCTATCCAAGAGTCAAGTAAGGTCCTCTATAATGTTGAGAGGAGCTAGATCCTCCAACAACAAGTACCTAGGACCAATCACAGCCCTCTCCTTGATCCTCTCGAGTGCATCGAGATGATCCTCATGTATGGTTGGGACTCTAGGGTGAGGAGGTGAGGATGGAGGTGAAGGTGAGGATGGAGGTGAAGGGGAAGAGGGTGGTGGTGCTCTAGAGGATGAGGAGGAGGAGGGATTACCCTTCCTCTTCTTATTCTGATAATTCTTCTTCTCTTTTATCCTCCCCGAAACTCTCCTCACAAAGTCCATTCTGTTCAAAATTACGGGCTGTTCTATAGAAACCACGGCCGTAATTCCTCCAGAGACCATGATTCGTCTCAGAAGTTCGTAAATCTCAGCAAATCAGCACTCAATCTCAACAAACAAGTAGTCCTAATCTAATTTCTTCCAATCTCAATCAGTTCTTCCTAAAATCTCTAACACAAACGAACCAAATCGACAAGAATCAAGGAGAGTGAAAAAAACCTATTTTTCGGATTGAAAAATCCGAATTGCGCGTTCCTTGGTGAATTTCCGCTCGATTTGTCGCTTGGATCTTGTTGGTGGTTGAATTTGCTTCAATTTAGGAAGAAGAATTGTTAAAAACGATTAAGAAACGAAGATTTGAGAGAGGGTCGTGGATTTCGGCTATTAGGTCGTGGAAGAGGGGTTTTGGGGTGATTTTTGTGAAGAACGTGGCTTATATAGTCACAGGCAAAATTTTTGAAAATCACGGTCTGTCGGGGTGTTCCACGGCCGTGGTTTTATACGGAACCGTGGTTTTGGTGATTTTTCAAAGGCTTTTGGAAATTACGGGCATTGTAGATGTCACGACCGTGGTTTAGGCCGTGGAACTCTATGTAAAGCTCCAAAGTCCAAATTTCGTCACTTTTCTTCAACATTATTCTTCCCTTTTCCTTTTTCATCGTTCCTACATCCAAAAACACGAACATACCGGAAGAAATCGAGGCAAAATAAAGCGAAAAAAACGTCTAAACTAAGCTAAACTATGAATCGAAAACAAAAACAAAAATGCAATACCTTGGGTTGCCTCCCAAGAAGCGCTTTGTTTAAGGTCCGTAGCTGGACCAAACTCGCACTTATTCGAGTGCGGTGGGCGCGAACTCTTCAGCTTGGAGTTCCGGCGTATACTTCTTGAGTCGTTGGCCGTTCACCTTAAAGCTTCCGCCCGTTTCACCCCATACTTCAACTGCACCATGGGGGAAAATACGCTTAATTAGAAAAGGTCCGGTCCAACGGGATTTAAGCTTACCTGGAAAGAGACGGAGCCTTGAATTGAAGAGGAGAACTTGATCTCCCTCCTTGAAGTCCTTTAGAATGATATGCTTATCATGCCAACGCTTCGCTCTCTCCTTGTAGATCTTAGCGTTTTCATAAGCGTTCAAGCGGAGTTCATCCAGCTCATTAAGGTCTAGGAGACGCTTCTCTCCCGCTTCCTTCATGCTGAAATTCAGCCACTTGATAGCCCAAAACGCTTTGTGCTCCAACTCTACCGGCAAGTGACAAGACTTCCCATACACAAGGTTGTATGGTGTGGTTCCTATAGGAGTCTTGTACGCAGTCCGGTACGCCCATAATGCATCGTCAAGCTTCAAGGACCAATCCTTCCTAGTCCTTGAAACCGTCTTCTCCAGAATTCCTTTGATCTCCCTATTTGAGATCTCAACTTGTCCACTTGTTTGTGGATGATAAGGGATAGCGACCTTGTGAGTAACCCCATACTTAGCTAGAAGAGCTTCAAAGCGACGGGCTATGAAGTGAGAACCTCCATCACTAATGATAGTCCTTGGCGTCCCAAATCGCGGGAAGATGGTCTTGTTAAAGAACTTGACCACTACCATGGCATCATTTGTGGGAGAGGCAATTGCTTCCACCCATCTAGAAATGTAATCTACCGCCAATAGTATGTATTGGTTTCCACAAGAGGATGGGAATGGTCCCATGAAATCAACTCCCCAAACGTCGAAAATCTCCACCTCTTGGATGTTGTTGAGGGGCATCTCATTCCTTCTAGAGATATTGCCTGTTCTTTGACAAGCATCGCAGCAAGAAACAAAGGATTGCACATCTCTAAACAAAGTAGGCCAAAAGAATCCAGATTGCAATACCTTTGCGCTAGTCTTGTTCGAACTAGCGTGTCCTCCACAAGGTAGTGAATGATAATGGCGGATGACACTTTGCATCTCATCTTCCGGCACACATCGCCGAATGATGCCATCCGGACCTCTCTTAAAGAGGAGAGGCTCATTCCAATAGTATTCCCGGACATCCTTAAAGAACTTCTTCCTTTGTGCGTAGGATAGTCCGGGTGGTATCTCCTGGCAAACCAAGTAGTTAACAAAATCAGCAAACCATGGTTCGTTACCTTTGGAGATCACGTTGATGCACTCCTCTATGATATGTAGGTGTTCGTCCGGAAAGGAGTCATCAATGGGTAAATGGTCATCCTCTAGATGTGTTAGGCGACTCAAATGATCCGCAACAGAATTTTCTGAACCTTTCTCGTCGCGGATCTCAAGATCGAATTCTTGTAGGAGAAGAATCCAACTAATTAGCCTTGGCTTCGCATCTTTCTTCGCAAGGAGGTACCAGATCGCAGCATGATCCGTGTAGACAATCACCTTTGCACCTACAAGATAAGAGCGAAACTTGTCAATAGCATAGACAATGGCTAAAAACTCTTTCTCGGTAGTGGCGTAGTTGAGCTGCGCTTCATCTAGCGTCTTGCTAGCATAGTATATGGCATGGGTTCGCCCTTCCTTTCGTTGTCCAAGAACAGCTCCAATAGCTACGTCACTAGCATCGCACATAACCTCAAAGGGAAGAGTCAATCCGGAGGTTGGATAATAGGTGCTGAAATTAGAGCTTGCCGAATTGTGTTAAACGCATCCAAGCATTCCTGCGAAAACTCAAAAACTGCATCCTTCATCAATAGATTAGTGAGCGGTTTTGATATCTTAGAAAAGTCCTTAATAAAGCGTCTATAGAATCCAGCATGTCCTAGGAAACTTCTTATCCCTTTCACCGAAGTTGGGGGAGGAAGTTTCTCTATGGTCTCTATCTTAGCTTTGTCTACTTCTATCCCTCTACTAGAGACTAAGTGACCTAATACGATTCCTTCCTTAACCATGAATCGACACTTCTCCCAATTAAGAACTAGGTTAGTGTCTTCACACCTTTGCAAAACAAGGGAAAGGTTAGAAAGACAATCGTTAAAAGAGGAACCGTATACGGAGAAATCGTCCATGAAGACCTCCATGATTTCCTCTATGTATTCGGAGAAGATGGCCATCATGCACCGTTGAAAGGTGGCTGGGGCGTTGCAAAGCCCAAACGGCATTCTCCTATAGGCGAACGTACCCCAAGGGCACGTGAATGTGGTCTTCTCTTGATCATCCGGGTGTATCGAAATCTGAAAGAAACCACTATAACCGTCAAGGTAGCAAAAATGTGAATGTTGCGCTAACCTTTCAAGCATTTGATCAATGAATGGCAATGGGAAGTGATCCTTCCGCGTTGCATTGTTGAGCTTGCGGTAATCTATGCACATCCGCCATCCCGTCACGGTTCGGGTAGGAATGAGTTCGTTGTTCTTGTTGGTGATGACCGTCAGTCCTCCCTTCTTCGGAATTACTTGAACTGGACTCACCCACTTACTATCGGAGATAGGATAGATGATACCTGCATCAAGAAGTTTAAGAATTTCCTTCTTGACAACCTCCTTCATGGTCGGATTCAACCGCCTTTGAGGTTGTCTTGAAGTTCTAAAGTCTTCCTCCATTAATATCTTATGCATGCATAGGGAGGGTTTAATTCCTACTAAGTCCTCTATAGTGTAGCCTAAGGCTTTCCTATGTTTCCTAAGGACAATCATGAGCTGATTATGTTCATCTATGCTTAGTTCGGAACTAACAATAACCGGAAAGGTAGAATTAGGTCCTAGAAAAGCGTACCTTAGATGAGTAGGAAGTGGTTTTAGTTCCATCACTTTCGGAGCTTCCAACGATCCTTGAGGAGCATCCGATGTCTCCTTAGAAGTTTCTAAGGGTATTGAGTGTGTGGGAGAAGAATCAGAAGGAGTTGAAGAAGTGTCTTGATCACTCCTTTCCACGGCCAAAATTACGGTTGGATCAGGTCCTCCACGGCCGTGGTTTAGGGCGTGGAAGGGAAATACGGTTGTCACATCTTCTCCACGACCGTGTAACTCCCTGGAGTGAGGCACGATTTTGGTTGTGAAATCCACGGCCGTGGAATACAGTGTGTGACCGTGGATTCTCATGTTTTCAGCTTCATCGTGGAGTTTCTCAAACTCCTCTTCATGCATCTCTTCTTGTGCTTCTAAGGCTTCAATTGCCTCATTGCACTCTTCCTCTTCCCCTACATTGGTTAGACTCATATTGATAACTTTTTGTAAAGGATCGTTAAAGAGAATCGCACTTACCTCCTCCCTAGATAAACCTTCTTCATCTTGGATATCGTAAATATCCTCATCGAAGATCGGTTCCTTCACTAGAGTGGAAAGAACGAACTCTACTTTCTCTTCTCCTATATCAAAAGCGAGTCTCCCATTCTTGCAATCGACTATGCAGCCGGAAGTTGCAAGAAACGGTCTTCCGAGTATGATCGGGACCGGACTATCTGCAGGAATATCAAGCACGACAAAATCAATGGGAACAAAGAATTTACCTAGCTTGACCGGGACGTCTTCTACAATACCGACGGGGCGAGTGATGGATCGATCCGCCATGTATAACGTCATCTTCACCGGTTTAGGGTCGCCTAAACCGATCTTCCTGCACAATGCAAGTGGTATGATGCTCACACTTGCTCCTAAGTCACATAAAGCGTCATATGTGACATCTCCCACTCCTATGGGAATGCAAAATGACCCCGGATCCTTCAACTTTGGGGGCATTTTCTCCTTCATGGTCTTGATGAGATCCGAAGAATCCGAACTCATCTTGACCTCACCAAAGTCTTCTAGCTTCCTCTTGTTGGAGAGGAGCTCCTTCAAGAACTTGCCATAAGCCGGCATACCTACAATAGCATCGATAAAGGGTATATTAATATGCAGCTTGCTCATGAGTTCTATGAACTTACCAAATTGTTTATCTAGGCGCGCTCGCGCTCTAGATTGAGGGAATGGTAGGGGAGGTTTATAAGCTGGAGGAGGAACGTAGATATCTTCCTTCTCCTTTCCCTTCTCTTTCTCCTTGTCTTTCTCTACGGGGACTTCAACAAATTTAGGCTGCGGATCGGTGGTAGTCACTCCGCTCCTAGTCGTAATTGCCATCACCCTTCCCTTAGGGTTGTCCTCCGTCTTTCCTGGAAGCTTCCCTTGATTCCTAGGAACTTCCTCCGCATGGTTGAACATTTGGTTTTCTAAAACCTTTTGAGCTTTGTCAACCTTGGAAATTTGATCATCAACCTTAATGATGCGGTTCTCCAACCCTTGAAGCTTTCCCAAAATCGTTTCCAACATGGGATCGGGCTTCTCCTTTCCTGAAGTGTTTCCTCCATTGGATGTTTGCCCCTGGCTTCTCAAAGGAGTAGAGGAAGAGGAAGGTGGAGTTAGTGAATTGGAATTGGAAGGATAAGAGTTACCGGAATTTTGTTGATTGGAGCGCCAATTGTTGTTACTTGAACCCCTATTGTTGTTCCAATTGTTGTTCCGGCCGTTATTATTGTTGTTGTTGCCATTCCAATTGTTGCTCCGGTTATTGTTCCGGTTGTTGTTGTTGCGGTTTGTGTTATCACCGCCATTGTTGTTGCCCAAATAGCCAACATCCTTCCCTTGTTGTTTCGGGAAGTTGGTCTTGATAGCCTCCTTCAACTCTTTGATCTCATTGTTGAGGGAGAAAATATGATTTTGAGCTTCATGTGTGAGCCTTGCTCCTTGCTCCACACGATTTCCCTCCACTTTCCGGTGGGAATACTTCTCTATAACTCTTGCTTGCTTCTCAATGAAGTCCCAAGCGTCATCTTCTCTCATGTCCATGAACGTTCCACATGAGAGGGATTGGAGGTTGAATTGCGTTCCCGCATCCAGCCCCTTGTAGTAAATCTCCAGCAAGGCAAGTTTGGATATGCCATGATGAGGGCAATCCAAGAGCAAATCCTGAAACCTTTCCCAAGATTGAAACAAACTTTCGTTAGGTCTCATGGAAAAAGCATTAATATTACCTCTAAGTTCCGCCGTTTTGGATGGCGGAAAGAATTTGGTGAGGAACTCCGCGGAAAGGTTTTCCCACGTGTCTAGTTTCCCACTAGGAAGAGCTTGGTACCAAGACAACGCTTTCCCCTTCAAAGAGAAGAAGAAAGGCTTGAGCTTGTAGCTGTTGGTAGTAGCATTCTTCGGTCTCATTGTCTCCATCATACACTCAAAGTTTTGCAAGTGCTGGTGTGGAGATTCAGCGCTTGTTCCGCCGAATTGGCTTTGGCGAACAAGAGTGATAACTTGAGGGTTGAAGCTAAACCCTTGTACATCTTCAGCATCAAAATTCACGCCCAAGCGGCGTGGTTGTTGTGTTGGATCCATCCGTTGGCCAAGAGTTCTTGGCTCATCATCCACACGCTCGATCCTTGCGTTCCTAGGTGGAACACGGCGATTAGCAGCTCCTCGTGGATGAAAAGGATTCACATTGATCGTGGGATCAATTTCTTCTAGCGGTGGCATGGAAGAGTCACTATCATCAGCGGATGAATGACTTCTTCTTCTAGATCTTGATGCCCTTCTTGAGGATTTCTTGCTTCCTTTATTCTTAAGGTCGCTTAACTCTATCCTCATTTGGAACATCGTATCCTTTAGATCGTTAACCTCAGATTGATGACGATCCATTTCATCCCGGCGGAGGTTCTCATTCCATTGGAGTTGAGCTTCTTTCTCAGCTAACTCCGCTTGTAGATCGCGTTCGTGTTCTTCAGCCATCCTCTTTTCCTTGCGCTTTTGCCTTAAAGTTTTCTCTAGCTCTTGATCAAGAGGTAGAGGTTGTTGAGGCTTCACTACCACCTAGAAAAGGCAAGCCTAAACTAAGTTAAAGCAAATCTTTAACTTTGGATTAAAGTAAAAGCAGGTTCGTAAACTTAAGGGAAATTACGGGTGGATCTTGAGATTCCACGGTCGTGGAACTCAAGAACAAACCGTGATTTAGGGTTCGTTGACGATTCTCTCTAACTCTCAGGGTCTAATCTATTTACGATCGATCTATCATCATCTAAGCCACAACTATCAACCCTTCACCTTAGAATTGTTAAGGGTTTTTAGCCAATAACAGTCATGTTGATATCAATTCAAGAATTATAAGATTGAAAGATGAGAACTTTCGAAAACTTCCAATAAACTCCAAACTAATCTCAAAGTCACAATCAAGAACAAATAATGTCACTAATTCCAGAATAGAACGAATAAACACAATCTTAGATAAGAAGGAAGAACGGGATGTCAATCCGTCTTCTAAATCACACCTAAAAAAGAAGAGAAGTCTTCTTGCACAATCTTCCGAATCTTCCGTCAATCCGGGAAATCTGGAAATCCCAACGATAATCTCCACCAAAGTGCGAGATTAGGGCAGATCCAACCGGGAACGTCGATCTCCAACGAGATGCAAATGCCTCCAAGCAAATGCCGCAAAGATCTCTCTAAACAAGGGTGTAAATCGGCCGTAAGCGTCGATCTAAAGCGAGTAGCGGCGATGCAAACGGGTGTAAGCGGGGATGACGGAATCTCTCTTCGTCCATCTTTTTATAGGGCAAGATAAAATATCGGCCCGGCCCAATCTTCAAAAGATCGTGGCTTCGAAATGTGGCGAAAAAGATCGCCAAGATCACGGTCGTGGAAGATTCCACGACCGTAATTTAGAGCGTGGAAAGTGTCACGGTTTAAACCATGGATTCCACGACCGTAATAGTTACTGAAATGCATCACGCCTCTCTTGCAGGGTTCCACGGCCGTGATTCTGAACGTGGTTTGTAATACGGCCGTATTTTAGAGCGTGGTTTAGGGCAAGAACGTGATTCTTCCCTAGACTCGTGCATTCCTCAAGTTGAACTCCATTTTGCTCCTAAGAATGCCCTCAATCCATGGACATACTCAATCAACTCTCCTTTGCTAAATTCCGTTCGGAAATGGCTCCCAATTACCTATAATCAACATAAAACTAGTGTAGACATCCATATCGACAATATAGGTAAACTAGCTCACTTATGCAACAATGCTCAATCAAAGACTATCAATATTAATCAAATATGCTTAGAAAACGTGTCTAAAGTATCACAATATTTCATGCTAACAATTCACTTGCTTGACAATTATATAATTGGATTTAACTCCCCAAATCTTGTGTTCGATACTTTGGAATTCTTGCTTAACTATATCGATCCGTACACTGCGGGTTCGCTTGCTTGATTCTAGTTTTATAAATTTAAAGCTTATTTGCACGCAGGCTAAGTGACGAACAAGTTTTTGGCGCCGTTGCCGGGGATTTGGTCTAGGCCGAATTCGGTTATCGGTTGTCAAGCTTGGGAGCTTCTTCCTTGTTATTTGATATCTTTTCGAGTGTATGCGCAGGTCTAGGAACAACGAAGACCTCTTACCTCTTGATCAAGAGCTTGAGAGGACTTTGAGGAGAAAGCTTAAGGAAAGAAAAATGGCTGAAGAAAGAGAACGTGATTACCAAACGGAGTTGGCGGAAAAGGAAGCTCAACTCCAATGGAGTGAGAAGACTCGTAGGGATGAAATGGATCGTCATCAAACGAAGGTTGATGATCTATCGGACATGATGTTCCAAATGAGGTTGAAAATAAACAACCTCAAGGAGAAAAAGAGAAGAAGGAGACCGGGAAGATCGGTTAGAGCCAACTCATCCAATGAGGATAGCGACTCTTCCGTGCCAACACTAGAGGAAATTGATCCAACGATCAATGTGAACCCGTTCTTTCCACGGCCAGCTGCAAATCGCCGTGTTCCATCTAGAGGTGCGAGAGTCGAACGTGTGGATGAGGAGCCAAGAACTCTTGGCCAAAGGATGGATCCAACGCAGCAACCACGCCGTTTGGGTGTGAACTTTGATGCTGATGATGCACAAGGGTTTAGCTTCAACCCTCAAGTTATTACCATTGTCCGCCAAAATCAATTTGGGGGAACAAGCGCTGAATCTCCACATCAACATCTACAAAATTTTGAGATCATGATGGAGACAATGAAGCCAAAGAATGCAACTACCAACAACTATAAACTCAAGCTTTTCTTTTTCTCCTTGAAAGGGAAAGCATTGTCTTGGTATCAAGCTCTTCCAAGTGGGAAACTTGAAACATGGGAGGATCTTTCTTCGGAATTCCTCACTAAGTTCTTTCCGCCATTCAAAATGGCGGAGTTGAGAGGTAAGATTAATGCATTTTCTATGAGATCTAACGAAAGTTTGTTTCAATCTTGGGAAAGATTTCAGGATTTGCTATTGGATTGCGCACATCATGGCATATCCAAATTGGCGCTATTGGAGATATACTATAAGGGGCTGGATGTGGAGACACAATTCAAGCTCCAATCCCTTTCATGTGGTACATTCATGGACATGAGGGAAGATGACGATTGGAACTTCATTGAGAAGCAAGCGCGAGTTATTAAGAAGGATTCTTATCGGAAAGTGGTGGCGAATCATGTGGAGCAAGGAGCAAAGCTATCACAAGCGGCTCAAACTCAAATCTTTTCTCTCAATACGGAGATTAAAGAGTTGAAGGAAGCCATCAAAACCAACTTTCCAAAGCAAAAGGAACAAGATGTAGGTTATTTGGGCAACAACAATAACCACAACGGGAATGAGAATACAAACCGCAACAACCGGAATAACAACCGGAACAATTGGAACAACAACAACAACAATTGGCGTCCCAACCAACAAAATTTCGGTAATTCTTATTCCAATTCAGGAAATTCACTAACTCCACCTTCCACTCCTTTGAAAAGCCAGGGGCAAACATCTAATGGTGGAAGTACTTCGGGGAAAGAGAAGCCCGATCCCATGTTGGAGACAATTTTGGGCAAGCTTCAAGGATTGGAGACTCGCATCATCAAGGTTGATGATCACATTACTAAGGTTGATAAAGCCCAAAAGGTTTTAGAAAACCAAATGTTTAGTCATGCGGAGGAAGTTCCTAGGAATCAAGGGAAACTTCCAAGAAGGACGGAGGACAACCCAAAAGGAAGGGTGATGGCAATCACAACTAGGAGCGGAGTAACAACTACCGACCCGCAGCCCAAGTTTGTAGAAGACCCCGTTGAGAAAGAGAAAGAAAAGTTGAAGGAGAAGGAAGATGTCTACGTTCCTCCTCCAGCTTACAAACCTCCCCTACCGTTCCCGCAATCTAGAGCAAGAGCGCGTCTAGACAAGCAATTTGGTAAGTTTATTGAACTCATGAGCAAACTGCATATTAATATACCTTTCATTGATGCAATTGTAGGTATGCCAGCTTATGGAAAGTTCCTAAAGGAGATCCTCTCTAACAAGAGAAAGCTAGAGCATTTTGGAGAGGTTAAGATGAGTTCGGATTCATCGGATCTCATCAAAACCATGAAAGAGAAAATGCCCCCAAAGCTAAAGGATCCAGGGTCATTTTGTATTCCCATAGGAGTGGGAGATGTCACATATGATGCATTATGTGATTTGGGAGCAAGCGTGAGCATCATTTCGCTTGCCTTATGCAGGAAGATCGGTTTAGGTGATCCTAAACCGGTAAAGATGACGTTGTACATGGCGGATCGATCCATAACTCGTCCCGTCGGTATAGTTGAAGACGTCCCGGTCAAGCTTGGTAAGTTCTATGTTCCTATAGATTTTGTTGTGCTTGACATTCCTACAGATAGTCCGGTCCCGATCATTCTCGGAAGACCGTTTCTTGCAACATCCGGCTGTATAGTCGATTGCAAGAATGCTAGACTCGCCTTTGACATAGGAGAAGAGAAGGTAGAGTTCGTTCTTTCCACTTTGGTGAAGGAACCAACCTTTGATGAGGATATATTCAATATCCAAGACGAAGAGCTATCTAGAGAGGAGGTAAGTTCTATTCTCTTCAAAGACCCCTTGCAAAAAGTTCTTTCTATGAGCATAATGGATATAGGGGAAGAAGAGGAGTGCAATGAGGCAATTTAAGCCTTAGAAAACCAAAAAGAAGTGTGTGAAGAAGAGTTCGAGAAACTCCACGATGAGGCAGAAAACGTATGGATCCACGGTCAGACGGCCTATTCCACGGCCGTGGATTTCACCAACAAAAGCGTGGAGCACTCCAGAGAGTTACACGTCCGTGGAGGAAACAGAGCCACCGTATTTACTTTCCACGCCCAAAATCACGGCCGTGGAGAAGGCAGGGATGCCGTAATTTTAGGTGCATTCGAAGAAAAATGTGTCTCTTCTACAACTTCTCTTGATTCTTCTCCAACACCTTCTACATCCTTAGACACTTCTAAGGAAGCATCGGATGCTCCCCAAGAGCCATTGGAAACTCCGATAGTGATGGAATTGAAACCACTTCCTACACATCTAAGGTACGCATTTCTTGGACCTAATTCTACCTTTCCGGTAATTGTTAGTTCCGATTTAAGCATAGATGAACATAGTAAGCTTATGGTTGTCCTTAAGAAACATAGGAAAGCCTTAGGATATACTATAGAGGATTTAGTTGGAATCAAACCTTCCCTATGCATGCATTAGATCTTAATGGAAGAGGACTTTAGAACTTCGTGACAACCTCAAAGGCGGTTGAATCCGACCATGAAGGAGGTTGTCAAGAAGGAAATTCTTAAGCTACTTGATGCAGGTATCATCTATCCTATCTCCGATAGCAAGTGGGTGAGTCCCGTACAAGTGGTTCCGAAGAAGGGAGGAATGACGGTCATCACCAACAAAAACAATGAACTCATTCCTACACGAACCGTAACAGGATGGCGGATGTGCATAGACTACCGCAAGCTAAACAACGCGACGAGGAAGGATCACTTCCCACTACCCTTCATCGATCAAATGCTTGAAAGGTTAGCACAACATTCACACTTTTGCTATCTTGACGGTTATAGTGGTTTCTTTCAGATTCCGATACACCCGGATGATCAAGAGAAGACCACATTCACGTGCCCGTGGGGTACATTTGCCTATAGGAGGATGCCGTTCGGGCTTTGCAACGCCCCAACCACCTTTCAAAGGTGCATGATGGCCATCTTCTCGGAATATATAGAGGAAATCATGGAGGTTTTTATGGATGACTTCTCCGTTTATGGTTCCTCTTTTGACAATTACCTTTCTAACCTTTCTCTTGTATTACAAACGTGTGAAGGCACTAACCTAGTTCTTAATTGGGAGAAGTGTCAATTTATGGTGAAAGAAGAAATTGTATTAGGACACTTAATCTCTAGTAGAGGGATTGAGGTGGATAAAGCTAAGATAGAGACAATAGAAAAGCTTCCTCCCCCAACTTCGGTGAAAGGGATAAGAAGTTTTCTAGGACATGCTGGCTTTTATAGGCGTTTCATAAAGGATTTCTCTAAGATATCAAAGCCGCTAACTAATTTATTGATGAAGGATGCAGTTTTTGAGTTTTCGCAGGAATGCTTAGATGCGTTTAATATGATTCGGGAAGCCCTAATCTCAGCCCCGATTATCCAACCTCCGGATTGGTATCTTCCCTTTGAGGTTATGTGTGATGCAAGTGACGTAGCTATAGGAGCTGTTCTTGGGCAAAGAAAGGAAGGACGAACCCACGCTATCTACTACGCTAGCAAAACGCTAGATGAGGCGCAGCTAAACTACGCCACTACCGAAAAGGAATTCTTAGCTATTGTATATGCAATTGACAAATTTCGCTCTTATCTTGTAGGTGCAAAGGTGATTGTATACACGAATCATGCTGTGATCCGGTATCTCCTTGCAAAGAAGGATGCGAAGCCAAGGCTAATTAGATGGATTCTTCTCCTACAAGAATTCGATCTAGAGATCCGCGACAAGAAGGGTTCGAAAAATTCTGTTGTGGATCATTTGAGTCGTCTAACACATCTAGAAGACGACCATCTGCCTATAGATGACTCCTTTCCGGACGAGCATTTACACATCATAGAGGAGTGCATCGATGTGATTACCAAAGGTAACGAACCATGGTGTGCTGATTTTGTTAACTATTTGGTTTGTCAGGAATTACCGCCCGGATTATCCTACGCACAAAGAAAGAAGTTCTTTAAGGATGTTCGGGAATACTTTTGGAATGAACCTCTCCTTTTTAAGAGAGGTCCGGATGGCATTATTCGGCGATGTGTGCCGGAAGATGAGATGCAAAGTGTCATCCGCCATTGTCATTCACTACCTTGTGGAGGACACGCTAGTTCGAACAAAACTAGCGCTAAGGTATTGCAATCTGGATTTTTTTGGCCTACTCTATTTAAAGATGTGCAAACCTTTGTTTCCTGCTGCGATGCTTGTCAAAGAACAGGGAATATATCTAGGAGGAATGAGATGCCTCTCAACAACATCCAAGAGGTGGAGATCTTTGACGTTTGGGGAGTAGACTTCATGGGACCTTTCCCATCATCTTGTGGGAACCAATGCATACTTTTAGCGGTTGATTATGTTTCGAGATGGGTTGAAGCGATTGCCTCTCCCACCAATGATGTCATGGTAGTGGTTAAGTTCTTTAACAAGACCATCTTCCCACGATTTGGGACACCACGGACTATCATTAGTGATGGAGGTTCTCACTTCATTGCCCGCCGTTTTGAAGCTCTTCTAGCTAAATATGGGGTGACTCACAAGATCGCCACCCCTTATCATCCACAAACTAGTGGACAAGTGGAGATCTCAAACCAGGAGATCAAAGGAATCCTAGAGAAGACGGTTTCAAGGACTAGGAAGGATTGGTCTTTGAAGCTAGATGATGCATTGTGGGCGTACCGTACTGCATATAAGACTCCCATCGGAACTACACCATACAACCTTGTGTATGGGAAGTCTTGTCACTTACCGGTAGAGTTGGAGCACAAGGCGTTTTGGGCAATCAAGTGGTTGAACTTCAGCATGAAGGAAGCGAGAGAAGCGTCTCTTAGATCTTAATGAGCTTGAAGAACTTCGCTTGAATGCCTATGAAAACGCCAAGATCTATAAAGAAAGAGCGAAGCGTTGGCATGATAAGCATATCATCCCAAAGGACCTCAAAGAAGGAGATCAAGTTCTCCTCTTCAATTCAAGGCTTCGTCTCTTTCCAGGTAAGCTTAAATCTCGTTGGACTGGACCTTTTCTAATCAAACGTGTTTTTCCCCATGGTGCAGTTGAAGTATGGGGTGAAAAGGGCGGAAGCTTTAAGGTGAACGGTCAACGACTCAAGAAGTATACACCGGAACTCCAAGCTGAAGAGTTCACGCCCACCGCACTCGAATAAGTGCGAAATTGGTCTAGCTACGGACCTTAAACAAAGCGCTTCTTGGGAGGCAACCCAAGGTATTGCATTTACGTTTTTGTTTTTGATTCATAGTTTAGAATAGTATGGACATTTTGTTTTGTTTTGCCTTCGATGCCTTCCGGTATGTTCGTGTTTTTGGATGTAGGAACAGTGGAAAAGAAAGGGAAAAGGAAAAGTTTGAAGAAAATTGACGAAACTTGGACTTTGACACATTACAGAGAGTTCCACGGCCAAAACCACGGCCGTGACAGCTACAGTGACCGTAATTTTCAAAAGCCTGAGAAAAATCTCCAAAACCACGGTTCCGTACATTTCTACGGCCGTAGAACCCCCCGACAGACCGTGATTTTCAAAAATTTTTACGGCCACTATAAAAACCACGTTTCTTCACAAACACCACAAGAAAACCCAATTCCACGCCCCAAAACGCCGATTGCACTCCCCATCTCCCAATTCCTCGTTCGTTAATCGTTTTTAATGATTCTTTGGCCAAAACTGAAGAAAATCCAATCACCAACAAGATCCAAGCAACAATTCGAGCGGCAATTCACCGGAGAAGACAGAATTCGGATTCCAAAATCCGAAAACCTAGGTTTTTCGTTCTTTCTCTCTCTTCGTCAATTTGGCTTCGTTTTTGCTAGAATTTTTAGGAGAACTGATTGGAATTGGACTGAAGTTAGTCTAGGGCTGCTTGCTGCTGAGTTTGGTGTGATTTTTCTGAGTTTTGAGAATTTTCGAGACGAACCACGGTCTCTGGACATTCAACGGCCGTGGAACCTGAAGAACAGGCCGTGGTTTTCAACAGAAAATGGACTTTATAAGGAGAGTGTCTAATCGAAACAAGAACAAGAAAAGGAAAGGCAACCCCTCTTCCTCTTCTAGAGCACCACCCGCTGAGCCTTCATCACCTCCATCATCACCATCACCACCTCCCCCTAGGATCCCTACTATCCATGAGGATCATCTAGATGCCTTAGAGAGGATCCAGGAGAGGACGGTAATAGGACCTAGATACTTACTGCTTGAGGAGCTAGAGCCCTTGCATGTGATAGGGGATCTCACATGGCTATTGGATAGAGCCAGTTTAGTCATCTTCTCCGCTATTCGGGAAGATGCTTATGAGGAGATTACTAGGGAGTTTGTAGTTTCCTTTGAGCACAATCACGTTGACAGGACAGTTTCTTTCCGGCTGATGGAGAGAAACTATGACTTCTCTATTAGAGAGTTTGGAGCCTTCTTTGGGTTCCAAGAGACCTTTAATGGTCGATTCCCCAATGGCGTGTACGCTAAGGATTTCTGGGAGGAGATTGCCATGATTTACGCCAGCGAGGACCGCTGGCAACCTGCTGATACCAAGGCTAAGTTGATCTACCACTTAGCCTTGAAGATTGCCCATAGAGTGCTTTCTGAGTGTCTCTTCCCTAGGACGGAGACACCTCAGAAGATTAAGACAGACGAGCTGTTTCTTCTCTACAGTATGTTGTATGGCAGGCCAGCTGACTGCTCCACCCTCTTAGCTGCTACTATGAGCAAGCTAAAGAATAAGAGGGCAGACAACATTGGATACGGTGGGATGGTCATCCACCTCGCTAGACAGTTAGGGGTAGACTTCTCCGCTTGCACTCGCATTGCAGCTAGACCCCTAGGAATTCAGGCCCTCATGACTAGAGGCATCATCTTCCCCACACATAGAGGTCCACCGTATGCTGCTATGCCTTGGGAGAGTAGGACAGGGAGAGGTATTGAGTGGCTTCCTGAGTATTCCATTATGGCTGGACGCCATAACTGGAAGGAGACGTTCGTTGCCATGCATGCGAACAGATTAGTAGCCCCTCCCTATGTCCCACCACCACCAGTTGTAGAGGAGGAGATGAGAGGGGATGACGAGTTTGAGGGAGGAGGACATGATCATGACTTTGGCACCTTTCTGGATCAGCCGGATGCAGTTCCTGACCTTCCTAGACACTCTCCCCGCCCAGCTAGAGCTTCAGGTTCTTCCTCTCGCCGTGCTAGTGTGAGCGAGAGGCCTACATGGATGGCGGATCCTCCTACATGGTATATCACTCAGCCGGATTGGATGGGAGCTCCACCACCTTGGCATGCACAGCCACCACCTGCACCAGCACCTTCAGATGCACCGGCGTGGTACAGCCAGCCGCTTGGTTGGTATGAGCAGTTACCGGAGTGGGCCAC
Source organism: Fagopyrum esculentum (assembly GCA_033239045.1). NCBI lineage: Eukaryota > Viridiplantae > Streptophyta > Magnoliopsida > Caryophyllales > Polygonaceae > Fagopyrum > Fagopyrum esculentum. The sequence goes on from BSUD01000004.1 coordinate 121,082,124, forward strand.
CGACCTTTCCGATAGGGTCGGAGCCTTGGAGATCCGTGCAGATGCTGGGGATGCACGAGCCGATGATCATGACCACATGATGAGAGACATATACCGCCAGCAGTTTGGGCGGAACTATGATCCTGGCTTCTTCCCGTTTCCACCACCGCCTCCACCGCAGTGAGGATGATTGATGATCTACAGTTTTAGCCGCTCCACCACCATTTTGTGAGTTCTTTTTCTTTCTTTCTTATCTTCTTATTCTTTTTGAACATTTGGGACAATGTTTGTTCCAAGTATGGGGTGGGGTGTGACTAATAGTTTGTAATAACTCTTACTCACTTTGTATGCTTTTATCGAGACTACCTTGCATGTTCATTCTATTGTTACACGTTTCATTATTGCATTGCATGAAAAAGCTTTTGAAAAACCCATAAAAATTGAAAATTTTTGAAAATTTTGTGTTTCTAAGGATAGAGATGATTTCTATGATAATCACTACTTGTGAATTGAGTTTTGATGACAATCGCATGCTTAAACAAATAGTGAATTAAAAAGAAATTGAATGAGTTGATTATTCCTCTTTTGCAAGTTTCATAATGTGATGAGTGTTACCTAAATCATATTGAGAAATCAAGGTTGAAATCACATGATAAGTTCTTATACTTCTTTTTGAGATGATTAAGGCAAGTCGATTTTCTTTCTTCTTTCTTTGATCATTTAGCCCCTCAATGAAATAATGACCTCCTTTACCTATCCGGGAATTTGGAGGAGTTGATATTTGACATGTTTGATGTAGGAGGGCCATGAAAGCAATATTTTGCATTCAAAAGAATAGAAAGAAATTATAGGTTTGGGGAAGTCAATCATGATGATGAGTAACTCGGCACCATTCACATAGCCGGGTGTTTGTGTCTTGCCAAAGTCGGATTGAGCGATATTCCTAGCGGATTATGGTATGTGCATCAAGGGTTTGAGGCATCTCGTAAAAATGAGAAACGCCAATCCCCTAGGCTTCGGTTTTTGTGCACCTCTATCCATAACTCCAAAAAGTAAAGTCGAAAAATGAATTGAAAAGAAGAGAGCGAAGCTCTAAGTTGAAAGTGTTGCGGAAACCGCAAGAGAAAAAGAAAAGAGTTAGTTATCCACTTTCCCGGATTCATGCACCACATTCCTTAAAGTTTTCCCTCCCTTTCCGCATTCTAGACCTTGTTTGAAAGTCCTTAAGATCAAGAAAATGATATATGACTTGGTGATCTAAATTGAAGTTTCTTATGATTGATTTTGATAATGTTTGAAGGTTATGATGTTTACATGGAAGTTTGATCAATTCATGAGCTTTCTTTACTCTTTACTCTTTGATTATGTGTATGAAAGTCTTATAAACGAATGAAGCAAGATTTGAGAATGATCTATTGACTAGAAAGCACAGTCATCTAAAAGAAGTTTTGGTTTTGAGAGTGTACACATATTTCATCCTAACTTGAGTTTTAAAGTTTTTGAAAGACCTTGCTTGGGGACAAGCAAGTGGCAAGTATGAGGTTATTTGTTAGCATGAAATATTGTGATATTTTAGGCACGTTTTCTAAGTGTATTTCATCCTTATTGGTGTTCATTGATAAAGCATTGAAGCAATTGTGAGTCAGTTTATCTATATTGTCGATATAGAGGTCTACATAAGCTTTGTGTTGATTGTAGGCAAATAAGAGCTAAAACCGAACGGAATAAGAGAGAATGGAGATGGATTGAGCATGTCCAAGGATTGAGGACACCACAAAGGAGCTAAGGAAGATGCTAGGATGAAGAATGACACGAAACAAAGGAGATTTACGAGCAACCTATGTTCCACGCTCTAAAGTACGGCCGTAATGGAGTCCACGCTCTAAACCACGGCCGTGGAACTTTGGCAACACAAGCGTGGAGCATTCTAGAGGGTTACACGGCCGTGGAAGTTGTGAAGCACCGTGATGAAATTCCACGCTCTAAACCACGCTCTAAACCACGGGCGTGGAATCCTCTATAACCGTGATTTAGGCGATCTTTCAACGTACAACTTAAACCCATGATCTTTTACACAATGGGCTGGACACTTATTCTATCTTGCCCTATAAAAGGACGGAAGGAGAGAGATTCCGTCACCTTCGCTTACACCTTCGCTTACACCTTCGCTTACACCTTCGCTTACACCTTCGCTTATACCTTCGCTTACGCCTCCGCTTAGACTTCACTTACGTTCATTGCACGTGCCTAGGGTTTCTAGTTGGACGTGTGGAGATTGCTATTTCGCAACGGAGATTTGCGAAAGACTTGGAGATTTGGAAGTTACGCTTTGTCCTTAGATTTGATTAGAAGACCGATTGACATCCCGTTCTTCGTTCTTATCAAGGATTGTGATTGGTTTGTGTTATTCCGAATCTGATATACATCATTACTTTGTTTCTGGATTTGAGATAGATTTGAGATTTATTCAAGGTTTTCGAAGGTTTTCATCTTTCATTCTTTTAAATCTTGAATTTGATATCATAATGACTGTTGTTGGGTAAAACCCTTTAGCAATTCTAAGGTGAAGGGTTGACAGTTGTGGCTTAGATGATGATAGATCGATCGTAAACAGATTGGACCCTGAGAGTTAGAGAGAATCGCCGACGAACCCAAAATCACGGTGTGTTCTTGAGTTCCACGGCCGATCTACCCGTAATTTTCCTTAGTTTATGAACCTTGCTTTTACTTTAATCCAAAGTTAAAGATTTGCTTTAACTTATTCTTGGCTTGCCTTTTCTAAGTGGTAGTGAAGCCTCAGCAACCTCTACCTCGATTCCGAGTGTCACAACCTTAATCGGTTTAGTTAGTATTGATCCTTGGATTACAAGTTTAGGTATTTGATATTAATTCTTGTCTTTAGATCCTTTCTATACTGAAGCCTCAACAACCTTTATAGAGAGTATTTCTAGATAAGTCATATAAAGTCTTGGAACTTCACCGTACATTGCTTTGCATTAGTATACCTTTGCAGCTCTTAACTCTGTCCTTACATCTTTAGTATATCTTGAATCGATTGCCACAACTGGATTCTTGGATCTTTAGGATTGTTGTTTTCCCAATATTTACAAAAGCTCATACATTCACTTGCTTGACAATTCTATAATTGGATTTAACCCCCCAAATCCCTGTGTTCGATACTCTGGAAATCTTGCTTAACTATATCGAATGGTACACTGCGGGTTCGCTTGCTTGATTCTAGTTTTATAAATTTAAAGCTTATTTGCACGCACGCTAAGTGGCGAACAGCTACTTGGGAGACATATGAGAGTATCAGGAGGAACTATCCCGAGTTTTATGCAGAGATAGTTGCATCTTCATAATTAACTAGTGAGTTGTAGCTTTATCTTGGTAAGTACGTGCTTATGTAATATTATGTGATATTTGTTTTCATGCGAGATTATGATGTATGATCTTATTAGATCTTGTTGTGCTAGCACGAGTTGAGATTATAGTTTGTTGGATATGTTTATACCTTCTCAAGATTGAGTGTGTATACATCGGCGTTACAGACCGAGAGGACATGTAGTTGTTTTTAGGGGGATCTGATGTAACAATCATGTTACCTTAGAGACCCCGCACCCGCACCTTCCTGTAGAACATACCAAATCCTTTGGTATGCTTTCCTTCCTCTTGTCCTTTCTAAAAACTCCACCTCGATTATATATTTGCATATTTGATGATGGAAGACTTAACACAAATGAGCGGTTTTTATACTAACAACTATCGATTTTATTTCTAGATTGCTTGGTTTATTTTTGTTTTTGTCAAATGTATTCAGGCCTTGGAAAACATTTCGAATGATGAATGGAGGCCTTGAAATCGGATACAAGGGACAAGCATAGAGATTGGACAGAATTTCAAAGGTTCAACACGGAGGCCTTGAAAACCATTTCAAGGGATCAAAGCCGCAACCTTGAAACAAGATTCAAAGGATATGAAGGCTGGAAGGAATTCAAATCTCAAACAACCAAATCTACCAAGGATAAAGAGAAGATATTCCAAGGAGGTTCGGCCAACTAGAAGATCTCAACCAAAAAGGATTTTTGCCCAACAAAACAGATCTTGCAAATATCCTTAACTAAACGCAAGCTTGAAGATCTCTTCCAACGGGTCTTAAAAAGATCTCGAAGATCTTCAATCAAAGATTCTCAACAAACAAGAAGATTTCGGAGCTTGAATGACAAGATCTTCAACAACTCTTTTCAAGAGCAGATTACAGAGAAAGAGAATCTACATGCGTTAAGGAGATGAAGAAGATAAGCAATATCTACAACGACTATCTCATCTCAACCAACAAGCGCTTTCTATGGAGAAGAAAAAACATCAACAACGGTCATCTTCACAATGGCTAGAAGACTTCTCCATCGAAGACTATAAATGAAGATGTCGATTGAAGAAGAAAAATAACAAGCTTACACAGAAATATCAAACGTCTTCAAGCAATCCAAAGCATCTTCATTCGTTCTAAGAAGTTTTTCTTCCTCTTAGTTTACAAAAGTTATATTCCTTAGAGAGAGAAAAACATGAGAGCTTCATTGGAATATCTAGAGAGTGTTATACTCGAGCGTTTGTTACTTTGCGAAGTAACTATGCTATTATAGCTAGGTTAAGAGTTGGAACTAGATCGTAGCATTGACTACAATGAGAGAAGAAGGGGATTTCTTCTAGGTTTTATATAGGACTCTTTGAAGCTGATAATAGATAGTTAGATCCTATGGGTAAACCCTAGGACGGAGAGTAGGCTGTTAGAGCCGAACTTCGTAAACATATCACCGTGTCGATCTTTTCATTTTTGCACCATATTTTGCTTTACTGTGACTAACGTTGCTTTGCAGGTTTACAAAGTCAAGACCCTTGAAATCACTTTCAAAGCCCTTGAAAACAAGTTGTGTCACAAAGAGCTCAGATCGACATCAAGGCCTTTGAAATCAGTTTCAAAGCTTTGAGATAGGTTTTTGCGAAAAGTTCTCATACTCTATTCAACCCCCCTTCTAGAATATTTATATCCTTTATATTCACCTTACGGTTCTTCAATTGGTATCAGAGCTACACTCACGTATATTGATTTAACCATCAGTGAGACTAATCTTGAACTATGTAGGTGATGGAGGATTCGCTCAAGGAAGATCCACATCTCGCCCGCTACTCTTCTGCGGCAACAATTTTTCCCATTGGAGAGCACAAATGAAAATGTTTGTTATTGATCACGACATGGAACTATGGAGCATTATTCAGACTACCCTAAAATCCCAACCACCACGCTTGAAGGAGTCCAAGTCGCAAAGAAGGAAGCTGACTTCACACAAACCGACTTGGATAGTGATTCAAAGAACTACAAGGCCACGAACTTGCTCTATTGTGGATTGGATGCAAATGAATTCAATCGTGTCTTATTATGCATGAGTGCTAAATAAATATGGGACAAACTTGTTGTAACACCCCGAATCCGCGGGACTCGGGATGCTACGGGTTGGGACCTCACAATGGGTCCCGACCCTTAGCTTGACAACAATTTCACCGGATCTTGCAACAAGGCACAAATAAAGGCCAAAACCAAATACATTTTATGCAATGCAAAGAAACCCAAAACCAAACAAACCAAAGACTTCAGCCGATACAACCGAAAGACCAAATGCCACACATGCGGCATACAATATATAATGAATACAAAACTCAAACACGACTCCAACCAAAACTCAATCCTAAAATGTACGGAACCCCGCCTGCCCACTCTTCCGGATCTCTCGGCCGCATTCCTAACCTGCAAGGCAATCTACAACAATCGGTATAAAACCGTTAGCTCATATTCGAAGCATTAGAATCATGGTGAAAGGCACAAACACAAGTCAATCATCATAAACACCCAATACACTCCAAAGCACACAAGTCCGGTTTATTATCTTATTATTATTAAGTCATATCCCGTTCTAATTCAACTTAGGTTGTGACACGAGAGTCACCGAAACTCGCCTCGGTCCCTACTTACCGGCATGGAATGGTACCGATGCATCTGACCGTCTGCCAGCACGGGATAGTCGCCGAGAACCACCTAGCTCTCGCGGGAGCCAGGCAAGTTGTCACCGCCCGTTTTCATACACTTGGGCCAAAATAATATAAAGGTCGGTAATCCTAATTCCGGTTTAGTTGTTATAAACAATAAACAATAAATACACACCACCAAACACACATCAATGCTAATACAAGGAATACGAGCTAAGTAAGTCCGGAGAGTTACCTCGTCCCAAACGCTAACTCACAAAACGCTCTCGCTTCCCTTGGGAAGAAGTATACAACCTGCTCACAACAAGATATCTATCAAAACCCGCTCAACTCAAGAAGTCTTAGACTTCTACACAAATGATCTACGCAAGATCATTTGACTCTCATTCTAGGACCGCATCCTAGAATCCCTCATGCTCGCGCCACTCTCAACACAAGCTAGAAGTCCTTAGACTTCTAGACCCTAAGATCTCTCAAAAACATAACCCACAACATATATTAGGATAAACATGCCTAGTCTCAACAATCTCAACGGTATCAACACTATGTTAGGGTACGCATATCCTATCTCATAATCTTAACAACCCTATACTCCAATTCTCAAACTTCACAAGCCTCAAAAGATAATATCAACACCTTAAGCTTAGAATCAACATCAATCCATCAAACAATATCAAATCCTCAAAACTCACCTAAGGTTTAAATCCACTACTTGGCATTAACTCTAAGTTATGCTAGATTCATCCTAGCATGATACTACTACTACTACTAAACATAATTAGATCAAGAAAGGTACTCACACGAGGTTAAAGACGGAAAACGAACAACGGATGTCGAGTATGGATTATTGGGCCTTCTATGGGGCGCTCCCGAACCTAAAACAAAACTAATTAAATTTAGCTCATACGCTAAATTTGAACGGAATATATAATATGTATAATACTAAGAAAAACTCGGTTTTCAAAGCCAATGATAAAACTTGTTAAACCCCTTTTTCGGACAATTATCCAATAAGAAAATTCGGTCAAAAGCCGCAATTAAATCTTTGGGGTCATAGCCCGAAATTAAATCAACAAGGCATAAGATGTAGTATACACAAAGATTAGAATATCCCCATAATTAAATCCACAGTTAAAACTACTAACTAATTTTCCGGGGCAAATATACAATTGTAGAAACATGGTCAAAATCCACAATAAAACTTTGGGCCAAAATCCATAATTAAATCTGCAGGGGTATTAATGCAAGATTTTCATAAGAGTGGGTAAAAAACTGCAATTACAAAAAGAGTGAGTATATTCTGTAATTATACCCAAATTAAGGGGCCCGATTTGAAATAGTGAAAAGTCCCTTCCTCCACCTCTGAACACGCAGGAGAGGGATCTGTGCAGGCGGCGGCGTTGGGCTGCGTGGATCTGGCGGCGAGGCGAGGCAGAGGCCGGCGATGGGATCTCCGATGACGGAAGAGGGACAAGCCGGCAGTGGCCATGGCTCCGGCAAGGGTTCCAGAAGGTAGGGCACAACGTCGTTTGGCTCCAGCTTCGGCGAAGCAGGGTAGACGGTCCCTGCGTGTGGTGGTGACGAATCCGAAGGCATGGGAACGACGGCAGCACGCCGGTGGTGGCGAGTCTGAGAGAAGGAGTGATGAGACAGAGGCGTTCCAAGGGAGGGGGAGAGAGGCATTGGTGCTTACTCCGGTGGTGTTGCCGGTGCTTACTCAGGTGCTCGTCTATCTCTCTCCATGCGGTGGTTGAAGGCCCCGACAGGTTTCCTCAGGTGGGGCAGCGAGTGTGGCGGGGTAACAAGCCAAGCGGCGAGGCAAGGGAAGCTCAGGCTCCTCCGACTTTTTTTGACAGAGAAGCCGCAAGGAAGGGTGGTGGTTCCCGGTGGTGAGGGCGCTCCGATGGGCTTCGAAAGTGGCAGGGGAGGCGAGGTGAGTGCTCCCTGTTCTTCCTAGTTGCAGAGGAGGGTGGTTGCGAGGCGGCTCCAAACTCCGACAAGGGAGTTCTAGAAAAGGAAAGCGAAGAGACGGGGAGGAGTCGAAGAGTGAGGACAGAGAATGGTGAAGATGGACTTCTATGATGCGAAGCAGAGTAGAAGGTGAGAGGTTAGGCGTGCAGTAGAGGGTAGGAGGAATTAGTCATTGAGTGTGGGAGAGGGAAAACAAGTAGCTGGGTAGAGGTAGCTGCAAGAACAAGGAGTCAAGCTAGGCGTAGATCTGCAGGTAGTTGTACCAAAATAAAAATAAAAATAAAAGGAATAAATAATAACAAACCCCGTTAAAACATTCGGAACGGCATTTCCGAATCGGGAAAAATTCACGATTTTTCCGACAAAATATAATACGGACATACGTACACGTATCCAAAAAATAATAAAAGTACTCGAGAATAAAATATTTGGATCGAATATATAATTAAACTCACAAATTTTATACTTGCGAGGTGTAAAACGATCTCGTAACTAAATAACGAGATTTTAAATAATTATAAATAAATAAATAAATACCATTAACATATTAATATAACGTATACTAGTGAAATAACATTTACGACTTAAAATACTCATAAAACATACCTAAGATATTAAAATATCGATAAAATCCGGGGAAAAAATATCGCAAACTCGCCAAAAATTGGGGCGTTACATTAGATCCCCCTAAAAACAAGTTTCGTCACGAAACTTGCCACACGCCGAACTTCTCGGTCCCTAAGGCCGAGGTATAAACTCTCAAACAAAGAAGGCTAGACCTTCTAATCTAATAAATCTATATACACGAACTGCTCACACCACCAACGCAATATACATAGCCGGTCATAAAACACATTCCCGCACGGGACACAAAACCACATATAGAATCACATATACACATAACTCAAATAAGGGAAGAACTAGGTCTATCCCGTCGATTCTATCGGTGCTACTAGATCTGCGTAAAACTCAACTAAAGATACTATCCTACGTCTTCTAGTTAGCCTCGTCAGTTCCTCATTTGCCACTAGATCATCATGACTAACAAAATGTCTCGAGTCATGTACTCCCTCGACTGATACGCATGAAACACCGGGTGAACACCCTTTACTCTTGGTGGTAACGTCAACCAGTAAACCACTTTCTCAAACCGCGCTATGATCTCAAAAAGGTCCGCTATATTGGAACTCAACTTCCCCCTTGGGTCTTTCTCACTATAATATTTCCATAATGTTTCTCTTTATATTGTCACTAATAAAGAAGATCGAACTTTCCATTTACACCTTTGGCTTTGGTTCTTGTCAAACCAAACTTTGATGTTTAAGTACTCTACTTCACACTGCTACTACTAACGAGACACGTATGCTATTACCTTTACCTCGTTCCTCAATACTCAATCAAGACTGCACTTGGGGAATCACTTGTCCTCTTCAAACCCATCATTCCTCGAGGCAATTTAAACAGTTCACCAATAAATCTCCTATAAACTCTCAACAAATCCATTGTCAATTTTTTTTTTGTCTCATTCAATACTTCATGGTCATCCGGGGTAGGTTAGGTTAGCCATAGATGGTGTTACTTTGGAGAATCTCTCCACGAATCTGGTAATGACCAGCACATCTAAGAAAACTTGTAACTTCTTCCACGTCCTTCGGGGTTGTCATCCTGAGATAACTTTTCATACCACTTCTCTCTTTTTCACCAATAGACCCAAAATATCTTATCCAGGGCATCAATAAGCCCATATGAATAAATACCACTCACAGTGACCCTGATCGGTCCAAAATGCCATAATTGCGATATTCCAATAACGGATTCTAACTTTTCAAACGGTGACAATCAAATCTTAACTCAATCTTCTAAGAGACTACCTACCCTTGCAGCTGATCGAGTAGATCTTCGATTCATTGTAAGGGATACTTGTCCTTCATTGTCATCTTGTTCAACTTATGGTAATCGATGTACGAATGGAGATAAGCGTCTCTCTTTTCGCAATTGGTGTCTTCCATAAAAACTTCAAATCAAGAGTTTAAGAGAACGTCTGGTATCCTCTATGACATTTCACTAATTCTAATAAAAACTTATAACTAAGTTCATGCAAATCATCCTTCACTTGCTTCCACAACTCATGTCTTTGCACAAGTTTTATTCCATACGGCGCCTTAGATATCGGAATTAAATCAAGCTCGATCTTAGTGAAAAATTCCACATTCTGACGTATTGGAATCCGTGATATCTCAGGTTTTATCTTTTCTCTTCCCGTCACATATCGTAGTAGCCGACACAATCTTGTCTTATCACTTTACAAGTGGTCATGCTACTAATGATCTACCCCGATCTGTTGGGGTTACGTCCTTTAAACACGTGTAATGTTCCATCTTTGGCTACAATTTCTACCGTCCTCTTTCAAAGATCCTTCATTTACAGAATTTGAGAGACTTGCTCGAGTCTTCTGACTCTTGTAGCCTGATTTAAGTATTCCTTTATCTTAAGTTCATTCTCCCTCCTCGATGACATGATTGTAAAAATCTTCTAAGGTTTCTCACTTATGTGCAGCCATAAGGGTCCAAACTGCATGACTTAACCGTGCTTCAAAACAATTGATCTTATCTTCTTCACTTTCCATGACATCCCAACATGTGGAAGGAGCTTATCATCTTCTACATAAGCCTTCACCATAGTCACCCTTTCTTCAAGTAGGCGTAGAAATTTATACTTAATTTTCTTATGTAACGTCAAACCGACCGTATAGGCTCTTACCTCAACCTTTCATGTACTCCTTGTACATCTCATATCAATATCAAACTTCAAAACCTCAGTCTTCTCTTACTCTCATTGGCCACCTTATGTACCTCTCGGTATCCATGAACAGCTTCACAACCGTACTTGTATGCCTTCAGGCAAAATTCTCAACCATAATCACATAAAGATCCACTCATTACTCTACCAATCACTAACATCGTAATTCCAAGCTTCAGGCGTTGCCCTAATCTAGGTCCTCTCTTTCACGCCATAGCCACCATGTCTCTTTCATGTGAGTTTGACGCCTCTCTCTTATCTTTTGCTCTCGAAAACATACCCTCCATTTCATTAGCACAAACATACCATGCATCCTCAACATACCACGCATCCTCTTTATGTATTCCTCTTTACGTACATCAACTATAGAAGCCACCCTTTCCTCCCGCTTCTCTATCCTTTTCCATTCTCGTTAAACCTTAATAGTTCTTATATGTGTCGTTTCCCCATATGTCAATCTCATGACCTAAGAAGGTCGCACAGGGTCGTTACAATCCCTCCCTAGAAGGTCTGTTACATTCACTTGCTTTGATCCCATGCAATATTACTTGATTAAGACAATTGTACTTAGTTGACATACTTCCTTACTACTTACACCGAATCACCGGAAATCATTCATGCTATTGTCTTGCCCACTCTTCTCATCTACGATCATCAGTAGCTAACCCGTACCAGTGCGTTCTTGGTTGTCGCCGGTCAGCTTATAATTGACCTTCTCCAAGGTCAACAACTTACCATTCTACTACACTTCCCATGTTACCATACTCATGAACGCTACCCTCCTCGGGGTACTCTAACTTAAACTCCGTTAACTCTTCCCACAGTCCCTACTTCCTTCTTCTTTCATAAGATAACTATACCCTTCTAGGCCCCGCGCGCCGTATCACTCATCTTCATAAGCTTAACCGCGCCTCATGCTATTTTGTAAGTGTGTCTTCTCAAATCTCTAACGTTACTCGGCAACCGCTCGCGTTTCTCTTGGTTGTGGTCTTCCGTATTTTCATAACTAAAAGCTTCTTGTTGCGTTTCTCCTCTTCTCGGGATCACATCTACTCACACTTCTTTCTTCTTGGCGTTTCTTAACCTTATCATTATAATGGAAACCGGTCAACTCCACGTGAATCCCCACCATGCCCTTCTTCTCACAACTCTAGTAATGTTGACACTCCACTTATTGGTTCCTCGTAAGCTTAACTTACGGTATCTTAAATCTTTAGCAAATGGTTCGATCACTCTTCTCTTCTTGACTCCAATGCTTAGGAGCACCTATACAAAGCTTCACGTCTTGAAGGAATACCACCTTTAAACTTGCTAGAAAGTATCCATCTCCTCCCTGATTCGCATCTTTAGTTGTCCACGCATCTTCTTGATGAACTTAAGTTTGTTATCTCCATTGGTCTCGTCGTTGTTCGATCATGGTTCTTTAGAACCGCAACCACACTTTAATGTCGCTCCCTTTTCTTGTATCACTTCCATCTTGATTTCTCTTAAGTTGTCTCGGATTTTCCTCCCACTTGTTCGTCCTTCGTTTATGTCATCACTAATCCTCCTCTTCGACATCCTTCTAAAGGAATCCAAGAACGCCATGGTGTTCGTTAACACGAAATGCTCAACTCGATATTTGAGGGTACTCTTTCACGTATGAATGCTATCCCAAGCCAACCACATCGTCTTTAAAGGTGATGATACTATACTTATCATCTTTTCTATTAGGTCTCGTACTATCTACTACTATATATAATAGGAATACGTATCCATAACATAAGTCCTAAGTTCATAGTACTTCTAATATCACGCATTCGGTATTCCATTACAACAATACAAGGTCCAAAACATATAATCGTTCACATATACAACTATACACATAAATCATGTCCATCATGCAACTACAATCCACATACAATAATAGTCCAAAAACATCCTAAGTCCACAATACTTATGTACATATATACATATATATACTAAAAATCCAATAAACTATGCTGCCGAGATCCGCGGAAGGAGTGGTGGTCCGTACATTCTACCCCGACTCATGCATGTGATTTTGAAAATGAAAACTCAGAACCCGCGGGGTTCTGTTTATTCCTTATTCGGCCTTTAGAAGATTGCGAGTGCCATTGTTGTCAACCTAGGGCTCTGATACCACTTTTGTAACACCCCGAATCCGCGGGACTCGGGATGCTACGGGTTGGGACCTCACAATGGGTCCCGACCCTTAGCTTGACAACAATTTCACCGGATCTTGCAACAAGGTACAAATAAAGGCCAAAACCAAATACATTTTATGCAATGCAAAGAAACCCAAAACCAAACAAACCAAAGACTTCAGCCGATACAACCGAAAGACCAAATGCCACACATGCGGCATACAATATATAATGAATACAAAACTCAAACACGACTCCAACCAAAACTCAATCCTAAAATGTACGGAACCCCGCCTGCCCACTCTTCCGGATCTCTCGGCCGCATTCCTAACCTGCAAGGCAATCTACAACAATCGGTATAAAACCGTTATCTCATATTCGAAGCATTAGAATCATGGTGAAAGGCACAAACACAAGTCAATCATCATAAACACCCAATACACTCCAAAGCACACAAGTCCGGTTTATTATCTTATTATTATTAAGTCATATCCCGTTCTAATTCAACTTAGGTTGTGACACGAGAGTCACCGAAACTCGCCTCGGTCCCTACTTACCGGCATGGAATGGTACTGATGCATCTGACCGTCTACCAGCACGGGATAGTCGCCGAGAACCTCCTAGCTCTCGCGGGAGCCAGGCAAGTTGTCACCGCCCGTTTTCATACACTTGGGCCAAAATAATATAAAGGTCGATAATCCTAATTCCGGTTTAGTTATTATAAACAATAAACAATAAACACACACCACCAAACACACATCAATGCTAATACAAGGAATACGAGCTAAGTAAGTCCGGATACTTACCTCGTCCCAAACGCTAACTCACAAAACGCTCTCGCTTCCCTTGGGAAGAAGTATACAACCTGCTCACAACAAGATATCTATCAAAACCCGCTCAACTCAAGAAGTCTTAGACTTCTACACAAATGATCTACGCAAGATCATTTGCCTCTCATTCTAGGACCGCATCCTAGAATCCCTCATGCTCGCGCCACTCTCAACACAAGCTAGAAGTCCTTAGACTTCTAGACCCTAAGATCTCTCAAAAACATAACCCACAACATATATTAGGATAAACATGCCTAGTCTCAACAATCTCAACGGTATCAACACTATGCTAGGGTACGCATATCCTATCCCATAATCTTAACAACCCTATACTCCAATTCTCAAACTTCACAAGCCTCAAAAGATAACATCAACACCTTAAGCTTAGAATCAACATCAATCCATCAAACAATATCAAATCCTCAAAACTCACCTAAGGTTTAAATCCACTACTTGGCATTAACTCTAAGTTATGCTAGATTCATCCTAGCATGATACTACTACTACTACTAAACATAATTAGATCAAGAAAGGTACTCACACGAGGTTAAAGACGGAAAACGATCAACGGATGTCGAGTATGGATTATTGGGCCTTCTATGGGGCGCTCCCGAACCTAAAACAAAACTAATTAAACTTAGCTCATACGCTAAATTTGAACGGAATATATAATATGTATAATACTAAGAAAAACTCGGTTTTCAAAGCCAATGATAAAACTTGTTAAACCCCTTTTTCGGACAATTATCCAATGAGAAAATTCGGTCAAAAGCCGCAATTAAATCTTTGGGGTCATAGCCCGAAATTAAATCAACAAGGCATAAGATGTAGTATACACAAAGATTAGAATATCCCCATAATTAAATCCAAGGTTAAAACTACTAACTAATTTTCCGGGGCAAATATACAATTGTAGAAACATGGTCAAAATCCACAATAAAACTTTGGGCCAAAATCCATAATTAAATCTGCAGGGGTATTAATGCAAGATTTTCATAAGAGTGGGTCAAAATTTGCAATTACAAAAAGAGTGAGTATATTCTGTAATTATACCCAAATTAAGGGGCCCGATTTGAAATAGTGAAAAGTCCCTTCTTCCACCTCTGAACACGCAAGAGAGGGATCTGTGCAGGCGGCAGCGTTGGGCTGCGTGGATCCGGCGGCGAGGCGAGGCAGAGGCCGGCGATGGGAGCTCCGATGACGGAAGAGGGACAAGCCGGCAGCGGCCATGGCTCCGGCAAGGGTTCCAGAAGGTAGGGCACAGCGTCGTTTGGCTCCAGCTTCGGCGAAGCAGGGTAGACGGTCCCTGCGTGTGGTGGTGACGAATCCGAAGGCATGGGAACGACGGCAGCACGCCGGTGGTGGCGAGTCTGAGAGAAGGAGTGATGAGACAGAGGCGTTCCAAGGGAGGGGGAGAGAGGCATTGGTGCTTACTCCGGTGGTGTTGCCGGTGCTTACTCCGGTGCTCGTCTATCTCTCTCCATGCGGTGGTTGAAGGCCCCGACAGGTTTCCTCAGGTGGGGCAGCGAGTGTGGCGGGGTAACAAGCCAAGCGGCGAGGCAAGGGAAGCTCAGGCTCCTCCGACTTTTTTTGACAGAGAAACCGCAAGGAAGGGTGGTGGTTCCCGGTGGTGAGGGCGCTCCGCTGGGCTTCGACAGTGGCAGGGGAGGCGAGGTGAGTGCTCCCTGTTCTTCCTAGTTGCAGAGGAGGGTGGTTGCGAGGCGGCTCCAAACTCCGACAAGGGAGTTCCAGAAAAGGAAAGCGAAGAGACGGGGAGGAGTCGAAGAGTGAGGACAGAGAATGGTGAAGATGGACTTCTATGATGCGAAGCAGAGTAGAAGGTGAGAGGTTAGGCGTGCAGTAGAGGGTAGGAGGAATTAGTCATTGAGTGTGGGAGAGGGAAAACAAGTAGATGGGTAGAGGTAGCTACAAGAACAAGGAGTCAAGCTAGGCGTAGATCTGCAGGTAGTTGTCCCAAAATAAAAATAAAAATAAAAGGAATAAATAATAACAAACCCCGTTAAAACATTCGGAACGGCATTTCCGAATCTGGAAAAATTCACGATTTTTCCGACAAAATATAATACGGACATACGTACACGTATCCAAAAAATAATAAAAGTACTCGAGAATAAAATATTTGGATCGAATATAATTAAACTCACAAATTTTATACTTGCGACGTGTAAAACGATCTCGTAACTAAATAACGAGATTTTAAATAATTATAAATAAATAAATAAAATACCATTAACATATTAATATAACGTATACTCGTGAAATAACATTTACGACTTAAAATACTCATAAAACATACCTAAGATATTTAAATATCGATAAAATCCGGGGAAAAAATATCGCAAACGCGCCAAAAATTGGGGCGTTACACTTGTTGTAACATACGAAGAAACACGTCAATTTAAGAAAACAAAGATCAACATCTTCCTTAGACAATATGAGCTATTCAAGATGAACTCAAACTTGTTGTCTCATTATGCATGAGTACTAAATAAATATGGAACGTTCTAAGGAGCTTAACTAAAGCCAAGTGGGACCAAAGGTGACTGCAATCGAAGAAGCTCAGAATATCACAACACTTTCTCTTGATGACCTACTTGGAAAACTCATCACTCACGAAATGGTTCTTGGTAAAGAAGATGGAGAACTCACATCTAACACAAAGAACCTAGCTCTAAGATATATCTAAGAAGGATGAGATACCATCAGAGGAGGAAGATAGTGATGATGAAGATGAGGAAGATCCGTTTGCCTTGATATCTAGAGGTCTTGCGAAGATTCTTCAAATGAAGAAGCAATTTGCAAATAATAAAGATTACCGCGTACATTAAGACCTCTAAGTAAGTATTCTAACCCTAATAAGAAAACTAAAGTTCTGACTTGTTTTGAATGTGGTGAAACAAATCATCTCGTAAAGGATTTTCCACAGAGGAACAACTTTAGGAAAAATGATCGAAAGAAGAAAGCTATGGTAGCTTCATGGAGTGAGTCAGATTCCATAAATTAATCAGAAGACGAAAAAGAACAAGCAAACATTTGTCTCATGGACGATCATGAAGAAGATCTAGATCACTACGTTGACAATGTGGTAAGTACCATTATGTCTCAACCTGAATTCGATCTCACGCAATTCCTTAAAGACATAATCATATGAGATAAAGAACATAGGGTAAGGATAAGTTTCTTGAGAGAAAAGCTTCTCAAACAAGATAAAAGATTAAGTGATATGTCTTTGAAGATTGAAAATCTTAACACTGAAAAGTTAGACCTTGATATCAATATCAAGGCCTTGGAATCAGAAAATGCGATTCTCAAGGGCAATCTCTTTTCTCTCCATCAAGAATATATCGATCTAGAGAAAGAAAAGGTTGATCTAACCGTGACGTGTCAAGACCAGAAGGCTGTTCTTATTCAATTCACTCGTTCGAAAGCTAACCTGAAAGGATGATGGATGAGCAACAATCTTCTTCAACAAAAATGGTATAGGCTATCATGTTAGCTTTCCTAGAAAAACGATTACCACTTTTGTCAAAGCTAAAGGAAATATTCATATGCCCACATGTTTCTATTGTTGTAAAAAGGGTCATGTTAAATCAACATGTTCATATAGAAGAAATGATCCTTATATCATTAGAAACACTTATCCTCTATGTCTAAGGAAACAAGTTAAGCAAATATGGGTTCCTAAAGGTAGTAGACCACCAAACATGATTGAGCCTGAATATGGACCAAAATATGTCATTTGGTCGACTTGGAAAGGTTGATGTTTGCTGTTTTGCAAGATATCACCAAGGTAAAGGAGCATAAATGGATATTAGATAGTGGTTGCTCACGACATATGAGTGGAAAAAGCTCATTGTTCTCGGATCTTAAGAAGCAATCATTTGGAACCATTATGCTTGATGATTTAGGAAAGTGTAACATTATTGGCATTGGTAAAATTGGTTATAATTCATCTAACTTCATTGATGATGTCTATCTTGTTGACAATTTGAAGTATAACTTGCTTAACATCTCTCAAATATGTGATAAAGGCAACAAGGTGATTTTTGATTCAGAAAAATGTGAAGTTCAAGACAAGATATCGGGTGATGTTGTGCTTACAACTCCTAAATGCAACAATGTTTATTCTTTGAGTACTAACCAAGTTTCAAGAACTAAGCTAAAGTGTCTCAAGGCCTTGACTGACGATGCAAGGCTTTGGCATAGAAGACTTGGTCATGTAAGCATGCATACAATGAAGAAATTACTTTCAAAGGATTTTGTACATGGATTGTCAAACCTAAACTTCATGGTAGATGAACTATGTAAGACTTGTACAGAAGGTAAACAAACAAGAGGTTCATTCAAACCAAAGAAGGTTGTAAGTTCTTCTCGACCCATTGAACTTTCACATATGGATCTATGTGGTCCTATGCGTGTCAAATCTCCTAAAGGCAACCAGTACATCCTTGTTATTGTGGATGATTTTTCTCGTTTTACATGGATATTATTCTTACGGGAAAAATATGAAGCAATGTTTGAGTTTTCAAAATTATGTAAGGAGTTGCAAACTTTGAAAAACCTACCTATTGTTTCGATAAGAAGCGATCATGGTAGAGAATTTGATCAACTAAAGTTTGATTTGTTTTGTGCAAAATACGGTATTTCACCCAACTTTTCAGCGCCTAGAACTCCTCAACAAAACGGGATTGTGGAACGTAAGAACCGCACCCTAGAAGATATGTCTAGGGCCATGCTTTTAGAAAATAGTTTGCCGAAAAGTTTTTGGGCTGAAGCAATTAATACTGCTAACTATATCTTGAATAGATGTTTAATCCACCCTATTTTGAAAAAAACTCCTTACGAACTCTTTAAGGGAAGAAAACCTAATGTTTCCTACTTTAAACCCTTTGGATGTACGTGCTTTGTGCATAACAATGACAAAAACAACCATCGTAAATTTGATGCACGTAGTGATGAAGCAATTTTCATTGGATATACTTCAAATAACAAAGCTTATCGTGTTTATAATAGACGTACCAAAATTGTTGAGGAAAATATTCATGTTATATATGATGAAAGCAATGATGGTACTTTGAGTGGAATTTTTGCAGATCTTAATCTGAATCAACATGGAGATCACAATTCTGATGGAGAAGAAGATCCTAAAGCTCGAGAAAAGAATATGTAAGAAAAGATTCAAGATACCGGATAACAATCTCAAGACCTTGAAACACATCTTCAAAACCTTGAAACAGAAAATTGCGACGTCAGAACTTCGTTTCAAGGCCTTGAAACTCAACTTCAAGGCCTTGATATAGGATCCAAGGGCAGTAATCTAGCGGTACTTGAATCTAGTCGAGCAAATGATTCCCAATCTTCAGAATCCTTTCCATCTTACAAAATGAGGAAGTTTCAACATTCTTCATACTATCCACCGGAGAATGTGATCTCAAATCCAAATGCAAGAGTTCAGACTCGATCTAGGGTTAACAACCTATGTGCATTCTCGGCGTTCGTGCCTCTTATTGAGCCCAAAAACTATGTTCAAGCTCTTCAAGAATCCGATTGGATCATGGCTATGCAAAATGAACTTAATGAGTTTGAGAGAAATAAAGTTTGGACCCTCACATCTAGACCGAAGCATCAATCCGTCATTGATACAAAATGGGTTTTTCGAAACAAGTTGGATGAAAGTGGAAAGGTCATTTGGAACAAAGCACGACTTGTAGCTCAAGGCTATAACCAAGAAGAAGGTATCGATTATGAGGAGACTTTTGCTCCGGTTGCAGGTTAGAAGCCATACGTAAGCTACATGCTTTTGCATCCTTTATGAGCATAAAGTTATTTCAAATGGATGTAAAATGTGCTTATCTAAATGACTTCTTAGAAGAAGAAGTCTACGTTGCTCAACCTCCTGGTTTTGAAAATGATGAATTTCCGGATCATGTTTTTAAACTAAACAAACCTCTTTATGGTCTCAAGCAAGCACCTCGATCTTGGTATGAAAGATTGTCCAAGTATCTCCTTGAAAATGATTTCAAAAGAGGTTTGTTTGACAAAACGTTGTTTATAAAAACCAGAGGCAACAATATATTAGTATTACAAATCTATGTTGATGATATTTTATTCGGTGCTACTAACGATTCTCTATGCAAGGAATTTTCAGATATTATGTTGTTCGCCCAAAAGCGTGCGTGCAAATAAGTTTTAATTTATAAAACTGAAACGAAAGCAAGCAAACCCGCAGTGTACGGGTCGGCGTAGTTAAGCAAGTATTCCAGAGTATCGAACTCAGGGATTTGGTGAGTCAAATTCAGTTTCGAATAATCGAGCAATCAAAAGTATAGAAGCTTTGCAAATATTGGGGAAAACATCAACCCTAGAGATCCATGTATCTAATTGTGGCAATCGATTCAAGATATACTATATATATAAGGACAGAGTTGAGAATTGCAAAGGTATAATAAAGTAAGGTAATGTACGGTGAAGTTCAAAACCCTATGTGTCTCACCCAAAGACACTCTCTATAAAGGTTGTTGAGGCTGCAATGTAGAAAGGATCTAAGGACAGGAATTAATCTCAAATACCCATGCCCAAACCCAAGGAATCAAAGATAAGCTAAAACCGTTAAGGTTGTGACGCACGAAACCGAAATAGAGGATGTTGAGTCTCACTACTACCTAAGAAAGGCAAGCCAAGGCTAGGTTAAAGCAAATCTTTAACTTTGGATTAAAGCAAAAGCAAAGGTCGTAAAACAGAGAAAATCACGGCTAGATCTTGAGATTCCACGGACGTGGAACTCAAGAACAGCCCGTAATTTAGGGTGTCGACGAGGTTTCTCGCACTTTCAGGGTCCAATCAAGTTACGATCGATCTATCATCATCTAAGCCACAACTATCAACCCTTCACCTTAGAATTGCTAAAGAGTTTTAGCCAATAACCATCATCATGATATCAAAAAATCAATTTAAGAAGAAAGAAAGATGAAAACCCTCAAAAAATCAATAACAAATCGAAGCCAATCTCGAATCCGAATAACAAAAGTAGTATGTTTATTAATTCAGAAAAGAAGGAATAGAAATCCTCACAATGATCTAGAGAAACAACAAAGAACGGGATGTCAATCCGTTCCCTAATGTAAACCCTAGAATATCCCAAAAGTACACAATCTCCGAAAATCACGTCTTTCTCCAAATCTCCAATCTTCAAGATCAAAAATGAACTCTAAGCAGCCGTCTCCGAAGCTCTAAGCGAAGATCCTCGGAACTCCCTTCTCAAGCCTTCTTATAGGGCGAAATAGGGTTACGAGAAAGCCCAATGACATTGTTGACGTGGCAAATATGACACATCATAAAAATCAAGGAAATCACGGTCATGAACAAATTTCCACGGCCATGGTTTAGACCGTGTAACTTTCTGTTGTGCTTCAAACTCACTTTCACGATCCAATTGCCAAGTCCACGGCCGTAATTTAGGGTGTGGTTCTCCAAATTCTTGTGAAAGCCTTTATTTCGTGACATTCTTCAATCATACTCCTTCCTTAGCCTCTCCAAAGCATCTCTTTGCCATCAAGCATGATCAAATACTCCTTTCCTTCCACATTTTGCTCCAATCCAAGCCTTTATTCACCTAAAAACAAAACAAAGCTAGTGTAGATCTCTATATCGACAAAGTGGGTAAATGAGCTCACAAATGCTTCAAACTCATATCTATGTACACATAAAAGAGGGAAAAACAACTAAAACAAGTGCCTAAAATATAGTCATATTTCATGCTAACATATGTGTAGGGAATTCGAAATGAGCTTAATGGGAGAGTTAAATTTCTTTCTTAGACTTCAAGTTACACAAGCAAAGAAAGAAATATTTCTCAATCAAAGCAAGTATACCAAGGACTTGCTTAAGAAGTATAAAATGGATCAATCCAAGGTAGCAAAAACTCCTGTGAGTTCTACACTTTCACTTGACCATGACAAGGACGGTAAAAGTGTTGTACAAAAGGAGTATCGAGGTATGATCGGTTTTTTGTTATATCGAACCGCTAGTCGAACTGACATTATGTTTAGTGTATGCATGTGTGCAAGATTTTAAGTTGATCCTAAAGAGTCACACTTGATAGCTGTAAAAAGGATATTTCGGTATCTCATTGGCATTAAGGATTTAGGGTTATGATACCCACGTTAAAGCTCGTTTCACCTTGTTGGCTATTTAAATGTTGACTTTGCAGGTTATAAGGTCGATAAAAAAAAGTACTTCTGGATGTTGCCAATTCTTAGGGATATCCCTAACCAGTTGGCACTCCAAGAAGCAAAATCCGGTCACCCTTTCCACAGCTGAAGCAGAATACATAGCTGCGGAAGTCTGTTGTGTACAAATTCTATGGATAGTTCAAACTTTGTGATCTTGGCTTTGATTTAAAAGGTATCCCAATTAAATGTGATAATACTAGTGCTATTTCGATCACTAATAATCCCGTGCAACATTCAAGGACAAAGCATATCGATGTAAGACATCACTTCATACGTGATCATGTTGAGAAAGGTGATGTTTCAAATTCTTTTATATCAACTAACTTGCAGCTTGTAGATATATTTACTAAGCCTCTACCTGAAGATCAATTTAATTTTATTAGATTAGAGCTTGATATGTTGAACAATGAAGCATTAACTTAGGGGGAGTAAACCGTTTTATTTCCTCCTTCGAATGCTACCCAATCTTCAAATTTCAAGGGCCTTGAAATGCAATTCAAGGGCCTTGAACGGAATTCAAGGACAACAATGAAAATCACGGATCTATTTAGGGGTTAATATCTTTTATATATTTTGATCTCTAAATTATTTTAAAGAAGAATTTTTAAATTATTTCAAACATCCTTATTTTTAGATTCAAAGATTTAGTATGAAAAAGTAGTTGAGATTTTATTGGAAAGAATATAAACCAGTTTTCTTTTTTTAAGGTTTTGATATCCTCAAGATTTTGATAAACCATAAATTGATTTTACATTCCACCTTTAAAGATCAACTCTCTCTTTCTCTCCTATTTTTTCCTTTCTTCTTCAAACGCTTTTATAACACCCAAAAACGCTTCACTTTATTCTTTCAAAACCATTCTATTTCTCTCACAAATCCATCCATGGCTCCCAAAAGTAAGAAAACTGCTAGCCGTCTAGCCTCAACGGTCAAAAAGGACCCCGCTCACATCTCCTCAACTATAGAAGATGAACAATTTCCTGAAGACATGGAGATCTCACCATATACTAGCCTTCCAACATCTTGGTTTCTCAACTTTCAAGCTACATGATCTTGGCTTGATGGGTTTCACAATCGTCCCCTATGTATGTGTGATATAGTGGACATCGACTTTATGGAAACTCTTCAGATTCCTTGCATCGCAATGTTGAAAAATTCGTCAATCTAGAAGATCTTAAACCCTGGAGAATCTGCATTCCCAAGACTCACAAGATTGTTCTATGCAAACCTCATCTCAAAACGGGAAAAGGTGATTCTCACCCTTGAAACATTTGTTAAAGGTACTCAAATTTCTCCCACTCCCATTGTTTTATGTGAAATTTTAGGAATTCTTCTAGATCTTTCCTTCACACACCCCTCCCGGCCAGATAGTGTTCGCCCTACCAAAGAGAAATTTCTGGTTCCTAACTCCATATCCCGTCAACTCACTCACACTTCTCTAACCCTAGATGCTAAAATTGTCTTTACCATTTTGGTTAGATGTGTTGTCCCTCGAGCTAATTCAAGAGAATTGTTGACGGATCAGTCTCTAGAACTGATTCATCTGATCATGGCCGGTTTAGTTATTAATGTGCCTAACCTGATCTTAAATCACATGGTTCATACTATTAACTCCAAACGAGCTATCCCTTTGCCTTATGGGAACCTTATGCCCAAGATCTTTGATCATTTTTCTATTGACACATCTACTGCAGATCGACAAATTTCCTCTGGCAAAATTGATGAGTCGTGCTTGGAAAGATTAGGGATAGAGAAAACACTTGCTGGAGTCTAGACATTGAAAGGAAAAGGGTCTATTCCAACCCCCTCCCTTGCAACTCTCCCAGCTTCTTCTGTTCCGGATGTCAAGTTAGATGGAAGTGAGAAGGAATTAGGGTCTCTAAATCGCGAACTATCTGATTTTCAAATTGACACAATGAGGAGAATGGATGCAAATCATGAGATGATGTCTATTGTGATTGCCAAGATAAATGAAATGTATCTTATGAATGCTCTCACTCTCACCACCACGGGAAGAATATTGCCTTTAATTGAAGATGTTGCTCAACACACCTGGGAAGAGGTAGAGAACATTCATATGAACTGTAAACGTAGAGTACATAACAAGTTCATTCTCTATCCTACACATGTTGATCCAACCATTCTTACGGTAGAAGAATATGAAGTTGTCAAGGAACGACGAGCTGAAGAGAAGAAACGACGATTAGAGGCTGAAATAGACGATATGAGTCACAAGACTACTCCATCCAGGGCACGAAGGTAGTTTTATGAGGATGATCAAGACTGAGCTTGTGATGTTTGTGGGCCTTCTTCTCTTAAAATCTTTTTGTGGTTTTTGGAAAATACTTTTGTGGGTATGTAATCGGTTTTAAACTCTTGTGCTTTAAATGTTTTTCGCCCTTGTTCAAAGACAAAGGGGGAGAAATTATGGTGATCCAAAATTTTGATATTACTGCATTTTGCTTTTTAGGTTTTTGGTATTATTACATATACTTCACTAACCCTACAATGCAGGTACGATATTTGTGTTGTCTTCCATCAATGGGGAGATTGAAAACTCCACATCGATTATATATTTGCATATGTGATGATGGAAGACTTAACACAAATGAGCGGTTTTTATACTAACAAATATCGATTTTATTTCTAGATTGCTTGGTTTGTTTTTGTGTTTGTCAAATGTATGTAGGCCTTGGAAAGTATTTTAAAGGATGAATGGAGGCCTTGAAATCGGATACAAGGGACAAACACAGAGATTGGAAAGAATTTTAAAGGTTCAACACGGAGGCCTTGAAAACCATTTCAAGGGATCAAAGTCGCAACCTTGAAACAAGATTCAAAGAATATGACGGCTGGAAGGAATTCAAATCTCAAACAACCAAATCTACCAAGGATCAAGAGAAGATCTTCCAAGGAGATCCATCCAACTAGAAGATCTCAACCAAAAAGGATTTGGCCCAACAAAACGGATCTTGCAAAGATCCTTAACCAAACGTAAGCTTGAATATCTCTTCCAACGGGTCTTAAAAAGATCTCGAAGATCTTCAATCAAAGATTCTCAGCAAACAAGAAGTTTTCGGAGCTTGAATGACAAGATCTTCAACAACTCTTTTCAAGAGGAGATTGCGGAGAAAGAGAATCTACATGCGTTAAGGAGATGAAGAAGATAAGGAATATCTACAACGGCTATCTCATCTCAACCAAGAAATGTTTTCTATGGAGAAGAAGAAACATCAACAACGGTCATCTTCACAACGGCTAGAAGACTTCTTCATCGAAGACTATAAATGAAGATTTCGATTGAAGAAGAAAAATAACAAGCTTACACGGAAATATCAAAAGTCTTCAAGCGATCCAAAACATCTTCATTCATTCCAAGAAGTTTTTCTTCCTCTTAGTTTACAGAAGCAATATTCCTTAGAGAGAGAAAAACACGAGAGCTTCACTGGAATATCTAGAGAGTGTTATACTCGAGTGTTGTTACTCTACGAAGTAACTAGGCTATTATGGCTAGGTTAAGAGTTGGAACTAGATCGTAGCATTGTCTACAGTGAGAGAAGAAAGGGATTTCTTCTAGGATGTATCTAGGACTCTTTGAAGCTGATAATAGTTAGTTAGATCCTATGGGTAAACTCTAGGACGGAGAGTAGGCTGTTAGAGCCGAACTTCGTAAACATATCACCGTGTCAATCTTTTCATTTCCGCACCATATCTTGCTTTACTGTGACTAACGTTGCTTTGCAGGTTTACAAAGTCAAGGCCTTGAAATCACTTTCAAAGCCCTTGAAAACAAGTTGTGTCACAAAGAGCTCAAATCAACATCAAGGCCTTTGAAATCAATTTCAAAGCCTTGAGATAGGTTTTTGCAAAAAGTTCTCATACTCTATTCAACCCCCTTCTAGAGTATTTATATCCTTTATATTCACCTTACGGTTCTTCACTTTGGCTTCAGTTTAGAAGCATGCAAGGTTAGTTGTGAGTTGATGATGGTATATTGTGGTTGAATGCCTTGAGAGGCTTTGAGATTTGGATGAGATGCCGAGGATATTAATTATGGATATTGTGTATGATCATATGAGGATCTTTGAGGCTAGGAGTAGAGTCTTTTAACATGTGATTTGATGATTGATTAGTTTGCCTTGTTTATCAGGCGGTGTACATTCCTACGGGAATTTGAGAGGTTGATTGATAGCTGAGACTACTTGGATACAAGTAAGCCCGTAGGACTTGCTTAGTTGCATTCACGTATTGGATGCGTGCAAGAGTGGTGATTGTTTTATGCTTTATAACATATGATAGATTGATTATTACAGACGTATGATTGACTCCCTTGTAACGGGCAGTGACAACTTGCTCAGTATTCCCGAGGGAAACTAAGGGGTTCTCTAGGACTAGGCCAGTTTTGGTATAAGGGGAGGGTACTTGATGACATGAATTATGATCTTACTTTAGGCATGCATTTAGATAGATTTTCCCTTTGTTTTGCATGCATGGACATATATTTGTATCATTTGGGCTTATATTTTCCTACTTTATTAGAATGGATGTCTACACATAGTTTTGTTGCAATTGTAGGAAATATGGTGCATTTTGGATCAAAAGGAAGCATGGAAGTACAAGGTGTCAAGAGAATAACTATTGGAGCATATTGGAGTATAAAAGAAGAGCAAGGATCATAAGAAGAAGGATACAAGAGGAATGAAAGCAAGGAGTTGAAGAATACACGTTGAAGAATCGAATAGGTGAATAATAAGGATATAAATACTTAAGAGGGGAGTTGAATAGAGTATGAAAACTTTTCGCAATATCATATATCAAGGCTTGGAAACTAATCTCAAGGCCTTGAAGTCGATCTGTGCGCTTAGTGACAAAACTGCTTCTCAAGGCTTTGAAGTGGATTTCAAGGCCTTGACTTCGAAACCTGCAAATGATTATTAGTCACAATATAAGTGATAGAAGTGCGAAATATAAAATATTGACACGACGATATGTTTATGAAGTTCGGCCCTAACAACCTACTCTCCGTCTAGGGTTTCCGACCCTAGGATTCTAACTATCTATTATCTGCTTTTTGTAAGTCCTTGATACAACCTAGAAGCGCTTCCCTTCTTCTCTCAATGCAGCCTCAATGCTACGATCTGCCAATGGAGCTCTTGTGTTTATCTTCGTTCTAAGGAAGTATTCTAATGAAAGCTTAAAGAGGAAGAAAAACATTTGGATCGATGAAGATGTATGATCGCTTGAAGACTTGTATTCTATTCCGTGTTAGCTCGTTGTTCTTCTTCTTCAATTTCCATCTTCATTTATAGTCTTCTATGGAGATCTTCTTTAGCCGTTGTAAGATAGCCGTTGTAACATTTCTATTTATCCATAGACTACACTACTTGGTTGAACGAGATCTTTGTTGTGAATTAGCCGTTGCAAGATCTTCCTCTTCAAACTCAAGCCCTATATCTTCTCTTGATAGTCGTTGAGGATCTTCACCGTATCTTCTTCTTAAGTCTTTTGAAGATCTTCTCTTATCTTCTTTTCAAGTCGTTGAGAATCTTTAATCCAGCCGAGATCTTCTCTTGAAATGCCGTTTTAACATCTTCTATTCAGCCGAGATCTTCTCACTTAAAATGTCGTTGGAAATCTTCTTCACTTGAACCAAGATCTTCTTTGCCATTGGAGATCTTCTTGTTTGATTAGTTAGCCCTTGAAGATCTTCTCCTAGATTCTCTCGTGTGTTGTTGTAGATGTGCTTGTGTTGTAGTGAATCCCTTAGCCGAGTCCTTCCTTTGTAATGCTTTTCAAGGTGTGAGTCCTTCCCTTGAAATGCTTTTCAAGGCCGGCACGCATTTGAACAAACAAACCAAGACATGCAATCTAGAAATATAATCGATATTTGTTAGTTTATAAAACCGCATTTATATGTTAAGTCTTGCATCATTCACACAAAATAATGCATAATCAAGGTGGAGTTATCACACGTAACAGAAGAGAAATATCGGTTGAATAAATATATCGGCCGAGATTTTCTTCGAGTTAATCCAAGCTATCTCTAGTTACGGCCCCTGACCCATACGTCAAAACCCTAATTCTAATTATTAAAGAAGAGGGAGGTTGTAGCGGGAAAGAAGAGGTCAGACACGTTCGGAACGTAGAGAAAGACGGCGCGTGCGATAGAGAGTTTCGAAGGAAGAATTACAACATCAAGTGATTGAAGATTCACATTGTTAGTTGCAAAACATTGAAGGATTGAGAAGATTTGTTAGGAATTCTTGAAGGGAGATACTTAGTTACCAGTTTTCGTTGTTTGAACACAAGCTCAAACCTTTGCTATTGCTGCTATAATTTTGATATTTGAAGACCTTTGTTAAGTATTCTTTGCCCTTTTCTTGATTGTCTTGACTTTCTGTCTTATTTGATATCATATATCTTTGTTGATTTGAATATGTCTGATGTTGGCTAGAACCCCTTGCGATTCTAGGGTGATTAGTTGATGGTTGTGGTATAGATGATGATATAATGAGCCTTTAAGTTAGATTAGATCATGAAGGTTGAGTTCAACCTACGCAGTTATTAATCTCGGTTTGTTCTCAAGAATCTCGGCCGAGATTTGAACAAGAACAATCCAAGGTTTTCCCTTGTTTACCCGTTGATGTTATATCCTTAAGCCTAGGTTATAGATTGCCCAAATCCTAGCCTTGTTGAGCCTTTCAAGCTTACATCCAAGCTTGGGAAGAGACTTACCCGGTGATTCCCTTTCTTAGTTGCCAACGATGATGACTTCTAGGTAATAAGAGTTTATCCCTTATTAGGTTTGAGTGTGCCTTCACCATGCCTTTCTGAGCTAGCTTGAGACTTACCCGGTAAATGTTAGTTCTATTCCCTTAGGTTGAGTTGTTTGTTTAAGATTATAGTTCCTTTCCTTAGATCCTTGAGACTTACCCGGTAATAGGACCTTTGGTTTGGGATTAGTGGATAGTGATACCTCTCCGTAATATATCCCACCCTAGAAACACCTTTCCTTTGCAACCACAATCTTGTCCATAGATCTTTAGAAGTCTTGAATCGAAAACCACAACCGGATGCTATGATCTCTAGAATCTGCATTCTTTCATGATTATTATATCTTCGTTGATTTCATTTCTTTGTTTATTGATATTTTCAAGTTCTTACCTAGATTTGATATACTGTTTGATTTCACCACAGTCCCTGTGATCGATCCTAGAATACTAATTTTATTGCAATTGATCCGTACACTACGGGTTTGCTTATTTGATTTATTTTTGGTATAAATTTAAGACTGTTTTCGCTCATATACACACAAGTTTGAGAGCGAACAAGTTTTTGGTGCCGTTGTCGGGACTTGGTTTAGACCAAGCCGTATTTTGGTTTTCTAGGGTAGATACTTGCTTTTGCTACTGATCTTTTTGCTTGAGTGTTCTTATAGGAATTCTCTCTTAGGTTTATGCAAAGATCTCGTGCCGGTAAATAAGTGGTTCCATACAATCCTGAACCAGAAAAGACTTACAAAAGAAAGTTAAGGGATACTAATGACTTTAGCTGAAAGAGACCTTCAAGCTGAATTGGACAATGCTTTGGAGCAAGTAAAGCTTCGAGATGATGCTCTAGTTGAAGAAAGAACTGCTACACGTGAGAGGAAAGAAGCAATTAGAGTTGTGATTGATGAGCTGCAAGCTACTATTAGGCATTTGCTCCTTGCAAGAAGAGACAATGCTAGGATGGAAGTACAACCACCCATCGCGCCACCCGTCGCAGCTATACCTCACCATTCGGTGAGTACGCCGTCCGAGCGTGCACCTTGAAGATCCAGCCGCACATGATTATGATCTACGCCCTCAAGTTCTTTAGATGATCCGTTAGAATCAGTTTGGAGGATTAGAAGGAGAGTCTCCACAACAACACTTGCAGAACTATGAGATACTTATGGAGACTTTGAGGCCTCTAAGATTAGAGAATAACAATCACAAGTTGAGAGAATTTTCCTTCTCTTTGAAGGAGAAAGCTCTTGCTTGGTATCAATCACTACCTTTCGGAAGAGTTAGCACTTGGAAGGAGATGACTATTGAATTTCTCACCAAATTCTTCCCATCATGAAAGACTACAGAGTTGAGAGGTAAAATTAATGCTTTTGTAATGAAGGACAAAGAAAGTTTGTTCAAGTCAAGGGAAAGGTTCATGGACCTTTTGCTTGATTGTCCCCATCATGGGATTACGAAGATCGAGCTTCTAGAGATTTATTTTAACGGTTTGGATGAGGAGAATCAACTCAATCTCCAATCCCTTTCTGGAGGAACTTTCATGGAGAAGCCAATTGATGAAGCATGATAATTCGTGGAGAAGCAAGCATTAGTTATTGAGAAATACTCTCATCGAAGAGTTGATGAAAGACTCTGGAGACCCGGAATCTATGAGGTAAGTCCTAATACCATTAATAATGCTCAACTTGATATTTTTTACAATGAGGTTAAAGCTTTGAAGGAGTTGTTGAAGTCACAAGCGCAAGGACCGTCACAAGCCAGATTGCCGGCTAAGGAGCAAGATATTAACTACATGGGAAGAGGAAACTATCAAGAGCTAAGAAATTTCAACAACAACAGAAATTTTCATGGAGAAAAAAATTGGCGTCCTAGTCATAGTCATCCTAGATTATCCTATTCAAATCCGGATGGTGCACCAAATTAGCCCACATCCTCCAGTCAAGCTCCACTACCAAAGAATCAAGAACCTCCACCGGGATTTAATCAACCTCCAAAGGATCGTATGGAAGCAATATTTGAGCAATTGATTGGGAGGTTGAGTGGATTGGAGAGCACCGTTACTTCTATTTCTAAGCTCAAAAAGCCTTGAAAAATCAAGTGTTCAACAAGGCGAGAGAAGCTCTTAGAGGTCTAGGAATGCTTCCTCGAAAAACTGAGAATAACCCTAAGGGGCAAGTGATGGATATTACCACTAGGAGTGGATTGAAGACCAACAAGCCATCGATCAAAACTATTGACAAAGGGAAGCAAGTTATGGTTGAGGAAGATCAACAACCAATAGAGAAGGAGAAGGGGGAGAAACAGATTTATGTACCTCCTCAAGCATACAAGCCACAACTCCATTCCCTCAATCAAGAGCTAGAGTGCGTTTAGACAAACACTTTGGTAAGTTCCTTGAACTCATGAGTAAATTACATATTAATATTCTGTTCATGGATGACATTGTAGGTATCCCCACTTACGGGAAGTTTTTGATGGAAATCATCTCTAACAAGAGGATCCTAGAAGATGTTGGAGAAGTAAGGATGACTTAAAGGTCATTCGAACTTATCCAAATTATGAAGGAGGAGATGCCACCAAAGCTAAGGGATCTAGGATACTTTTGCGTTCCAATTGGCGTAGGAGACGTCACTTATAAAGCTTTGTGTAATCTAGGAGTAAGTGTGAGCATCATACCACTTGCATTGTGCAAGAAGATAGGACTTGGTGATCCAAGACCCGTCAAGATGACTTTGTATATGACAAATAGATCGATAACGCATCCAGTGGGAATCCTTGAAGATATTTCTGTCCAGCTTGGTAAATTCTATATCCCTATCGATTTTGTGTACTAGACATTCCTGCAGATTATCCAATTCCGATCATCCTTGGAAGACCATTCCTTGCAACTTCGGGATGTATGGTTGTTTGCAAGAACGCCACACTCTCCTTCAACATTGATGAACAGAACATTGAGTTCACGTTGTCTGCTATGGTTAGGGGACCAACTCTTGGAGATGATGTTGTTAACATTTGTGAGGAAGAATCAAGGGAATTAGTGAGTTCAATCTTACTTAATGATCCTCTTGAAAAGGTCTTGAGTTTGAGCTATATGGAGGAAGGAATAGATGCAGAATGTGATGTTGAGGTACAAGGGTTAGAGGCCTTGGAGAGGGATCCAAAGACTATTTTTGAGGAATTGAAAGAATGCACGAAAATCTATAAAATAATCTCGGTTCACTATCAGGAATCTCGGCCGATGCTCTTTTGGGGTCATCCGAGTTTTTTATTCCAGCAACCAACCACGATCAAAATCTCGGTTGAGATTTCCAAAGGGGGTCAAAATTCCCGAGTCTTTGGAATCACTTCAAACGTCGAATGCGAGCATCCTAGGATGCGATCATGCCTCACCCGAAGCTATAGAAGCATCGCAAGATACCTCAAGAGGAGCAGAACCTTCACGTAAGGAACCTCCTATATTGGATTTAAAACCTCTTCCATCACACTTAAGGTATGCGTTTCTTGGGCCAAACTCTACTTATCCAGTCATAGTGAGTGATACTCTTAATGATGATGAACTCTACAAGCTGATGCATGAGTTGAAACTGTATAGGAAAGGTTGAGGTTATACTATTGATGATCTTGTTGGTATTAAGTCTTCTTTATGCATGCATAAAGTTCTTATGGAAGACAATCATAAACCTTCAAGAGAACCTCAACGACGGTTAATCCGATCATGAAAGAGGTTATGAAGAAGGAAATGCTTAAGTTGCTTGATGCAGGTATTATCTTTCCAATATCGGATAACAAATGGGTGAGTCCCATTCATGCGATTCAAAAGAAAAGGGAAATGACCGTTGTCACCAACAAAAACAACGAGTTGATTTCCACAAGTACAGTAACGGGATGAAGAATGTGCATTGACTACCAGAGCTTGAACGTAGCAACAAGGAAGGATCACTTCCCCCTTCTTTTCATTGATCAGATACTTGAAAAACTAGCACAACACTCCTAATTTTGCTACTTAGATGGATACAGTGGATTCTTCCAAATCCCTATCCGTCGAGATGATCAAGAGAAGACTACTTTTATGTGCCCTTGGGGTACGTTCGCTTACAGGAGAATTCCCTTTGGATTGTGCAACGCACCTACTACATTTCAACGATGCATGATGGCTATATTCTCCGAGTACGTTGAAGAGATTATGGAGGTATTTAAGGATGATTTTTCTATATATGGTTCATCCTTTGATAATTGATTAGTTAACCTTTCTCTAGTGCTACAACGATGTGAGAACACTAATCTTGTCCTAAATTGGGAGAAGTGTCACTTTATGGTTAGTGAATAAATTGTTTTAGGTCATTTAATCTCCAATCGCGGGATTGAGGTGGATAAAGTGAAGATCGATACTATTGAGAAGTGAAAAGCCTTAGAGCAGCTTTAGGTCATTTAATCTCCAATTGCGGGATTGAACTTCTTCATTTGGATCCAACTTAATAAATCTTTCTTTTGAGTTTTGGATTTAGTTTTGGGTTCCAAAGGGTAGTTTGGAACTATGAGATGGAGTTTTCTAAGGTTTTGAGACCATGGGTAAAATAGTTATTTATCCTTACAAGGGTATTTTATTTATTTCCTTGTGATAAGCTTTAGTATTTTAGAAGTTGGAAACTTCTAAGAGAGAGTTGGATATATTTTGATCCACTTTCCTTTTATATATCAGATAGTTGAGTCCTTACGTTGCGGATTAAGTTTTGGAGTTATCAAGAGTTGTGACTTGATTGAGGTAAGTCCTTTGGGCTTACTTAGCTTACTTCTAGATTTTGGTGAGAGTGATGATATTGGTGTTTGCCTTATATGTTTATAAGTATATAACTACTTAAGTACTACCGACATATATTTTGACCCAAGAGTAACGGACGGTGGCATCAGCTGCTTAGTAGCCCGAAGGCGTCTGAGAGGATTGCGGGGAGGATACCGACCAATAGTGTTTAAACACACTATATAATAAATACCATTTTGGAGAGGATTTGTGGGTTATGGGCCCACCATGCTTTCACTATGCTACTCTTATCTATCTGCTACTACCCATTAATCATAATGGCGTCTTCCGTGAGTTAGGATAATTTACCAAACTCTCGCCCGTAACTTCCCTTCTAATAACGGCAAAGTCCTCTCAACTGACCGTCGGTCTAGGGATGATTTACTATAGTAAAGTGAAGGCTCGTGCTCTAATCCATGTAACTGGCTACCCAAAACATCGAGATAAACTATCCATATCTTTCGAAACTATAAGCCTCGACCCCCATGGAGTTTCACAATTGGTCTAGAGAACTCCTCAGCATAATAACTCACCGGTAATGTCTTCTTGGAAGGATTGGAACGTGTTGTCTTAGAAATTCCCAAAATTCACTTATGTCCCATCAGACCCTTGACTTGATACCCACTAGTAGTGCTCATTGGGGATTTCTTCCCACCACTCTCAGGCCTTCAACTTAGGGACACATTCTATTAACTTATAAGTCTTTATTTGACATTTGAGCTTCCTACTCAACTCCTCATTCCCCGATGTGCGTCAATGAATCTATATTGAACTATGATACTAGGCACACAATAGTTTTGTATACTCGTCTCGTAACTTCTTCCACCAGATGACTCATCTTGTAACAATTTCCTTATCCGTATTGGTCTCTTATTGTCAACTGATCATCACCACTCATTCGGTGTTGAATCCTCTGCTATGTTGTACTCTTGAATAGGTTCTATAAGGGTATCCCTATCTCAACACTATAATAAAAGTGGGCGGAACTCACCTTTTTATACATGGTATTTTTCTTCTTACTAGTTAGGCTATCTGCATGGGGTTATATTTCTTCACCATGGTTTTATCGACTTGATAGTATTACTTTTACTAACATCCTCTAGTACCAATCGTATAGAAAACATCATATGTATATGATTTTCTCTAAAAATCTTATTCCTCACTAATGTCTACTAGGTTGTCAGTATACTCCTCTCGCTCTACTAACTTTCAAATCCTTACACCACGTATGATGGCCAAATCCCTTTAGGCTTTCTTGTACAATCTATACGGACCACGTTGATTGGGTTTATTACTATAACACCCCAAATCCATAGGACTCGGAGTGCTACTCGGATAGAACCTCACAATGGGTCCCGACAACAAGTTCATTGGATCTTACAGTAAGGTACAAATAAATATAAAACAACCTTTATAAAACAAAAATATCAAGTATCATAATACATACAAAACCTCACAGCCGAGTGTAAAACAACATCATCGTATATATACACATCCCAAAAACCATAACATCCTAGATGTACGGAAGGCTTCGGCTGGTCACTCCTCCAGATCACTTTGTATTCCTCCTATCAAACAAAGCATCTACAACACAGTATGAAACTGTTAGCTAACAATTCATATATAAGATCATGCGTAAGCACATACACACATCAAAATCATAATAAACATCAAACATGTTATCACAGACGTCCCGTTTAATTATCTTTATAACGTTATACACTCGGAACCATATTTATGGTTGTGACACGAGAAGTATTTCATTCTCGCCTCTAGGTACTATAGCCATCTAGAGTAGTTCAGAGTACCTCCCGTATACATTTAGAGTGGTGCAACAATGTCCCCTTATACCAGTTCTGGCTTGACCTCAAAGAACCTCTCAAACTCTCTCAGGAGAAATGAAAAAGGTTATCACCACCCGCTTCAAGGGGGTCAATCATACGTCGGTAATAACCAATATCGCATGCTCTAAAGCACATAACAATCACCAATCATGCCTACATCCAATATAGGAATGCAGCTAAGTAAGTCCTATGGACTTACCTGAATCCAGATATTCACAACAATCGACCAACCTCGAATTCCCGTAGGAATAATCACCACGCTTGATAAACAAAATCAATCATCGGAACACATGCTAGAAGACTCTACTTCTAGCCTCATAGATCCTCAAAGATCAAAACTATCAATCCATAAACTCAACATCTCACAATTCCTCAAACCTATCAAGGTATTGGTCAATCAACATTCCTCGATCTTAATTCTAATCATAAATTAATTAATTAGCCTTTATTTAATTAATTAACTTTCACTAGAATAACGTTTTGCCCGCAAGCAATTTCTGAACTCACATGTCATCAAATCTCATCATACAAACAATCCATAATCACCAAAATAATATAACGTGCATAATAGAATTTTCAATTATCCATTTTGAAAAGCCTAAGGTCAATTTAAGTCAAATCGCAATACGGAAAATGAATAAATTCATAACTTATTCGTTACTAATTAGATTGACGATCCGAAAGAAGATTCGGAATCACAAAAACGCAGGCTACGCTGGGACACTATCAAATTCACCGGAATTTGAGCGACGGACTCGGCACAATAGCATATATACTCGACCAGATATTTACTTGCTCGGAAACGCAAGAATTCGGTACCAAAATGAATAGAATGAAGAGAGGGATCCAAAAACTCAAACGGATTTGAAATCGGATTAGAAACGGAGAATATATCCGAGTTTGAAGTTTGAGAGAAATCAGAGCTTTTACGAGGAAACGTGAAAGGAAATGAATTATAAACAACGCTATTTATAGCGAAGACAATAATTATCCTTTAGCGAAGTCGATGATTATACTTTAGCAAAGTCGATAATTATCCTTTCACCGATTCAAATGCGGTTTGAGTCCCCTTCTCCAAACTTCTCGGAATTGAACTAATAAATCTGAAATATTGTATGGATAAATATTTCGCAACTGTCACGGAAAACGCGTATTCCTAAGCCGTCTTTCTTAGCCACTAAGAAACGAAATAGCGCCTGTTTTGGTCGTGTTGCCTATCCATGTTATTTTATATCTAGGACATGTCTGATGTCCTGATCATTTCTCTCAACTGCATTTTTATTAATTGAAGCTCCCAAATGCTCCAAATAACACCGAATGGTAAAAGTAATTACCCGGGGGGAAAGTGAAAATTTCCCCATAATTCCAAAATTACGCCAGAAACATAACGGTGGGACTCATACTCATCACTCACGCACTCTTCGCGAGTTGTGTGTCAATTACTATCGATGATTAAGTTAATCAACATTAATCATCACTTATTAGGATTCGAAAATCCTAGCTCTTACATCACACACCCCTTAAGAAAAAGTTTCGTCCCGAAACTTTGAACAAACCCAAATCCTCTCAGTTCCATATGCCGAGGTATACACACTCATTCTAACGGAGACATCACATCTTCACTCACAAAGTTATCAACCTTCTATAACCCTATAACCTCAACTCAATAGCATGGAGGTAAACCATCTCAAGCTAAATCACAATCATACTAAATAACGTGGAGGAAAAACCATCTCTAACAATCTATAATCATAACGATAGCATGGAGAAAAAACCATCTCTAGCCAAATCACAATCACAACTCGAATCATGGAGGTAAACCATCTCCAACAATCATAATCTCACTCTATAGTATGAAGGTAGAAATGTCGCTAGCTAACACTACAATCACATCTCAACAGCATGGAGATAGAACCATCTCTAGCTAAACTACAATCATAACTCGTGCTAGCACACAAGATCTAATAAGATCACACATCACAATCTAGCACGAAAACAATAACACATATCAAATTACATAAGCACATAAACTCGCCAAGATAGCACTAATATCTACCCATCGATCCTACAGGTGCTTCTATCTCGACATAGACTTTGGATAGTTCCTCATGATACTATCCTCTGTCTCCCAAGTAGCCTCAATGGTTCCTTATCTGAACCACTGAATCCTCATCATCGGAATGTCCTTCAAGCGCAAGCGTCTTGTACTCCGTTCTAGGATAGCTATTGGATGCTCAACAAACATGTGGACCGACTCAACCACTAAATCCTCATAACTGACAATGTGTATTGGATCAGTTATACCTTGATTATATAATTGTGCAGGTGATGATGATGGAAGACTTAAACACAAATGAAGTAGTTTAATACACTAACAATTTATTGATTATATATCGAGTTGCTTGGTTTGGTTTGGTGGTTTGTATTAAATAAGTGCAGGTTTTGAAAGACACTTCAAAGGACCTTGGAAGACCTTGAAATCGGATGCAAGGAAAGACAAGGAGTTTAGAGTGATTAAAAGACGGAGGCCTTGAAATTCATTTCAAGAGAACAAAGACGTCAAGGATGCACGCTAAAGGAATTCAAATCACTAAAGAAGATCTTCTAGGAAAGATTTACTCAACGGCTAGAAGAAGATATGATTGAACGAAGATCTCAACCAACCAATGAAGGATCTTGCAACGATCTTCAACCAAGATTCTCTCAACCGAAAAGCACGAAGATCCTCTCCCATTACGAGAAGATTAAGGGATGGAGAGATCAACGTGTTTCTAGGAGATGAAGATTTACAATATCTACCTCATCTCAACTAAGAAGCAATCTTCATGGAGAAGAAGAATCATCTTCAAACAGTCATCTTTCCAACGGCTAGAAAACCTCTCCATAAGAGGCTATAAATGAAGATGGCGATTGAAGAACAAGTACACAAGCTTACACGGAAACAACAATAGTCTTCAAGCGATCCAAAACATCTTCATTCGA
Source organism: Fagopyrum esculentum (assembly GCA_033239045.1). NCBI lineage: Eukaryota > Viridiplantae > Streptophyta > Magnoliopsida > Caryophyllales > Polygonaceae > Fagopyrum > Fagopyrum esculentum. Next base: position 121,120,538 of record BSUD01000004.1, read on the forward strand.
TCAAATAGTTTTTCTTTCTCTCTTTCACTAAAAGCGTTATCCCCTAGAGAGAGATAAAACTCGAGAGCTCCATTGGTATATCTAAAGAGTGTTATATTCGAGTGTGTTACTCTGCGAAGTAACTAGGCTATTATAGCAAGGTGAAGAGTTGGAGCTAGATCTTTTACATTCCGCATTTTATCTTGCTTTATTGTGACTAACTTTGTTTTGCAGGATTACAAAGTCAAGGCCCTTGAAAGTAGTTTCAAAGCCCTTGAAATCAAAGCATATCACAATGAGCTTAGATCAACATCAAGACCCTTGAAATTGGTTTCAAGGCCTTGAGATATGTTTTGCGAAAAGTTTTCATACTCTATTCAACCCCTCTTCTAGAGTATCTTTTATCCTTTTTATTCACCTACCGGTTCTTTAGTTGGTATCAGAGCTAGACTCACGTATATTGATTTAACCATTAGTGAACTAATCATGAATCCTGTAGGTGATGGAGGATTTGCTCAAGGAAGATCCTCATCTTGACCACCACTCTTTTGTGGCAACAACTTTGCCCATTGGAGAGCACTCATGCGTATGCTCATTATTGATCAGGACATAGAACTATGGAGCATCATTCAGAATGTCCCCAAAGTCCCAACTACGATAGTTTAAGGTGTCCAAGTCCCAAAGAAGGAAGTTGACTTCACACAAGCTGAGTTGGACAATGTGTCAAAGAACTACAAAGCTATGAACTTACTATACTGCGGATTAGATACCAACGAATTCAACCTCATCTCATCATGTAAAAGTGCAAAGGAAATATGGGAAAAACTCGTTGTCACATACGAAGGAACAAGTCAAGGAAACAAAGATTAGCATCTTCTTCAGACAATACGAGCTATTCAAGATGGATCCAAATGAACCAATTAAAGAAATGTTCACAAGATTCACTAAGATCGTTAACAACTTGGACTCACTAAAAGGTCTTCAAAAATGAAGAAAAAGTTAGAAAGGTTCTAAGGAGCTTACCTAAAGCCAAGTGGGGACCAAAGATGACTGCCATCGAAGAAGCTTAGAATCTCTCAACTCTTCCTCTTGATGACCTCCTTGAAAAACTCATCACACATGAAATGGTTCTTGGTGAAGAAGCTGGAAAGCTCCCATCCAAAACTAAGAATCTAGCATTAAAATCAAGAAAGGATGAATTACCATCAAAAGAGGAAGATAGTGATGATGATGATGATGAAGAAGATGCAATTGCCATAATCTCTAAGGGTCTCGCGAGAATTCTCAAGATAAAGAAACAAACTACAAACAATAGAGAATATCCACGAACATCAAAACCCTGAGGTAAGTTTTCTAACTCTAATAAGAAAACTAGAGTGCTGACTTGTTTTGAATGTGGTGAAACAGATCATATTGTGAAGGATTGCCCACAAAATAAGAGGACCAACTTCAAGAAAAATGATCGAAAGAAGAAAGCTATGGTAGCTTCATGGAGTGATTCAGAATCCTCAAATAAATCAGAAGACGAAAAAGAACAAGCAAACCTGTGTCTCATGGCCGATCATGAAGAAGATTTGAATCTCTATGTTGACAATGTGGTAAGTACTATTATGTCTCAACCTGAATCTGACCTGAAACAATTCCTTAAAGACATTATTATATGTGACAAGGAGCATAGAATAAGGATAAATTCTCTAAATGAAAAGCTTCTTGAACAAAAAAAACAACTAAGTGAGATGTCTTTGGAGATTGAAAATCTTGACACGGAAAAGGTAGACCTTGATGACAATATCAAGGCCTTGGAATTGGAAAATGCAATTCTCAAGGACAACATCTCCTCTCTTCATCGAAACTATATTGATCTAGAGAAAGAGAAAGTTGATCTAACTTTGACGTGTCAAGACCAGAAGGCTGCACTTGTTAAATTTACTCGTTCAAAAGCTAATCTTGAAAGAATGATGGGTGAAAAACATTCCTCACTTAACAAAAAAGGTATAGGTTATCATAGGAGCTTTCCTAGAAAACCAACTACCACTCTTGTCAAAGTCAAGGGAAGTATTCATATGCATACTTGCTTCTACTTTTGTAAAAAGGGTCATGTGAAATCTACATGTCCATATAGAAGAAATGACCCTTATATTATTTGAAACACCTATCCTCTATGTTTAAGGAAACAGGTCAAACAAATCTGGGTTCCTAAAGGTACTTGACCACCAGACATGATCGAACCTGAATATGGACCAAAATATGCCATTTGGCCGACCCGGAAAGGTTGATTTGCTGTTTTGCAAGATATCACTAAGGTAAAGGAGCATAAATGGATATTAGATAGTGGTTGCTCAAGACACATGAGTGGAAAAAGCTCACTACTTTTAGATTTAAAGAAGCAATCATCTGGAACCATTACGCTTGGTGATAAAGGAAAGTGTGACATTATTGGCATTGGTAAAATATGTTATAATTCATCTAACTTTATTGATGATGTATATCTGGTTGACGGTTTGAAGTATAATATGCTTATCATCTCCCAAATATGTGATAAGCGCAACAAAATATTGTTTGATTCAGAAAAATGTGAAGTTCAAGACAATACGACGGGTGACATTGTGCTTACTGCTCCTAGATGTAACAATGTTTATTCTATGAGTACTAACCAAGTTTCAGGAACTAAGCTAAAATGTCTCAAGGCCTTGACTGATGATCCAAGGCTTTGACATAGAAGACTTGATCGTGTAAACATGCACACAATGTAGAAGCTACTTTCAAAAGATTTGGTACGAGGCTTGCCAAACCTTAATTTCAAGGTAGATGAACTATGTAAAGCTTGTACACAAGGTAAACAAACAAGAGGTTCATTCAAACCTAAGAAGGTTGTAAGTTCTTCTCGACCCATTGAACTCTTACATATGGATCTTTGTGGACCTATGCGTGTCAAATCTCCCAGAGACAAGCAGTACATCCTTGTTATTGTGGATGATTTCTCTCGTTTCACATGGATTTCTTTCCTACGAGAAAAATCTGAATCATTGTTTGAGTTTTCAAAATTATGTAAGGAGTTGCAAACTTTGAAAAACCTACCAATCGTTTCTATAAGAAGTGATCATGGTTGAGAATTTGATCAACTAAAGTTTGATTTGTTTTGTGCAAAATATGGTATTTCACATAACTTTTCAGCTCCTAGAACTCCTCAACAGAATGGAGTTGTGGAACGTAAGAACCACACTCTTGAGGATATGTCTAGGACTATGCTTTTAGAAAACAATTTGCCAAAAAGTTTTTGGGTTGAAGCAGTAAAAACTGCAAATTACATTTTGAATTGAAGTCTAATTCGCCCTATTTTGAAAAAGACTCCTTATGAACTCTTTAAAAGGAAGGAAACAAAATATTTCATATTTCAAACCCTTTGGATGTACTTGTTTTGTTCATAACAATGACAAAGATAATCTTGGGAAATTTTATGCACGTAGTGATGAAGCTATGTTCATTGGATATGCTTCAAATAGCAAAGTTTATCATGTTTATAACAAACGTACCAAAATTGTTGAGGAAAGAATCCATATTATTTTTTCTGAAAGCAATGATGGTACTTTGAGTGAAAGTCTTGCAAATCTAAATCTGAATCAATGAGAAGATCACATTCGGATGAAGATGAAGATCCTAAAGATCAAGAAAAGAATATGCAAGAAAAGATTTAAGATACCGAAGAAAACCCTCAAGACCTTGAAACACATCTTCAAGGCCTTGAAACAAAAAACTGCGATGTCAGAACTCCGTTTCAAGGGTTTGAAACCCAACTTCAAGGCCTTGAGATAGGATCCAAGGGAAATACATCAACGGTACCTGAATCTAGTCAATTATATGAGGTTCAACCTTCATGATCTGCTCCATCTTACAAACGAAGAAAATTTCAACACTCCTCATACCATCCACAAGAGAATGTGATCTCAGATACCAACGCAGGAGTTCAAACTCGATTTAAAGTAAACAATCTATGTGCATTCTCTACGTTCGTGTCTCTTGTTGAGCCAAAGAATTATGTTCAAGCTCTTCAAGAACCCGATTGGATCATTGCCATGCAAAATGAACTAAATGAGTTTGAGAGAAACAAGGTTTGGACTCTTACTACAAGACCAAAGCATCAATCCATCATCGGCACAAAATGGGTCTTTCGAAATAAGTTGGATGAAAGTGGCAAAGTCATACGAAATAAAGCATGACTTGTAGCACAAGGCTATAACAAAGAAGAAGGTATTGATTATGAGGAGACTTTTTCTCCGATTGTCAGGTTAGAAGCCATATGTATGCTACTCGCATTTGCATCTTTCATGAGTATAAAATTGTTTCAAATGGATGTAAAATGTGCTTTCCTAAACGGCTTCTTAGAAGAAGAAGTCTACGTTGCTCAACCCCTTGGTTTTTAAAATGATGAATTTTTTGATCACGTTTTTAAATTGGACAAAGCTCTTTATGGTCTTAAGCAAGCTCCTTGAGCTTGGTATGAAAGATTGTCCAAGTATATTCTTGAAAACAAATTCAGAAGAGGTTTGGTTGATAAAACTTTATTTATCAAAACTAGAGGCAACGATATATTAGTAGTACAAATCTATGTTGATGATATATTATTCGGTGCTACTAATGATTCCCTTTGCAAGGAATTCTCAGACATCATGTGCAGGGAATTTGAAATGAGTTTAATGGGTGAGCTAAATTTCTTTCTTGGACTTCAAGTTGAAGGAATTTTTCTCAATCAAAGCAAGTATACTAAGGACTTTCTTAAGAAGTATAAGATAGATCAATCTAAGGTCGCAAAGACTCCTATGAGTTCGACACTTTCGCTTGGCCATGACAAAGATGGCAAAAGTGTAGTACAAAAGGAGTATCGAGGTATGATCGGTTCATTGTTGTATTTAACAGCTAGTCGACCTGACATTATGTTTAGTGTGTGCATGTGTGCAAGATTTCAAGCTGATCCTAAAGAGTCACACTTGATAGCCGTGAAAAGAATTTTTCGGTATCTCAATGGCACTAAGATCTAGGGTTATGGTACCCACTTCAAAGCTCGTTTCACCTTGTTGGCTATTCAGATGCAGACTTTGCAGGTTATAAGGTCGATAGGAAAAGCACTTCTGGATGTTGCCAATTCTTAGGGTCATCCCTAATCAGTTGGCACTCCAAGAAGCAAAATTTTGTCGCCCTATCCCAGCCGAAGTTGAATATATAGTTGCGGGAGCCTGTTGTGCACAAATTCTATGGATTGTACAACAACTTCGTGATCTTGGCTTTGATTTGAAAGGTATTCCTATAAAATGTGATAATCCTAGTGCTATTTCTATAACAAAAAATCATGTGTAGCATTCAAGGACTAAGCATATTGATGTAAGGCATCACTTCATACGTGATCATGTTGAGAAAGGTGATGTTTCGATCTCTTTTATATCTACTAACTTGCAGCTTGCAAATATCTTTACCAAGCCTCTTCCTGAAGAGCAATTTAATTTTATTAGATTAGAGCTTGGTATGTTGAAAAAGGAAGCATTAACGTAAGGGGGCCAATCATACGTCGGTAATAACCAATATCGCATGCTATAAAGCACATAACAATCATCACTCATGCATACATCCAATATAGGAATGCAACTAAGTAAGTCCTAAGGACTTACCTGAATCCAAATATCCGCAACAATCGACCAACCTCGAATTCCCGTAGGAATAATCACCACGCTTGATAAACAAGGCATAATCATCAATCATCGGAACACATGCTAGAAGACTCTACTTCTAGCCTCATAGATCCTCAAAGATCATAACTATCAATCCATAAACTCAACATCTCACAATTCCTCAAACCTCTCAAGGTATCGTCCAATCAACATTCCTCAAACCTTAATCACAATTCCTCAAACATCTCACAATTCACTTGCTCAAAAATATAGAAACTCGGTACCAAAATGAAGAGAATGAAGAGAGGGATCAAAAAACTCAAACGGATATGAAATGGGATTATAAACGGAGAATAGATTTGAGTCTGAAGGTTGAGAGAAATTAGAGATTTTACGAGGAACCGTGAAAGAAAATGAATTAATAAACAAATTTTTTCTATTTATAGCGAAGACGATAATTATCCTTTAGCGAAGTCGATAATTATTCTTTCACCGATCCAAATGCGGTTTGAGCCCCTTTCTCTAAACTTCTCGGAATTTGAATAATAAATCTGAAATATAGTATGGATAATTATTCCGCAACTGCCTCGGAAAATGCGTATTCCTAAACTGTCTTTTTTAGCCGCTAAGAAATGAAATAGCGACTTTTTTGGCCGTTTTGCCTTTCCATCTTATTTCATATCTAGAGCATGCCTGATGTCATGATCATTTCTTTCAACTTCATTTTTATTAATTGAATCTCCCAAATGCTCCAATAATACCGAAGCCCGAGGGAAGTGAAAAATTCTCCATAAGTCCAAAACTACGGCAGGAACATAACGGTGACACTAATACTCATCACTTATGCACTCTTCAAGAGTTATGTATCAATTACTATCGATGATTAAGTTAATCAATTAATAATCATTAATTAGGATTTGAAAATCCTAGCTCTTTCAATTACTTTCATCAACTCTTCTATCATCAGTCGAGAATAGACTTCTAGGCACACCATTTGTACACAGTCCCACAACTCCTCATCCATCTTCATATTACTAAGTTATCAAGATTAGTTTGAATTTACAGTGGAGGACTACCATTTCTCATCAAACTCCTCTATAAATACTTTTTGGTATTATCTTATTGGGGTGATACAAGATCCGTATAACAATCTTCAGTCATTCAACATTACTCTTTCTCATGTTTGTTCCAGCCAAGATGTAGATTCCATCTACAATCACCTCACAACTCGATAATACATTTCATCAAGGCACTCGGTCGTGATCTCTATGTTTGTGCCGTCTCTATAACTCTAGTTATTCCGTGTCACATCTTTAGTCATTTTTCGCTCCAAAACGTGTGTTTATATGGGAGAAAATAGTCTTAAATTTATACCAAGAATCAAGCAAATAAGTGAACCCACAGTGTCCGGATCAATCGCAATACAAGCAAGTATTCCAGGGTCGAACACAAGGACTACAGTGAAATCAAGCGGATAAGTCAACTAGATAAGATTCTTGCGAATAACAAAGATCAAAGCGAAGCAAATCGAAGATATATCAATAAATGAGAATGCAGATTCTAGAGATCGTAGCGTCAAGTTGTGGTTTTCGATTCAAGATTTCTAAAGATCTGTGGACAAGGCTGGGGTTGCGAAGGTAAGGTGTTTCTTCTATGGGATAGATCACGGAGGAGGTCTCACTATCCACTATCAACTAACCAAAGATCCTTTTACCGGGTATGTCTCAAGGAACTAAGGAAAGGAACTTTTGCTCAAACCAACAACTTCAACCTAAGGGAATAGAACTAACCATCACCGGGTAAGTCTCAGGTTAACTCACAAAGGCAAGTTGAAGGCACACTCAAACCTAACAAAGGACAAACCTCTGTTACCTAGAAAACGTCATCGTCGGTACTCAAGAAAGGAATCACCGGGTAAGTCTCATCCTATCCTCAAGTGTATGCCTTAGAGGGATCTAAGGGTATAAAGCTCTCAACAAAGAATAGGATTTGGGCAAACTATGACCTAGGCTTAAGGATAAGACAAGATCGGGCAAACAGAAACAAATCTCGGACTGTTCATACTCAAATCTCGGCCGAGATTTCTAGAATGTCCTAGATCGGCGATTACGTAGGTATAACTCAACCTTCAGGATTCAATCTAACTCAAAGGGTCATTTTATCATCATTTAAACCACAACCATCAACTAGTCACCCTAAAATCGCAAAGATTCTAGCCAACAACAGTCATATTTGAATCAAGCAAGTTATATGATATCAAATAAGGCATAAACCAAGAAAACCAATGAAAACATAACTCAACAATTTTCAATAATCCAAAACTAATCAAAAGCAATAACAAGGTTCAACCTTTTGTTCAAATAACAAAAATAGCAAACTAAGATTATCCTTCCAAGAATAACTCACAAAACCTCAATGCCGATGTAAATCTTCAATCCTTCGATGTTGTTCTTTCCTTCTCTATCTTGCTTGTCTTCTTAGAGTTTCCTGAGTAAAACTGAATCTTCTATGGGCATTTTGCCTTCGTTGGGGGTCCTTTTTTTAATGTTGAAGGCTATAGGATATTTATAGAGAGATAAATATAGGGTTTTACAAGCATGGGCCTTAAAGATAGATTGCAACTTAAATATAAACTCTAACAAAAAGATAAATTGCATCTTATAGATAAACCCTAAATTTTTTTAGCTGAAAAAGAATGTTGAGCCCGTTGGTATCAGAGTCTACTCCGGCGGTATCAGAGCCCACTCCACGGTACCAGAGTTCGGTCTTGCATGTTCCTAGCTTCCTTTTATGTTCATTTATGTTCTACGTCAATGCTTAATCCTTATATGTGCCATTTTGCTCCAAATTTCGTCAATTAACCTACAAATGCTACAAGAATCTGTGTAGACATCTTTTCTAGCAAAGTATGCAAATATAAGCTTGAATGTCATGGATTCATGTATATGCATGCAAAATAAAGGGATACATAAATGCATGCTTAAATATAGGTCATAATTCATGACATCAGTCACAATAGATTCCTTTGTAAATTTGGAAAATTGACTCAACTTTTGCTCGGAAGAGCACCATCAATCCTACTTGTGTGGGAAGTTAAGCACCCTCTGTCTTGATTGACCTAGGACATGATCAAAACTATCTCCTTCTTCTTACTCCTTTAGTTCTTCTTATACAATCCATATGTACTAAATGTGATATGTACCCTTAGCCAGCTTGTAAGCAATTGCTCACAACAATTTTCTCTATATCACACAAGGGGGTCATTTCCGGACGTCAAATCTTCTTCTTAAATTCTTAATTAGAGCTATCGGCTTGAACTCATTCAATATTACTATCAGGGATACTAGAACTTGTATCGATTTAAATTCACAATTGGTGTCGTTGATCTCTTGAAGAGATCCTCCATGTGTCAAAAAATTGTTTTATACATATGCGGTTAATCTTCTTATTTGCCAACCCGTCGTCACTAGTAACCCCGCACGTGTAAATTCTTAATTGTTACCAGTTAGTCTGTAGGTGACCTTCTACGAGATCATAGACTTATTTTTCTTTTATCTCCTTCGATGTTTGATATATCTGGTGAAAATCTATCCCTCTAGTTACTCCGTTTTTACTCCTTTAGCTCCTTCCACATTCTACACTTCTCTTTCTCTCTTATAAGCTCACTATACTCTTCTGATTCCAGCTGTATCATTCATCTATCATCATTGAGCTTATCAAGTCTTCCACAATATTTTGTAAGCGCGTCTTCGTGATTCCTCTTACCGTGGTCATCGTCTGCTTGCGGTTCTCTAGTATGAATCGTTAATGTTGGTAACTTAAATATCTCTATGAATGAGAAGTTATTGTTGACCCTTTAGTCCACCAAGATTATTCTCACACATTCTTCGTCCTTGGTTGGTGTTGTTTTGTAACTCCGCCTTTATAGAAGTCCGTTGTCTCAATTTCAAACTTCTACTTCTCTTTGATACTTGCGTCATGATTTCTTTCAAAATTCTCAGATCTTTGAAGAAGTCAACCCATCTCCATGGTTATGAAATTTATTTTTCGTCTTTAAACTCAATTGTAAATGTCTGTCTATGTACTCCTTTAATCCTTCACATATGGGTCAATACCCTATCTTCTCTATACTCTCATGCCCATACTTGCCTATGGCGGCATCCACCTTGGTTGTAGGGTCATTTAACCCGCCTATTGTAGTTGTACTCTACCCTGCTTGATTTGTATTCCGATATTGTCCTCTTCAATCCGCGCTCTTATCAATCCTTACATGCATCCTTGAGTTTCATCTCTCGTCTTCAAACCGGTAATTTCCTTGTACGGCTTTCTATTACTTCTATCTGAGTTGATTTGATATTTCTTTCTCGTCTGATTGTTCTTGTTGTTAAAATCATCTTGTAGTCTTCAACTTCTTGTGTACCATTTCTTCGGGAAGTTGTAGGAATCAATAGGGTATCCGCCGGAATGTAATACTTTAATATACAGTCACGAGGCGATAGTCGCATCATGATATCTCGACTAAAGAATATTGCATATTCTTTAGGGAACTAACATGTTACATATATATAGATGTCCATATAACATACATAAAAGCACAATACTATAAGTCCATATACTATATCACTTATCATGCCATGCTACAAAGATCCACAAAGGGTGATGGTGGTCCGACGTACTACTATCCCAACAACCCGACAATGCACATGCTTTTTAAAGTAAAAATTCATTTTGAAATTTTCAGACCTCTTTCGGGTTTTGGTTATTTTCTACATTTCTTCTTTCAAAAGATTCGATGTGTCATTGTTGTCAACTCAGACCTTTGTTATCATGTTGTAACACCCCAAATTCTCATAACTCAAGGAGCTACTAGATAGGATATCAGAATGGGTCTCAACCTTGGTTTAACAACAACTTTACTTCGGATCTTACAACAAGGCACACATGTAAATAAATATTATTAAAAAAACATTAAATTATATTTGGACAATGTACAACATATGACATCCTTACAATACATAGATATATATATATATATATATATATATATATATATATATAACGACGTGCATGTAAAAAGAAGGCTCACCGTCCCCATATAATGAGTATGTGGACCCGACTGACCATCCGCTCCGGATCTCTCTACAATTGTCTATATCTACAAATAATCTAGCAGCATGGATAAATCGTTAGCTAACTATCCAAATATTAGTAGAATATTAATCACAAACACACATAAATCAAGAATATAACACTCATCATGTTGGCACACAAAACTAGTTATTGTCTTATGATTAAGTGATTCACTTCAATCCGTTTTAAGGTTGTGGCACGAGACGTCTAAGACTCTCACCTCCGTTTCTTATCCAGCAGGCGAGGTTTGGCATACCTCCCCGTACATCATATGGAGTGGTTTGGTATCCTCCCCGTAAAACATGTCTGGCCTAGTCCCGAAGATCCTCCAAGTCGCCCTCGGGCTACTACGCAACTGATGCCACCGCCCATTACTCTTGGGTCAAAATATATGTCGGTAGTACTTAAGCAGTTATATACTTATAAGGTGAACGGTCAACGACTTAAGCAGTTATATACTCTTGGGTCAAAATATATGTCGGTAGTACTTAAGTAGTTATATACTTATAAGGTGAGCGGGCGGAAGCTTTAAGGTGAACGGTCAACGACTCAAGAAGTATACGCCGGAACTCCAAGCTGAAGAGTTCGCGCCCACCGCACTCGAATAAGTGCGAATTTGGTCTAGCTACGGACCTTAAACAAAGCGCTTCTTGGGAGGCAACCCAAGGTATTGCATTTACGTTTTTATTTTCGATTCATAGTTTAGCTTAGTTTAGACGTTTTTGCTTTGTTTTGCCTTCGATTCCTTCCGGTATGTTCGTATTTTTGGATGTAGGAACAGGGGAAAAGGAAAGGGGAAGAGTAATCTTGAAGAAAAGTGACGAAACTTGGACTTTGGAGCATTACAGAGAGTTCCACGGCCTAAACCACGGTCCTGACAGCTACAGTGACCGTAATTTCCAAAAGCCTTTGAAAAATCACCAAAACCACGGTTCCGTACATTTCCACGGCCGTGGAACCCCCCGATAGACCGTGGTTTTCAAGAATTTTTCCGGCCACTATATAAACCACGTTCTTCACAAAAACACATTACAAAACCCAATTCCACGACCCTCTTCGCCGATTCCACGCCCTTCACCTCAAATCCTCATTCGTTAATCGTTTTCAACGATTCTTCGTTCCAAATTGAAGCAAATTCGACCACCAACGAGATCCAAGCAACAAATCGAGCGGCAAATCACCAAGGAACGCAGAATTCGGATTTTAAAATCCGAAACCTAGGTTTTTTTCGCTCTTCTCTATCTTCGTCAATTTGGGTTCGTTTTTGCTAGAAATTTTAGGAGAACTGATTGAAATTGGAAGGAATTAGACTAGGACTGCTTGATTGTGAAATTTGGTTGTTGTTTGCTGAGATTTGAGAAAAAGCGAGACGGATCACGGTCTCTGTCAATTCCACGGCCGTGGAACACCAAGAACAGACCGTGGTTTTGAACAGTGATGGATTTTGTGAGGAGAGTTTCTGGAAGGATTAAGGAGAAGAAGAATGAGAAGGAAAAGAACAAAAAGAGGAAGGGTAACCCCTCTTCCTCTTCATCCTCTAGAGCACCACCACCTTCCTCCCCTTCACCTCCATCATCACCTTCATCACCCGCACCTCCTAGCCCTAGAGTACCTACCATTCATGAGGATCACCTCGATGCACTCGAGAGGATCCATAAGAGGGTTGTGATAGGACCTAGGTACCTATTGTTGGAGGATTTAGCTCCTCTAAACATCATAGATGACCTTACTTGGCTCTTGGATAGAGCCGGACTTGTTGTCTTCTCGGCTATCCGAGAAGACGCTTATGAGGAGATCACGAGAGAGGTTGTGACGTCGTTTGAGCACAGCCATGTGGATAGGACCGTTTCTTTCCGTCTTATGGAAAGAAACTATGACTTTACCATCCGAGAGTTTGGAGCCTTCTTTGGGTTCCAGGAGACCTTCAATGGTCGTTTTCCAAGTGGCGTTTACGCCAAAGATTTTTGGGAGGAGGTTGCCATGATTTACGCCAGCGAGGACCGCTGGCAACCAGCTGACACCAAGGCTAAGTTGATGTATCACTTAGCCTTGAAGATTGCTCACCGTGTTCTTTCTAAGTGTCTCTTCCCTAGGACGGAGACACCTCAGAAGATCAAGACGGATGGGCTCTTCCTTCTGTACTCTATGCTGTATGGGCGCCCTGCTGACTGTGCCACCTTCTTAGCTGCTACCATGAGCAAGCTTAAGAACAAGAGGGCTGGCAACATTGGATATGGTGGGATAGTTACCCACCTTGCTAGGATGTTGGGGGTTGATTTTTCTGCATGCACACGCATACCAGCTGTACCCCTAGGACTCCAGGCCTTCATGACTAGAGGCCTTATCTTCCCTACCCATAGAGGTCCGCCTTACGCAGCTATGCCTTGGGAGAGCAGGACGGGGAGGGGCATTGAGTGGCTCCCAGAGTACTCCATTATGGCTGGACGCCATAATTGGTAGGCTACGTTCGTAGATATGCATGCGAACAGGATTGCAGCTCCTCCGTATGTCCCACCACCGCCCGTAGTTGAGGAGGAGGAGATGAGGGATCAGTATGAGGGAGGAGGAGGAGCAGAGCAAGAGTTTGGCACGTTTCCGGATCAGCTGGACATTGCTTCTGATGTGCCCAGACGTTCTCCACGTCCCGCCAGAGCTTCAGGTTCGTCTTCTCGCCGCGCCAGCGTGAGTGAGAGACCTACTTGGATGGATACACCTCCTGCATGGTACGGAGCTCCAACTCCATGGTCCGCACAGCAGCCACCAGCACCGTCAGACGCACCAGGGTGGTATAGTCATGCTCCGGGATGGTATGAGCAGATGCCAGATTGGGCTACTAGCCTTTCTGACAGAGTAGGAGCATTGGAGATCCGAGCCGACGCTAGGGATGGAAACATGGACGACCTCGATCATATGATGAGAGACGTCTACCGCCAGCAGTTCGGGCGGCACTACGATCCTAGCTTCTCTCCATTCCCGCCTCCACCGGCGCCGTAGTGACGATGATGATGACCGATAGCTTTAGCCGCTCCACCGCCATTTTGTGAGTCTTTTTCTTTCTTTCTTTTCTTTTCTTTCTTTTATTTGAACATTAGGGACAATGTTTGTTCCAAGTATGGGGTGGGGTGTGGCTAAAAGTTTGTAATAACTCTTACTCACTATGATTGCTGCTATCGAGACTATCTTGCATGTTCATTATATTGTTGCACGTTTCATTATTGCATTGCATGAAAAAGAGTTTGAAAAACCCATAAAAATTGAAAAATTTTGAAAATTTTGTGCTTCTAAGGAATTGAGATGATTTCTATGATAATCGCTACTTGTGAATTGAGTTTGATGACAATTGCATGCTTGAACGAATAGTGAATTGAAAAGAAATTGAATGTATTGATTATACCTCTTTTGCAAGTCTCATAATGTGATGAATGTTACCTAAATCATGTTAAGAAATTGAAGTTGAAATCACATTATAAGTCCTTATGCTTCTTTATGAGATGATTAAGGCAATTCGATTTTTTCTTTCTTCTTTCTTTGATCATTTAGCCCCTCATTGAAATTATGGCTTCCTTTACCTATCCGGGAAATTGGAGGAGTTGATTGATATTGGCATGTTTGATGTGGGAGGGCCTTGAAAGCAATTATTTGCAATCAAAAGAATAGAAAGAAATTGTAGGTTTGGGAAGTCAATCATGACGATGAGTAACTCGGCACCATTCACATAGCCGGGTGTTTGTGTCTTGCCAAAGTCGGATTGAGCGATATTCCTAGCGGATTATGGTATGTGCGCTAAGGGTTTGAGGCATCTCATAAAAATTGAGAAACGCCAATCTCCTAGGCTTCGGTTTTTGTGCACCTCTATCCATAACTCCAAAACTAAAGTCGAAAAATGAAAGGAAGAGAGCGAAGATCTAAGTTGAAAGTATGCGGAAACCGCAAGAGAAAAAGAAAAGAGTTGTTATCCACTTTCCCGGATTCATGCACCACATTCCTTAAAGTTTCCTTCCCTTTCCACATTCTAGACCTTTTTCTTTGAAAGTCCTTAAGATTAAAAGAATGTTATATGACTTGGTGATCTAAATTGAAGTTTCTTATGATTGATTTTGATAATGTTTGAAGGTTATGATATTTGTATGGAAGTTTGATTGATTCATGAATTTTCTTTACTCTTTACTCTTTGATTAAGTGTATGAAAGTCTTATAAATGAATGAAGCAAGATTTGAGAATGATCTATTGATTAGAAGGCACATTCATCCAAAAGAAGTATTGCTTTGAGAAGGTACACATATTTCATCCTAACTCTTGTTTTAAAGCTTTTGAAAGACCTTGCTTAGGGACAAGCAAGTGGCAAGTATGGGGTTATTTGTTAGCATGAAATATTGTGATATTTTAGGCACGTTTTCTAAGTGTATTTGATCCATATTGATAGTCATTGATTGAGCATTGATGCATTTGTGAGCTAGTTTGTCTATAATGTCGATATAGAGATCTACACAAGCTTTATGTTGATTATAGGTTATTGAGAGCTATTTCCGAACGGAATTGAGCAAGGATGGAGTTGATTGAGCATGTCCATAAATTGAGACATTCATAGGAGCTAAAGGAGTGCCAACTTGAAGGATGCACGAGGCTAAGGAAGAATCACGTTCTTGCCCTAAACCACGCTCTAAAATACGGCCGTACTACTTTCCACGTTCAAGTTCACGGCCGTGGAACCATGGCTAGGGAAGCGTGGTTCATTCCAGTAACTTCTACGGCCGTGGAGAAGATGGTTCAAACCGTGTTGATTTCCACGCTCTAAATTACGGCCGTGGAACCCTTCCACGACCGTGATCTTGGCGATCTTTTTCGCCACACTTTAAGCCACGATCTCCTACGCAATTGGGCCGGGCCGATATTTTATCTTACACCATAAAAGGACGGACGAAGAGAGATTCCGTCACCTTCGCTTACGCATAGACGCATCTTACGCTTGCGCTTGGGATTGCCCTAATTTCGCATTTGGCGGAAGTTGTGTTGAGAGATTTTGGCGCATTGCTATTGTGATTTCCGGATTGACGGAAGATCGAAGATTCGGAAGATTGTTCGTAAGAAGATTTCGCTTCTTACTTAGGTTTGATTTATAAGACGGATTGACATCCCGTTCTTCCTTCTTATCTAAAATTGTGATTGTTTGTTCTATTCCGAATCTAGTGACGATTATTGTTCTTGATTGTGACTTTGAGACTGATTTGGAAGTTATTAAAGGTTTTCGGAAGTTTTCATCTTTCAATCTTTTAAACCTTGAATTTGATATCGTTATGACTATTGTTGGCTAAAAACCCTTAACAATTCTAAGGTGAAGGGTTGATAGTTGTGGCTTAGATGATGATAGATCGATCGTAAACAGATTGGACCCTGAGAGTTAGAGAGAATCGCCGATAACCCTAATCCACGGTCTGTTCTTGAGCTTCCACGGCCGTGGAACTCAAGAACTACCCGTAATTTTGTGTTAAGTCACAAACCTGCTTTTACTTTAATCCAAAGTTAAAGATTTGCTTTAACTTAGTCTTGGTTTGCCTTTTCTAGGTGGTAGTGAAGCCTCAACAACCTCTACCTCGATTGTGAGTGTCATAACCTTAATCGGTTAAGTTAGTCTTGATCCTTGGATTACAAGTTTGGGTATTTGACATTAATTCTTACCTTTAGAACCTTTCTATATTGAAGCCTCAACAACCTTTATAGAGAGTGTCGTGTAGGTGAGTTATATAAGGTTTTTGGAACTTCACCGTACGATTACCTTACATTAGCATACCTTTGCATATTTTAACTCTGTCCTTATATCATTAGTACATCTTGAATCGATTGCCACAGCTGGATACTTGGATCTTTAGGATTGTTGTTTTCCCAATACTTGAAAAGCTTCTTACATTTACTCGCTTGATAATCTATAATCGAATTTGTTCCCCCCAAATCCTTGTGTTCGATACTCTGGAATTCTTGCTCAACTATATTGATCCGTACACTGCGGGTTCGCTTGCTTGATTTCTAGTTTTATAATTAAAGCTTATTTGCACGCACGCTAAGTGGCGAACAAGTTTTTGGCGCCGTTGCCGGGGATTTGGTTTAGGCCGAATTCGGTTGCCGGTTGTCAAGCTTGGGAGCTTGCTCTCGTTATTTGATATCTCTTTGAGTGCATGCGCAGGTCTAGGAACACCGAGGATCTCTTACCTCTTGATCAAGAGCTTGAGAGGACTTTAAGGCAAAAGCGTAAGGAAAAGAAAATGGCTGAAGAACGTGATCTTCAATCGGATCTAGCGGAGAAAGAAGCTCAACTTCAATGGAGTGAGAAGACACGTAGAGAAGAGAGGGTTCGTCATCAAATGAAAGTTGACGATCTAACGGACATGATGTTCCAAATGAGGTTTGAGATAAACAACCTCAAGGAGAAAAAGAAAAGGAGGAGACCGGGAAGATCGGTTAGAGCTAACTCATCCAATGAGGATAGTGACTCCTCCATGCCACCGTTAGAGGAAATTGATCCCACGATCAATGTGAATCCATTCCATCCACGGGCAGCTGCTAATCGCCGTGTTCCACCTAGGAATGCAAGGATCGAACGTGTGGATGAGGAGTCAAGAACTCTTGGTCAAAGGATGGATCCAACGCAGCAACCACGCCGTCTAGGTGTGAACTTTGATGCTGATGATGTACAAGGGTTTAGCTTCAACCCTCAAGTTATTACTCTTGTTCGCCAAAACCAATTTGGCGGAACAAGCGCTGAATCTCCACACCAACACTTGCAAAACTTTGACTATATGATGGAGACAATGAGGCCGAAGAACGCGACTACCAACAACTATAAGCTCAAGCCTTTCTTCTTCTCTTTGAAGGGGAAAGCATTGTCTTGGTACCAAGCTCTTCCTAATGGGAAACTAGACACATGGGAAGACCTTTCCGCGGAGTTCCTCACTAAGTTCTTTCCGCCATCCAAAACGGCGGAACTTAGAGGTAAGATTAACGCATTTTCCATGAGATCTAACGAAAGTTTGTTTCAATCATGGGAAAGGTTTCAGGATTTGTTATTGGATTGCCCCCATCATGGCATATCCAAGCTTGCATTGCTGGAGATATACTATAAGGGGCTGGATGTAGAGACACAATTCAAGCTCCAATCCCTCTCATGTGGTACATTCATGGACATGAGGGAAGATGACGCTTGGGACCTCATTGAGAAGCAAGCAAGAGTCATAGAGAAGTATTCCCACCGGAAAGTAGAAGGAAATCGTGTGGAGCAAGGAGCAAAGCTCACACATGAAGCTCAAACTCAAATCTTTTCTCTCAACAATGAGATTAAAGAGTTGAAGGAAGCCATCAAGACCAACTTCCCAAAGCAACCAGGGAAGGATGTTGGCTACATGGGCAACAATAATAATGGTGGAGAGAATACAAACCGCAACAACAACAATAAGCGGAACAACAACCGGAACAATTGGAATGGCAACAACAACAACCGGCACAACAATTGGAACAACAATAGGGGTTCAAACAACAACAATTGGCGCTCAAATCAACAAAACTCCGGTAACTCTTATCCTTCCAATTCGAATTCACTAACTCCACCTTCCTCTTCCTCTACTCCTTTGAAAAGCCAGGGGCAAACATCTAATGGAGGAAACACTTCGGGGAAGGAGAAGCCCAATCCCATGTTGGAAACGATCTTGGGAAAGCTTCAAGGGTTGGAGAACCGCATCATTAAGGTTGATGATCAAATTTCTAAGGTTGATAAAGCTCAAAAGGTTTTAGAAAACCAAATGTTCAGCCAAGCGGAGGAAGTTCCTAGGAATCAAGGGAAACTTCCAAGAAAGACGGAGGACAACCCTAAGGGAAGGGTGATGGCAATCACAACTAGGAGCGGAGTGACTACCACCGATCTGCAGCCTAAGTTTGTTGAAGTCTCCGTTGAGAAAGACAAAGAGAAGAGGAAGGAGAAGGAAGATGTCTACGTTCCTCCTCCGGCTTACAAACCTCCCCTACCATTCCCTCAATCTAGAGCGAGAGCGCGTCTAGATAAACAATTTGGTAAGTTTATAGAACTCATGAGCAAGCTGCATATTAATATACCTTTCATTGATGCTATTGTAGGTATGCCGGCTTATGGCAAGTTCTTAAAGGAGATCCTCTTTAACAAGAGAAAGTTAGAGGACTTTGGAGAGGTTAAGATGAGTTTGGATTCATCGGATCTCATCAAGACCATGAAGGAGAAAATGCCCCCAAAGCTAAAGGATCCGGGGTCGTTTTGCATTCCCATAGGAGTGGGAGATGTCACATATGATGCTCTATGTGACTTGGGAGCAAGTGTGGGCATCATACCACTTGCATTATGTAGGAAGATCGGTTTAGGCGATCCTAAACCGGTAAAGATGACGTTGTACATGGCGGATCGATCCATCACTCGCCCCGTCGGTATTGTAGAAGACGTCCCGGTCAAGCTAGGTAAATTCTTTATTCGCATTGATTTTGTTGTGCTTGACATTCCTGCAGATAGTCCGGTCCCGATCATACTCGGAAGACCGTTTCTTGCAACTTCCGGCTGCATAGTCGATTGCAAGAATGCTAGGCTCGCCTTTGACATAGGAGAGGAGAAGGTAGAGTTTGTTCTTTCCACTCTAGTGAAAGAGCCAATCTTTGATGAGGATATATTCAATATCCAAGATGAAGAGGGGTTGTCTAGAGAGGAGGTAAGTGTTATTCTCTTCAAAGATCCTTTACAAAAGGTTATTACTATGAGTCTAACGAATGTAGGGGAAGAAGAGGAGTGCAATGAGGAAATTGAAGCCTTAGAAGCACAAGAAGAAGTGGGTGAAGTGGAATTTGAGATGCTCCACGATGAGGCAGAAAACGTGAGAATCCACGGCCATACACTATATTCCACGGCCGTGGATTTCACCAACCAAACCGTGTCTCACTCCAGAGAGTTATACGGTCGTGGAGGAAGCAGAGCAACCGTATTTCCTTTCCACGCCCTAAACCACGGCCGTGGAAGATGTATGGAAACCGTAATTTTGGCCGTGGAAGAGGGTGATCGTGCCAATTCTTCAACTTCTTTTGATTCTTCTCCCACACCTTCTACTTCCTTAGACACTTCTAAGGAAGCATATACTATGCTAGCAAGACGCTAGATGAAGCGTAGCTCAACTACGCCACTACGGAAAAGGAATTTTTAGCCATTGTCTATGCTATTGACAAGTTTCGCTCTTATCTTGTAGGTGCAAAGCTTTACATTTATAACTCGAACTAAATCCTAAACTACCTAGCGAAACCCGCAGTGTACGGGACGTTTGTAGTAGGGATAGTATTCCGAGGTCGAACACAAAGACTAAGGTGAGATTGATTCAATTTATGATTAAGTCTAGTGAAGATCTAGGTTAAGAAAAAGAGGAAGAAATAAAGAAATGAAAATCTCAATTGTTTTTGGTTGGTTTTTCGGTGATCAATCAAAGATCACAATTCATGCAAAGTAAACAATCAACTAATACTAACAATTCCACTCAAACAAACAAACTAAAACGAGATATAGATCGAAGATAGAAAAACGGGTTCTAGGGGTTGGAAGTTCCGGTTATGGCATAAGACTCAAGCTATCTATTCTTTCCTTGGATCAACTAGTGACATGTTGGGGTTAAGTGTTTCTAGATTGGGATCAATTACCGGGTGGGTCTCATGGTCCACTAGTCCATTCCTAAGGCCTCATTACCGGGTAAGTCTCTAAGAACCTAAGGATAGGAATCCTACACAAACCGGATTGTTATCTAGAGATCTAACCTATCCTTACCGGGTAATTCTCGGAAGGGTTAGTTCTAAACAACCATCCTAGCACACTTAATCCAATGGCGGCTTATGAGGCTCACCACTACCTAGGGTTTGTTATCTTAAGATCTAAGAGCAAGGATTACCGGATAAGTCTCTCCTCACACTTAGTTGCTAACACTAGGTCACCCTAGGATAGATTTAACTCAACAAACACTTAGGATTTCAACATTCTAACAATCTAAGGCTAGGTCCATCGAATCAGGTAAGATCACGGTTTGTTCTACCTTTCCACGGCCGTGGTTTGGCAGGAACTACCCGTGATTCCTAACAGCAGCTATGTTCATGCACACAAGTCATCCAAAGGTAAATCTAAGTCCATCCTATCATAGCCCTAGCCATAACCATCCTTTCCTTACCCTAAAACCACATCTATTTAGCCTACAACGTTCATAATAGAAATCGAAACAAGCAAACATAAAATCATGACATCCATTTGCAAGATGATGAAGGAAAAGAGATGAACAAGTGAACTAAAACAAAACCAAGCTGAAAATAGAATTAGAGTAACTCACAATCCTTCTTAAAGAAGGTTCAAATGGTTCATACAACCCTAGAAATAGAATCCGGAATTCTTCACTACAAAAACTATCAAGGTGTGGTAATGGTGTGTGTTCTTCTTCTCCTCTTCAATGGAGCTCTTCTTCTTCCTTTTTGGCACTTTCCTTTCTAGAAAGACTTCTTGTTGAGAGAGTATTTTTGATTGGAAGATTTGGATAATGGAGAGTTGCTCCAAGATGCTCTTCTCAGCCAATGAAGGACCACTTTTATAACAAATTTTGCATGAGCTGGCCATGAGAGTCGTGGCACAGCTGTCACAAGAATCTGGAAAAATCCACGGGTAGAATCACGGCCGTGGAATGTGCCAGTGAACCGTGATTTGCTCCAGAAACTTCGTCTTGGATCATTAAGCTGTGATTTGGTGCATGGCTTGTGTTGGCAAGGTTCCATGAGTCCTCCTTAGCCTTTAGCTTGTGTTCTAATGAGTCCGAGGGTGTGTCATCTAGATGAACGATCCTCAAACGTATCGTTTTAGCTCCTAAATCTCCCGAAATACCTACAAAGCAACGCACAAGTCCGTGTAGACGTCTATCTCGACAAAGTACGTGAATTGAGTGCAAACGTCGTGAACTAGTGCTAAACCATGCATGAATGAGTGAGAAATCTATCTAAATGATTACCTAAAACTAAGCAATAAATCGTGTTATCAAAATACCCCATACTTAAGGTTTGCTCATCCCCGAGCAAATTCCCAACTATAGACTAAGAGATGACATGATTTATGTATGCAGAAAAATGGCAAAATCTTTTTGGGTTTGTGCTTCTATTATTGGATCACCTTCAAAGTCATGTTTCATGGCAAAGGATAAGCAATCATGCATCAAACAAATGAAGACATGGAAAGACAATTGTACTTAACTCAAAAGTATGCATGAAATGTAAAGATGAAGAAGTCAAGAAGATCAAGAGTACATCCAATCTAAATCACTAAGTCTTACAAACATGCAAATAGGTCATAAGGTCTTGTGAAATAAAAGGGCCAAGAAATGTAGTGATTGGGTGGGGATTTCTAGGTTATGTGATGCTAATCCGGGAACGGAACTAACTCCACAATCTTGTCCTCGATCAACTTCCCTTAAGTGTATATTTTCCTCTATCTTTTCTTTCTTTTCTTTTTCTTTGAATTATTTTTGAGAAAATGGCATTGGTGTACAAAAGCCGAAACCTTGGTGATTAGCCATCCTCAGGCTTTTTCTATTTTTCGAGGTGCATCCACACCGGGCACACATACCAAAGCTCGCTAGAGCTATTGGTTTATTTGACTTTGGCAAGGCACCAACACCTGATTATGTGAAGTGTACCGAGTTACTTGTCATTTAAACCAATGCCCCCAAACCTATATTTTCGGCTACACTTTCACAACAATTTCAGCATTTACTCATGACATTCTTTTCATCAACAACTTCACCCCACACTTGCTTTTCACACACATCAACACACTAGCATGCTCCTATTCCCGGATGGGTCAAAGAGGTCAAATTTATCTCAATTGAGGTGCTCAAACAATCATGATCAAGATGAGTAGAGAAAATGAATTGCCTCATTCATTCCTAGATGGTATGCAAGAACTATCATGTAATTTCGATCTTCAATACTCAATCATTTCTAGGCAAACATCATGATCACAAATCATTCATAGAATTTCAAGAGAAGTACTTCAAGTCCACATATGCGTTCATCAATCCTAACACATGAGGCCATCTATAGCCAATTCACAAGACAAGATTCATCATTAGGATCATATCCAAGCCTAGAAAGCACAAAATTTTTTAAATTTTCTGATTTTTATGGTATTTTCGAAATGAGTATGTACAATGCAAGACATGTGAAGGTTTTAGACTATCCTAGATGCTCATCATGCAAAGGATCATGCAGACCCCACCCATACTTAGAAACACATTATCCCCAATGTGTAAATGAAGTAAAGAGAGTGAAAGAAGGTTCTCACAATGTAAAAGTGGTTTGCTATGGTATTTGGGATTTCTCAAGTGAATTGATGTTGGATGATCCTATCAACCATGGTAGAGAGCTCTAAGTGTTCATCAAAGCTTCGGGACCCGCGCTAGGCACCGCTAGCCGTCCAAGTTCCGCGTCCGCTCCACCCATAATTGATTAGGGGTTCATCATCATCATCATTCCTATGTCAAGCAAGGCTTCCAATGCTACTAATGTTCTAGCACACACACAAAGTAGACAAAACACACACAAAGATAGAAAAATCTAGAACAAAAGCAAAACAAGAAAGGAAAAACGTTACCAATGGGTTGCCTGCCACCAAGCGCTTCTTTAAGGTCATTAGCTTGACCAAACTCGGGAGCGTCTATTCAAGGTAAAGTGGGGCAATCATATCCACCGGAGCTCCCGGGATATACTTCTTCAACCGGTGCCCATTCACCTTGAAGTTTTCACAATGCTCCCCTCCTATCTCAATAGCTCCATGGGGGAAGATTTTCTTCACCACATATGGCCCGGTCCATCTTGATTTGAGCTTTCCGGGAAAGAGCCTTAGCCTTGAGTTGAAGAGAAGGACAAGATCTCCTTCACTCAACTCCTTGGGGATGATCCTCTTGTCATGCCATCTTTTGGTTCTCTCCTTGTAAATCCGGGCATTCTCATAAGCATCCAACCGGATCTCCTCTAGGGCATTCAATTCAAGCAATCTCTTTTCTCCCGCTTCTTTGAGATCAAAATTTAGCCACTTAATGGCCCAATAAGCTCTATGCTCCATCTCTACCGGAAGGTGGCAAGACTTGCCATAGACCAACTTGTAAGGAGTGGTGCCAATCGGTGTCTTGAAGGCGGTTCTATATGCCCATAAGGCATCATTGAGCCTCATAGCCCAATCTTTTCTCGTCCTAGAGACCGTCTTCTCAAGAATGGCCTTGATCTCCCGGTTGGAGATCTCCACTTGGCCACTAGTTTGGGATGGTAGGGTGTCGCCACCTTATGAGTCACCCCATACTTAGCCAAAAGCGCTCCAAAGTTCCTATTTGTGAAGTGCTTCCCTCCATCACTAATGATCACCCTTGGTGTACCAAACCTAGGGAAGATTACTCGGTTGAAGAACCGCACTACCACCTTGGCATCATTTGTAGGAGAGGCGATTGCCTCCACCCATCTCGACACATAGTCCACCGCCAATAGGATGTATAGATTGCCACATGAAGAAGGGAATGGTCCCATGAAGTCCACACCCCACACATCAAATATTTTGACTTCTTGGATATTGTTCAAGGGCATTTCATTCCTCCTTGAGATGTTGCCCGTCCTTTGGCAAGCATCACACGCCGCTACAAAAACTTACACATCTCTAAACAAGTTAGGCCAATAAAAACCGGATTGTAATACCTTTGCACATGTTTTGTGTGAGCTAGCATGGCCTCCACATGGCAAGGAGTGACAATGTCGGATCACACTCTCCACTTCGTCTTCCGGTATGCATCTTCTAAACATTCCATCCGGCCCTCTCTTGAATAGAAGTGGTTCACTTCAATAGTAGTGCCTCACATCGTTGAAGAACTTCTTTCTTTGTGCATATGTCAATCCGGGAGGCACTTCCTCACACACTAAGTAGTTCACGATGTCGGCAAACCATGGCTCACTTCCTCTAGACACTTGGAACAAGCATTCCTCCACAATTTGTAATTGCTCATCCCGGAATGAGTCATCAATTGGGATGTCATCTCTTTCAAGCTCTAATGGTGGGAGTCTACTAAGGTGATCTGCCACCGAGTTCTCGGATCCCTTCTTGTCCCGGATTTCCAAATCAAACTCTTGTAGAAGAAGGATCCACCGAATCAACATAGGCTTGGCATCCTTCTTGGTAAGTAGATAACGGATCGCAGCATGATCCGTATAAACTATGACCTTCGCTCCAACAAGATATGAGCGGAACTTCTCAAATGCATACACAACCGCTAGCAACTCCTTCTCGGTGGTAGCATAATTGAGTTGGGCATCATCTAGCGTCTTGCTAGCATAATAAATGGCATGAGTGCGCCCATCTTTCCTTTGCCCCAAAACAGCCCCAACGGCTACATCGCTTGCATCACACATGATCTCAAACGGTAAACTCCAATCCAGAGGTTGCATGATAGGTGCGGAGATCAATGCGTTCTTCAACCTACAAAAAGCCTCAAGACAATCTTTGGAAAAGACAAAATCAACATCCTTTATTAGTAGGTTAGTGAGAGGCTTAGAAATTTTAGAGAAGTCTTGAATAAACCTCCGGTAAAAACCGGCATGCCCTAAAAAACTCCTTACCCCCTTCACCGAGGTAGGTGGCGGCAACTTCTCTATCGTTTCAATTTTGGCTCTATCAACCTCAATGCCACGGTTAGACACCAAGTGTCCTAACACAATGCCTTCACTTACCATGAAGTGGCATTTTTCCCAATTTAGGACAAGATTTGTCTCCTCACATCTTTGCAATACTAATGACAAGTTAGCCAAGCAATTATCAAAGGAAGAACCATAAATAGAGAAATTATCCATGAACACTTCCATGATATTTTCTATATATTCCGAAAAGATAGCCATCATACACCTTTGGAAGGTGGCGGGTGCATTACACAACCCAAATGGCATTCTCCTATATGCAAAAGTACCCCATGGACATGTAAAGGTTGTTTTCTCTTGGTCATCGGGGTGGATAGGGATTTGGAAGAATCCACTATAGCCATCTAGATAGCAAAAATGAGAGTGTTGAGCTAACCTTTCTAGCATTTGGTCAATGAAGGGGGGAGGGAAGTGATCTTTCCTAGAGGCCATGTTCAACTTCCTATAATCAATGCACATCCTCCACCCCGTAACCGTCCTAGTCGGGATTAGTTCATTGTTCTCATTAGTCACTACGGTCATCCCACCCTTCTTAGGTACTACATGAACGGGACTAACCCACTTACTATCCGAGATAGGGTAGATAATTCCCGCATCTAGCAACTTAATGATTTCCTTTTTGACTACCTCTTTCATTATAGGATTCAATCTTCTTTGATGTTCAATAGAGGGTTTATGATTATCTTCTATCATTATTTTATGCATGCACAAAGAAGGTTTTATGCCAACCAAATCATCAATAGTATAGCCAATGGCTTTC
Source organism: Fagopyrum esculentum (assembly GCA_033239045.1). Classification (NCBI taxonomy): domain Eukaryota; kingdom Viridiplantae; phylum Streptophyta; class Magnoliopsida; order Caryophyllales; family Polygonaceae; genus Fagopyrum; species Fagopyrum esculentum. Next base: position 121,146,810 of record BSUD01000004.1, read on the forward strand.
CTATGCAATCTTAGCTCATGCAACAACTTAGCAAGTTCATCATCACTCAAGCATGCATTCACAATCACCGGATATGTAGAATCAACACCAAGGAAAGCATACTTTAAATGAGAGGGGAGGGGTTTGAGTTCAAGTTTAGGAGGACCTTTATCGGTTGGAGATGATCCAAATAAGGTTGGATGAGATGAATCCAAAGCAAATGAAGACTCCCCATGGCTCCTAGAAGCTTGACCATCATCAAGGACTGGTCCAGGGAAAACCACGGCTGGAACTACGGGTTGCTCAACTTCCACGGCCGTGGTTCTTGACAAGCCTGCTTCTCGGAGCTGTCCAGAGAGTTTGACGGCCGTGGAACATAAATCTCGACCGTGGAACTTGCAGCTGTTCAACACCTCTTCGTGGCCTTCAAATCCAACTCTTGGCTCCTCTTCTAATGCTTCCAAGGCCTTGACCTCTTCATTGCAATCCTTCTCAACACCTTTCTCCATCATACTTAAGGTAAGAACCTTCTCCAAGGGATCCTTGATCAAGATCGAGCTCACAACTTCTCTAGATTCCTCTTGCTCGACTATGTTGAAGACATCCTCATCAAGGGTCGGCCCTTTCATCATTGTGGACAACTTGAACTTGATGTTCTCCTCTCCAATGTTGAAGGAGAGAGTCCCATTCTTGCAATCCACTAGGCATCCGGAGGTGGCTAGGAAAGGCCTTCCCAAGATGATGGGAACCGGATAGTCCGCCGGAATGTCCAAGACTACAAAATCAATTGGCACATAGAATCCTCCTAGCTGCACCGGAATGTCCTCTAAGATCCCAACCGGATGAGTGATAGAACGGTCCGCCATATAGAGGGTCATCTTGACCGGTTTTGGCTCTCCTAGCCCAACCTTGTTGCAAAGTGCAAGCGGTATGATGCTTACACTTGCCCCAAGATCGCAAAGGGCTTCATACTTCACATCTCCTACTCCAATTGGGATACAAAAGGAACCCGGATCTCTTAGCTTGGGAGGCATCTCCTCCTTCATTGTTTGGATTAATTCTGAAGATCTCTTGGTCATTCTTATCTCCCCATACTCCTCCAACTTCCTTTTGTTGGAGAGTATTTCTTTCAAGAACTTGACATATGCCGGCATTCCTAAAATAGCATCCATGAACGGAATGTTAATATGCAATTTAGACATTAGTTCAAGGAACTTACCAAAGTGATTGTCTAAACGAGCTCTTCCTCATGATTGTGGGAATGGTAGTGGTGGCTTGTATGGAGGCGGTGCCACATAGGTTGGCTCTTCATTCTTGCTCTTGCCTCCATTTTCTTGCAACTTTCCTTCTTCTACCACTACTTGCTCTCCTTTAGCTATGTCCTTGGGCAAAGGATCCTTCATACTCAACCCACTCCTCGTTGTGATAGCCAACACTTGGCCTCTTGGGTTGTCTTCGGTTCTTCCGAGAAGCTTTCCCGGGTCTCAATGGGCTTCACCCGCCTTTTGGAACACTTGTGCTTCCAAAACCTTTTGAGCTTTAGAAATTGAAGTCACCGTGCTCTCAAGACCACTCAACCTTCCAAGCAATTGCTCAAACATTATTTCGGTTCTATCCTTTGGAGGTTGAGTAAATCCGGGTGGAGGTTCTTGTGAAGCTCTTGGTGGTGGAGTTGTGCTTGAGGAAGCGGGAGGGTTCAAGGCTCCATCCGGGTTAGAGTAAGAAAATCCGGGATGGTTGTGGTTGGGCCGGTAATTGTTGAATTGCCGGTTGTTGTTGAAATTCCTTGGGCCTTGATAATTGTTGAAGTTGCCCCTTCCCATGTAATTCACATCCTCCTCCTTGGAAGACAAATTGGCTTGTGGAAGCACTTGAAGAGTTGCTTGGTTCTTCAAAGTTGTAGCACACAACTCCCTCAAGGACTTCAATTCATTGTTGATGGCGTCAAGCTTGAAATTGCTCATGGTGACTTCACTCACCTCATAAGCTCCCGCCTTTCTCCCTTCACTCTTCCTATGGGAGTATTTCTCAATCACTAGAGCTTGCTTCTCCACAAACTCCCAAGCTTCATCTACATGCTTCTCCATAAAAGTCCCACCGGAAAGAGATTGGAGCTTGAATTGGCTATCTTCATCAAGTCCTTTGAAGTAGATCTCCAATAGCTCAATTTTCGGTATGCCATGGTGTGGACAATCAAGGAGAAGATCTTTGAACCTCTCCCAAGACTTGAACAAGCTCTCTATTTCCTTCATCACGAAGGCATTGATCTTCCCTCTTAACTCGGTAGTCTTGGAAGGTGGGAAGAACTTAGTCAAAAACTCGGTTGTCATCTCCTCCCAAGTACCAACTCGCCCTTGTGGAATAGATTGATACCAAGCCAAGGCTTTATCCTTAAGAGAGAAGGAAAAAGCCCTAAGCTTATGGTTGTTGCTCTCCAATCTTGGCGGTCTAAGAGTCTCCATCAAGATCTCATAATTCATCAAATGTTGATGAGGAGACTCTCCTTCCATCCCTCCAATATTGGCGGTCTAAGCTTATGGTTGTTATCTAGAGATCTAACCTATCCTTACCGGGTAATTCTCGGAAGGGTTAGTTCTAAACAACCATCCTAGCACACTTAATCCAATGGCGGCTTATGAGGCTCACCACTACCTAGGGTTTGTTATCTTAAGATCTAAGAGCAAGGATTACCGGATAAGTCTCTCCTCACACTTAGTTGCTAACACTAGGTCACCCTAGGATAGATTTAACTCAACAAACACTTAGGATTTCAACATTCTAACAATCTAAGGCTAGGTCCATCGAATCAGGTAAGATCACGGTTTGTTCTACCTTTCCACGGCCGTGGTTTGGCAGGAACTACCCGTGATTCCTAACAGCAGCTATGTTCATGCACACAAGTCATCCAAAGGTAAATCTAAGTCCATCCTATCATAGCCCTAGCCATAACCATCCTTTCCTTACCCTAAAACCACATCTATTTAGCCTACAACGTTCATAATAGAAATCGGAACAAGCAAACATAAAATCATGACATCCATTTGCAAGATGATGAAGGAAAAGAGATGAACAAGTGAACTAAAACAAAACCAAGCTGAAAATAGAATTAGAGTAACTCACAATCCTTCTTAAAGAAGGTTCAAATGGTTCATACAACCCTAGAAATAGAATCCGGAATTCTTCACTACAAAAACTATCAAGGTGTGGTAATGGTGTGTGTTCTTCTTCTCCTTTTCAATGGAGCTCTTCTTCTTCCTTTTTGACACTTTCCTTCCTAGAAAGACTTCTTGTTGAGAGAGTATTTTTGATTGGAAGATTTGGATAATGGAGAGTTGCTCCAAGATGCTCTTCTCAGCCAATGAAGGACCACTTTTATAACAAATTTTGCATGAGCTGGCCATGAGAGTCGTGGCACAGCTGTCACAAGAATCTGGAAAAATCCACGGGTAGAATCACGGCCGTGGAATGTGCCAGTGAACCGTGATTTGCTCCAAAAACTTCGTCTTGGATCATTAAGCTGTGATTTGGTACATGGCTTGTGTTGGCAAGGTTCCATGAGTCCTCCTTAGCCTTTAGCTTGTGTTCTAATGAGTCCGAGGGTGTGTCATCTAGATGAACGATCCTCAAACGTATCGTTTTAGCTCCTAAATCTCCCGAAATACCTACAAAGCAACGCACAAGTCCGTGTAGACGTCTATCTCGACAAAGTACATGAATTGAGTGCAAACGTCGTGAACTAGTGCTAAACCATGCATGAATGAGTGAGAAATCTATCTAAATGATTACCTAAAACTAAGCAATAAATCGTGTTATCAGTAGCTATAGGAGCTGTTCTTGGACAAAGGAAAGAAGGGCAAACCCATGCCATATACTATGCTAGCAAGACGCCAGATGAAGCGCAGCTCAACTACGCCACTACGGAAAAGGAATTTTTAGCCATTGTCTATGCTATTGACAAGTTTCGCTCTTATCTTGTAGGTGCAAAGGTGATTGTCTACACGGATCATGCTGCGATCCGGTACCTCCTTGCAAAGAAGGATGCGAAACCAAGGCTAATTAGATGGATTCTTCTCCTACAAGAATTTGATCTAGAGATCCGCGACAAGAAAGGTTCAGAAAATTCTGTTGCGGATCATTTGAGTCGTCTAACACATCTAGAGGACGACCACTTACCTATAGATGATTCCTTCCCGGACGAACACCTACATATTATTGAGGAGTGCATCGAAGTGATCTCCAAAGGTAACGAACCATGGTTTGTTGATTTTGTTAACTATTTGGTTTGTCAAGAGATACCTCCCGGATTATCCTACGCACAAAGAAAGAAGTTCTTTAAGGATGTCCGGGAATACTTTTGGAATGAACCTCTCCTCTTTAAGAGAGGTCCGGATGGCATCATTCGGCAATGTGTGCCGGAAGATGAGATGCAAAGTGTCATCCGCCATTGTCACTCACTACCATGTGGAGGACACGCTAGTTCGAACAAGACTAGCGCAAAGGTATTGCAATCTGGATTTTTTTGGCCTACTTTATTTAGAGATGTGCAATCCTTTGTTTCTTGCTGCGATGCTTATCAAAGAACAGGTAATATCTCTAGGAGGAATGAGATGCCCCTCAACAACATCCAAGAGGTGGAGATTTTCGATGTTTGGGGAGTAGACTTTATGGGACCGTTCCCATCCTCTTGTGGAAACCAATACATACTCTTGGCGGTGGATTACGTTTCTAGACGGGTGGAAGCGATTGCCTCTCCCACCAATGATGTCATGGTGGTGGTTAAGTTCTTTAACAAGACCATCTTCCCGCGATTTGGGACACCAAGGACTATCATTAGTGATGGAGGTTCTCACTTCATTGTCCGGCGCTTTGAAGCTCTTCTAGCTAAGTATGGGGTTACTCACAAGATCGCCACCCCTTATCATCCACAAACTAGTGGACAAGTTGAGATCTCAAATCGGGAAATCAAAGGAATTCTAGAGAAGACGGTTTCAAGGACTAGGAAGGATTGGTCCTTGAAGCTTGATGATGCATTGTGGGCGTACCGGACTGCATACAAGACTCCCATAGGAACCACACCATACAACCTTGTGTATGGGAAGTCTTGTCACTTGCCGGTGGAGTTGGAGCACAAAGCGTTTTGGGCCATCAAGTGGTTGAATTTTGGCATGAAGGAAGCGGGAGAGAAACGTCTCTTAGACCTTAATGAGCTGGAAGAACTCCGCTTGAACGCCTATGAGAACGCTAAGATTTATAAGGAGAGAGCAAAGCGTTGGCATGATAAGCATATCATTCCAAAGGACTTCAAGGAAGGAGATCAAGTTCTCCTCTTCAATTCAAGGCTTCGTCTCTTTCCAGGTAAGCTTAAATCTCGTTGGACCGGACCTTTTCTAATTAAGCGTATTTTCCCCCATGGTGCAGTTGAAGTATGGGGTGAAGCGGGCGGAAGCTTTAAGGTGAACGGTCAACGACTCAAGAAGTATACGCCGGAACTCCAAGCTTAAGAGTTCGCGCCCACCGCACTCGAATAAGTGCGAATTTGGTCTAGCTACGGACCTTAAACAAAGCGCTTCTTGGGAGGCAACCCAAGGTATTGCATTTACGTTTTTGTTTTCGATTCATAGTTTAGCTTAGTTTAGACGTTTTTGCTTTGTTTTGCCTTCGATTCCTTCCGGTATGTTCGTATTTTTGGATGTAGGAACAGGGGAAAAGGAAAGGGGAAGAGTAATCTTGAAGAAAAGTGACGAAACTTGGACTTTGGAGCATTACAGAGAGTTCCACGGCCTAAACCACGGTCCTGACAGCTACAGTGACCGTAATTTCCAAAAGCCTTTGAAAAATCACCAAAACCACGGTTCCGTACATTTCCACGGCCGTGGAACCCCCCGATAGACCGTGGTTTTCAAGAATTTTTCCGGCCACTATATAAACCACGTTCTTCACAAAAACACATTACCAAACCCAATTCCACGACCCTCTTCGCCGATTCCACGCCCTTCACCTCAAATCCTCATTCGTTAATTGTTTTCAACGATTCTTCGTTCCAAACTGAAGCAAATTCGACCACCAACGAGATCCAAGCAACAAATCGAGCGGCAAATCACCAAGGAACGCAGAATTCGGATTTTAAAATCCGAAACCTAGGTTTTTTTCGCTCTTCTCTATCTTCGTCAATTTGGGTTCGTTTTTGCTAGAAATTTTAGGAGAACTGATTGAAATTGGAAGGAATTAGACTAGGACTGCTTGATTGTGAAATTTGGCTGTTGTTTGCTGAGATTTGAGAAAAAGCGAGATGAATCACGGTCTCTGTCAATTCCACGGCCGTGGAACACCAAGAACAAACCGTGGTTTTGAACAGTGATGGATTTTGTGAGGAGAGTTTCTGGAAGGATTAAAGAGAAGAAGAATGAGAAGGAAAAGAACAAAAAGAGGAAGGGTAACCCCTCTTCCTCTTCATCCTCTAGAGCACCACCACCTTCCTCCCCTTCACCTCCATCATCACCTTCATCACCCGCACCTCCTAGCCCTAGAGTACCAACCATTCATGAGGATCACCTCGATGCACTCGAGAGGATCCATAAGAGGGTTGTGATAATACCTAGGTACCTATTGTTGGAGGATTTAGCTCCTCTAAACATCATAGATGACCTTACTTGGCTCTTGGAAAGAAACTATGACTTTACCATCCGAGAGTTTGGAGCCTTCTTTGGGTTCCAGGAGACCTTCAATGGTCGTTTTCCAAGTGGCGTTTACGCCAAAGATTTTTGGGAGGAGGTTGCCATGATTTACGCCAGCGAGGACCGCTGGCAACCAGCTGACACCAAGGCTAAGTTGATGTATCACTTAGCCTTGAAGATTGCTCACCGTGTTCTTTCTGAGTGTCTCTTCCCTAGGACGGAGACACCTCAGAAGATCAAGACGGATGGGCTCTTCCTTCTGTACTCTATGCTGTATGGGCGCCCTGCTGACTGTGCCACCCTCTTAGCTGCTACCATGAGCAAGCTTAAGAACAAGAGGGCTGGCAACATTGGATATGGTGGGATAGTTACCCACCTTGCTAGGATGTTGGAGGTTGATTTTTTTGCATGCACACGCATACCAGCTGTACCCCTAGGACTCCAGGCCTTCATGACTAGAGGCCTTATGTTCCCTACCCATAGAGGTCCGCCTTACGCAGCTATGCCTTGGGAGAGCAGGACGGGGAGGGGCATTGAGTGGCTTCCAGAGTACTCCATTATGGTTGGACGCCATAATTGGAAGGCTACGTTCGTAGATATGCATGCGAACAGGATTGCAGCTCCTCCGTATGTCCCACCACCGCCCGTAGTTGAGGAGGAGGAGATGAGGGATCAGTATGAGGGAGGAGGAGGAGCAGAGCAGGAGTTTGGCACGTTTCCGGATCAGCTGGACATTGCTTCTGATGTGCCCAGACGTTCTCCACGTCCCGCCAGAGCTTCAGGTTCGTCTTCTCGCCGCGCCAGCGTGAGTGAGTGACCTACTTGGATGGATACACCTCCTGCATGGTACGGAGCTCCAACTCCATGGTCCGCACAGCAGCCACCAGCACCAGCACCGTCAGACGCACCAGGGTGGTATAGTCATGCTCCGGGATGGTATGAGCAGATGCCAGATTGGGCTACTAGCCTTTCTGACAGAGTAGGAGCATTGGAGATCCGAGCCGACGCTAGGGATGGAAACATGGACGACCTCGATCATATGATGAGAGACGTCTACCGCCAGCAGTTCGGGCGGCACTACGATCCTAGCTTCTCTCCATTCCCACCTCCACCGGCGCCGTAGTGACGATGATGATGACCAATAGCTTTAGCCGCTCCACCGCCATTTTGTGAGTCTTTTTCTTTCTTTCTTTTCTTTTCTTTCTTTTATTTGAACATTAGGGACAATGTTTGTTCCAAGTATGGGGTGGGGTGTGACTAAAAGTTTGTAATAACTCTTACTCACTATGATTGCTGCTATCGAGACTATCTTGCATGTTCATTATATTGTTGCACGTTTCATTATTGCATTGCATGAAAAAGAGTTTGAAAAACCCATAAAAATTGAAAAATTTTGAAAATTTTGTGCTTCTAAGGAATTGAGATGATTTCTATGATAATCGCTACTTGTGAATTGAGTTTGATGACAATTGCATGCTTGAACGAATAGTGAATTGAAAAGAAATTGAATGTATTGATTATACCTCTTTTGCAAGTCTCATAATGTGATGAATGTTACCTAAATCATGTTAAGAAATTGAAGTTGAAATCACATTATAAGTCCTTATGCTTCTTTATGAGATGATTAAGGCAATTCGATTTTTTTCTTTCTTCTTTCTTTGATCATTTAGCCCCTCATTGAAATTATGGCTTCCTTTACCTATCCGGGAAATTGGAGGAGTTGATTGATATTGGCATGTTTGATGTGGGAGGGCCTTGAAAGCAATTATTTGCAATCAAAAGAATAGAAAGAAATTGTAGGTTTGGGGAAGTCAATCATGACGATGAGTAACTCGGCACCATTCACATAGCCGGGTGTTTGTGTCTTGCCAAAGTCGGATTGAGAGATATTCCTAGCGGATTATGGTATGTGCGCTAAGGGTTTGAGGCATCTCATAAAAATTGAGAAACGCCAATCTCCTAGGCTTCGGTTTTTGTGCACCTCTATCCATAACTCCAAAACTAAAGTCGAAAAATGAAAGGAAGAGAGCGAAGATCTAAGTTGAAAGTATGCAGAAACCGCAAGAGAAAAAGAAAAGAGTTGTTATCCACTTTCCCGGATTCATGCACCACATTCCTTAAAGTTTCCTTCCCTTTCCACATTCTAGACCTTTTTCTTTGAAAGTCCTTAAGATTAAAAGAATATTATATGACTTGGTGATCTAATTTAAATTTTCTTATGATTGATTTTGATAATGTTTGAAGGTTATGATATTTGTATGGAAGTTTGATTGATTCATGAATTTTCTTTACTCTTTACTCTTTGATTAAGTGTATGAAAGTCTTATAAACGAATGAAGCAAGATTTGAGAATGATCTATTGATTAGAAGGCACATTCATCCAAAAGAAGTATTGCTTTGAGAAGGTACACATATTTCATCCTAACTCTTGTTTTAAAGCTTTTGAAAGACCTTGCTTAGGGACAAGCAAGTGGCAAGTATGGGGTTATTTGTTAGCATGAAATATTGTGATATTTTAGGCACGTTTTCTAAGTGTATTTGATCCATATTGATAGTCATTGATTGAACATTGATGCATTTGTGAGCTAGTTTGTCTATAATGTCGATATAGAGATCTACACAAGCTTTATGTTGATTATAGGTAATTGAGAGCTATTTCCGAACGGAATTGAGCAATGATAGCATGAATTATAGTCTAGTTTTTGGGGTTTGTTTGGACGTTTTATCTTTCATAATCTGCATGTTTGTATGTACATTATGTGATTTTACTACCATTTCATCTACCTTTGCGAGAATCGAGTTCTACACCTAGTTTCGTTGTAATTGCAGGCAATATGGTACGTTTTGCATCAAAAAGGAGTCATGAGTCATTTGGAGCTACATCCAGGGAGCATAGCCATGGATTAAAGATTCACTTTGGAGCAGATTCGAGAGATTTCACATTCTGTCGTGAGTCACCTCGGTTGACCATTGATACACCTCGACCGAGGTGATCCAGAGACGCCGACTCGACCGAGGCGAACACCTAGGACGCGGCGAGAATATTTTATTCTTGGAAGAGAACTTTTAAATTTGGAAAGTGATCTTATATTTTTGGGCTTGGCTTCTGGAAGGAAGGAGATATGCAGAATATATATTTTACCTATATTTATGGGATAATATCTTCTTAAGATTTATTATCTTTGGAGGTTTATTTTTCCTATAAAAAAAGGTTGGATTTCCACAATTCCAACATCACGCTATACCGTCGATCAGGGTTTACACACGCAGCAGCCGCAGTATACTCCAATTTGGGGAGTTTTCGAAGAACCTTTTTGAAGGTTGAAGGAAGATTGAAGACCATAGCTTTTATAGCTTTTTGAAGGGTTTTGTAAGATTGTCTTCAATTCCCTCAATTGTTGTCTTGTCTTTTTGGATTATTATCCAAGGAACGTTTTGTTGTGATATTTGATTCAGTTATTGAAGTCTTTTCATTAAATTCTTCTTTGTTCAAATATTCACCTTCTTCCCATATATTTTAATACTTTCATTATGATGATGAGTGGCTAATTTCCTTGTGTGATTCTAGGGTGATTAGCTGAAGGTTGTGGGAAAAACAATGATAGAATAATCTTAGATTCCAGTAGGATCCTGAAAGTTCGAGTCTTTAACCTTAACCCTAAGCATCTCGTTCGGTTGATGAACATCTCGGCCGGGGTGGAATCCTTCTGACCGAGGTGACTTATTCGACCTAAAACAGAAAGTTAAGTGTTAGAGTTTGCTAAATCCTATTCTTATTTCACCTTCCTGGTTCAATGCAAGCTTAGGATGAGACTTACCCGGTAATTCCTTAGTTTGTTTACCAACGATCATAAGTGTAGGTAATAAAGGTTTATCCTTTATTGGGGTTTGAGTGTGCTTCCATCCCATCTTTGTGAGTTAGCCTGAGACTTACCCGGTAAAGGTTGATTCTATTCCCTTAGATGATGTGTTAGTTTGAGGTTATAGTTCTTTATCTTAATTCCTTGAGACTTACCCGGTAATAGGAGTTACGGTTTAGGATTAGTGTGTAGTGAGACTTACCCGGTGATCTACTCCACTTTAGTAACACCTTTCCCACGCAAAAATCTCAACTTTGTCCGCTTATCTATAGATCTTGAGTTGGAACCACAACTTGACGCTTTAATCCCTAGAATTGCATGTTTGCTTGATTGACTTCTTATTCATCTTTGATTGTGTTAAATTGCTCTTGTGGTTAGTATTGACATTAGCATACCGTATTGACTCTGTTTCACTGAGTCCCTGTGATCGACCCCTGGAATTTTCTTGCTTTTACTACGATTGACCCGTACACTGCGGGTTCGCATCCTTGTTTTAAGCTTAAGTCTAGGGTTATAAATTTAAAGCTTGCACACACCGTTTGGAGCGAACAAGTTTTTGGCGCCGTTGCCGGGGACTTGGTCTAGACCGAGCCGGTTGCGGTTTGCTTTCGGGGCACTTGCCCCTGTTGCTACTAACTACTCTTTCTATGAGTTTTGTAGTTTTCAGGATTTCCGATGACTACATTTGATCCAGCCTGGATAGCAAGGCAAAGTGCTAGGGCGGACCATTATGAATACTTGGAGGAGAAGTACTCCTTCTATTGGTTCAACAATGAATGGGAAAGAGAAGAGGCCATTCAGCATGAACTTTCGATATGGGATGAGAAGAACGTTCCTAAAAACATTTATGAGCAACCTTTTGAAGACTCTCTCGAATCAAGATTGGAGAAGTTGATGAAGAAGGTGGAGGAGCTCAAGGAAAGCACCCTATCCTATGCTAAGCCAAAAGAGGAGCATAAGGAAGTGTTGCACGTTCCAAGCATTCCTCTTGTTGAACCGGAAGTTTCTCCTGAAGCTTTTGTGGAAGCGGAGGATATGGAAGATCTCGATCCAACTGCCGAGACCTCGGCCGAGGTGTCAGAGATCTCGACCGAGATGGAAGAAGAATTTGTAGAACTGCAAGATGCAGCGAACCCTGACCAAATTACTGAGACTGTGGTCAAGGTGGAGGAAAGGAAGGCACCGGAGAGTTGGAGGTCTCTTCTGAAAGAACCTCCTAAGATCAAGATGAAACCTCTCTTGAAATTGTTGGAGGAAGATGCTCCTTGGATTATAAGGAGTGAAGTTAACAAGCGCTTCACCGCTAAGTCGATGAAGTATCTCTTGTTCAAGTATGGGGTCCCTCGCATGCTAAGGACCTTGTACCATCCCCAAGCTATAGATGGGGAAGCTGCTATGATTCTCGAGAAACTATTTTCTCGATCAAGGAAAGAATGGGATGAAAGACGAGTTATGTCCCATGGAAAAGAGGAAGACCGGTAGGATTCCGGTGAGAATCAAACTGTATAAGCTTGTACGTGGGAGATCTTACCATTTGCCGGTGAAGTTAGGAACCGGAACCTTCTTGGAAGATTTTTACGGATGTGATGAGCACTCCACGACATTCGAAGTGCATTGAGTAATCCCATGCCGTAGGGTCCAGCTAGCGACCTTAAACCAAGCGCTTCTTGGGAGGCAACCCAAGGTATTGCTTTCTTCTCCTTTTTCTAGTTTAGTTTAGATAGTTGCTTTGTTTTTGTTTTCCTCTAGACAACAACCAGGTATTCCAAAAGGAAGGATCACAGTTCAGGAGCTACACTAGAAGAACAAAATTTCGAGAAGTTGAGGAAACGAGCTTTACTGAGATACATCTCGGGTACTGTCAGAACACCTCGACCGAGATGTACTTCGCCAACCGAGATGGTCTTATCTGGGAGCTGTTTCTTACTTCTTCATGCAGTTTAGCTATGTTCGGTGAGTATCCTATCCTTAGACTATTATTATTACCCACTGGGACAGTGTGTCTCAAGTATGGGGTGTTTATTGATGTATTATTTGACACTTTTGATGTATTTTATTTATCGGATATTTTCATATTTATGCTTCACTTGCCTTTATATGATTATCTGATATTACATGCATACCTACAGATTATTTGATTGAGAAAAACGTCGAAACCGAAAGAAAACTGGTTTTAAAAAAAAAATTTGGACCTCGACCGAGTCAGTCTTGGCCGAACAAGGTGTTTCACCTCGGTTGAACCAAGAACATCTCGACCGAGGTGGCGTAACAGAAAGTTTTCGAAAACGATTTTGTGCCACTTATCTGGATATGATCTCAGTGAAGATTTTGTTTACCTACTGGTTTTAAATTCTTTGTGTGTTTGAAAGGTTTTATAATATGTTTAAGTTGCTAAATGCTTTGTTTGAAATTATTGGCATGTTTAATACTTTGTTTTTATCCAAATTATGTTGAATTTGAAGGTTGACACCGCAGGTTAAGTTCTCTCACGTTCTTCTTGGAAAGACCAAGGCAATTCATTCTCTTCTTCTTCTTCTTCTTGATCATGCTTAACCCCTCATATACATTTTGCCTCCCTTTACCTATCCGGGAATTTGGAAGCAAGCGAAGCGGTGAAAGCAAGTTAAAGTTGAAAAGTGGGCTGGAAGTGAAGTGTTAGAAAGTAATTTAGGTTTGGGGAAGTCAATCATGAAGATGAGTAACTCGGCACCATTCACATAGCCGGGTGTTTGTGTCTTGCCAAAGTCGGATTGAGCGATATTCCTAACGGATCATGGTATGTGCATCAAGGGTTTGATGCATCTCGAGAAATTGATGATTGCAGATTTCCTAGGCTTCGGTTATTGTGCACCTCTGTCCATGCATTCCAAAAAGTAAAGTAAAAAGAGAAAAATGTGAAATAAGCAAAGCTTATTGGTGGAAGATGTTGCAAGTTGAAGTGAAAGTGAAGTTCATCCTTTTCCCGGATTCTAGCACCACATTACCTTACATACATCCCTACCCTACACGTTTCTTGACCTTTTCTTTTGGGAAGCCCTTGAGACCTTGAGCTTGTTGATTGACTTAGCGGTTTAAACTGGATTATACATGATTAATTTTGATAATTATGATTTATTATGCATTCTATGATTTTATGCAAAGATGAACAACTTTCTTATATTTATAAAATGTTTTGAGCATATTAAGTTTTTAATTCCAGAAAGTATTCTCTTAGAGTGATCTATGATAGTTGCACACCATAAAATATTTTTGAAAGACCTTTTTATTGATTTTCTTAGACTTATAATCCATTCTATCTTGTCTTTTATATGAGGAACTTGCTTGGGGACAAGCAAGGGCTAAGTATGGGGTATTTTGATAGCATGAATTATAGTCTAGTTTTTGGGGTTTGTTTGGACGTTTTATCTTTCATAATCTGCATGTTTGTATGTACATTATGTGATTTTACTACCATTTCATCTACCTTTGCGAGAATCGAGGTCTACACCTAGTTTCGTTGTAATTGCAGGCAATATGGTACGTTTTGCATCAAAAAGGAGTCATGAGTCATTTGGAGCTACATCCAGGGAGCATAGCCATGGATTAAAGATTCACTTTGGAGCAGATTCAAGAGATTTCACATTCTGTCGTGAGTCACCTCGGTTGACCATTGATACACCTCGACCGAGGTGATCCAGAGACGCCGACTCGACCGAGGCGAACACCTAGGACGCGGCGAGAATATTTTATTCTTGGAAGAGATCTTTTAAATTTGGAAAGTGATCTTATATTTTTGGGCTTGGCTTCTGGAAGGAAGGAGATATGCAGAATATATATTTTACCTATATTTATGGGATAATATCTTCTTAAGATTTATTATCTTTGGAGGTTTATTTTTCCTATAAAAAGGGTCGGATTTCCCATAATTCCGACATCCGCTTACAGTTGGAGATCTCGCACACATCCTGCAGCAGTATACTCCAATTTGGGGAGTTTTCGAAGAACCTTTTTGAAGGTTGAAGGAAGATTGAAGACCATAGCTTTTATAGCTTTTTGAAGGGTTTTGTAAGATTGTCTTCAATTCCCTCAATTGTTGTCTTGTCTTTTTGGATTATTATCCAAGGAACGCTTTGTTGTGATATTTGATTCAGTTATTGAAGTCTTTTCATTAAATTCTTCTTTGTTCAAATATTCACCTTCTTCCCATATATTTTAATACTTTCATTATGATGATGAGTGGCTAATTTCCTTGTGTGATTCTAGGGTGATTAGCTGAAGGTTGTGGGAAAAACAATGATAGAATAATCTTAGATTCCAGTAGGATCCTGAAAGTTCGAGTCTTTAACCTTAACCCTAAGCATCTCGTTCGGTTGATGAACATCTCGGCCGGGGTGGAATCCTTCTGACCGAGGTGACTTATTCGACCTAAAACAGAAAGTTAAGTGTTAGAGTTTGCTAAATCCTATTCTTATTTCACCTTCCTGGTTCAATGCAAGCTTAGGATGAGACTTACCCGGTAATTCCTTAGTTTGTTTACCAACGATCATAAGTGTAGGTAATAAAGGTTTATCCTTTATTGGGGTTTGAGTGTGCTTCCATCCCATCTTTGTGAGTTAGCCTGAGACTTACCCGGTAAAGGTTGATTCTATTCCCTTAGATGATGTGTTAGTTTGAGGTTATAGTTCTTTATCTTAATTCCTTGAGACTTACCCGGTAATAGGAGTTACGGTTTAGGATTAGTGTGTAGTGAGACTTACCCGGTGATCTACTCCACTTTAGTAACACCTTTCCCTCGCAAAAATCTCAACTTTGTCCGCTTATCTATAGATCTTGAGTTGGAACCACAACTTGACGCTTTAATCCCTAGAATTGCATGTTTGCTTGATTGACTTCTTATTCATCTTTGATTGTGTTAGATTGCTCTTGTGGTTAGTATTGACATTAGCATACCGTATTGACTCTGTTTCACTGAGTCCCTGTGATCGACCCCTGGAATTTTCTTGCTTTTACTACGATTGACCCGTACACTGCGGGTTCGCATCCTTGTTTTAAGCTTAAGTCTAGGGTTATAAATTTAAAGCTTGCACACACCGTTTGGAGCGAACAAGTTTTTGGCGCCGTTGCCGGGGACTTGGTCTAGACCGAGCCGGTTGCGGTTTGCTTTCGGGGCACTTGCCCCTGTTGCTACTAACTACTCTTTCTATGAGTTTTGTAGTTTTCAGGATTTCCGATGACTACATTTGATCCAGCCTGGATAGCAAGGCAAAGTGCTAGGGCGGACCATTATGAATACTTGGAGGAGAAGTACTCCTTCTATTGGTTCAACAATGAATGGGAAAGAGAAGAGGCCATTCAGCATGAACTTTCGATATGGGATGAGAAGAACGTTCCTAAAAACATTTATGAGCAACCTTTTGAAGACTCTCTCGAATCAAGATTGGAGAAGTTGATGAAGAAGGTGGAGGAGCTCAAGGAAAGCACCCTATCCTATGCTAAGCCAAAAGAGGAGCATAAGGAAGTGTTGCACGTTCCAAGCATTCCTCTTGTTGAACCGGAAGTTTCTCCTGAAGCTTTTGTGGAAGCGGAGGATATGGAAGATCTCGATCCAACTGCCGAGACCTCGGCCGAGGTGTCAGAGATCTCGACCGAGATGGAAGAAGAATTTGTAGAACTGCAAGATGCAGCGAACCCTGACCAAATTACTGAGACTGTGGTCAAGGTGGAGGAAAGGCCAGCTGAGCTGGGAGAGATTTCGTGTGTGGACTATCAACCCAACATGAAACTTATCTCAAGCTTTGGAGAACTTTGCAAGGTACATTCTCCTACTTCATTTGAATTCCCTATTAATATTTCTGAATTTTTCAGGAAGGCACCGGAGAGTTGGAGGTCTCTTCTGAAAGAACCTCCTAAGATCAAGATGAAACCTCTCTTGAAATTGTTGGAGGAAGATGCTCCTTGGATTATAAGGAGTGAAGTTAACAAGCGCTTCACCGCTAAGTCGATGAAGTATCTCTTGTTCAAGTATGGGGTCCCTCGCATGCTAAGGACCTTGTACCATCCCCAAGCTATAGATGGGGAAGCTGCTATGATTCTCGAGAAACTATTTTCTCGATCAAGGAAAGAATGGGACACGAGGAATGTCCCATTGAAGTGCAGGAAGTCTAGACGAATTCCGGTGAGAATCAAACTGTATAAGCTTGTACGTGGGAGATCTTACCATTTGCCGGTGAAGTTAGGAACCGGAACCTTCTTGGAAGATTTTTACGGATGTGATGAGCACTCCACGACATTCGAAGTGCATTGAGTAATCCCATGCCGTAGGGTCCAGCTAGCGACCTTAAACCAAGCGCTTCTTGGGAGGCAACCCAAGGTATTGCTTTCTTCTCCTTTTTCTAGTTTAGTTTAGATAGTTGCTTTGTTTTTGTTTTCCTCTAGACAACAACCAGGTATTCCAAAAGGAAGGATCACAGTTCAGGAGCTACACTAGAAGAACAAAATTTCGAGAAGTTGAGGAAACGAGCTTTACTGAGATACATCTCGGGTACTGTCAGAACACCTCGACCGAGATGTACTTCGCCAACCGAGATGGTCTTATCTGGGAGCTGTTTCTTACTTCTTCATGCAGTTTAGCTATGTTCGGTGAGTATCCTATCCTTAGACTTTTATTATACCCACTGGGACAGTGTGTCTCAAGTATGGGGTGTTTGTTATTTGACTATGTGACTACCTTTTGATGTATTCGACACTTTTGATGTATTTTATTTATCGGATATTTTCATATTTATGCTTCACTTGCCTTTATATGATTATCTGATATTACATGCATACCTACAGATTATTTGATTGAGAAAAACGTCGAAACCGAACCGAAAAAAAAATAATAAAAAAATTGGTTAAAAAAATTTTTTTTGATCTCGACCGGGGAGATTCTGGCGAAACAAGGTGTTTCACCTCGGTTGAACCAAGAACATCTCGACCGAGGTGGCGTAACAGAAAGTTTTCGAAAACGATTTTGTGCCACTTATCTGGATATGATCTCAGTGAAGATTTTGTTTACCTACTGGTTTTAAATTCTTTGTGTGTTTGAAAGGTTTTATAATATGTTTAAGTTGCTAAATGCTTTGTTTGAAATTATTGGCATGTTTAATACTTTGTTTTTATCCAAATTATGTTGAATTTGAAGGTTGACACCGCAGGTTAAGTTCTCTCACGTTCTTCTTGGAAAGACCAAGGCAATTCATTCTCTTCTTCTTCTTCTTCTTGATCATGCTTAACCCCTCATATACATTTTGCCTCCCTTTACCTATCCGGGAATTTGGAAGCAAGCGAAGCGGTGAAAGCAAGTTAAAGTTGAAAAGTGGGCTGGAAGTGAAGTGTTAGAAAGTAATTTAGGTTTGGGGAAGTCAATCATGAAGATGAGTAACTCGGCACCATTCACATAGCCGGGTGTTTGTGTCTTGCCAAAGTCGGATTGAGCGATATTCCTAACGGATCATGGTATGTGCGCCAAGGGTTTGATGCATCTCAGAAAAATTGATAAACGCAGATCTCCTAGGCTTCGGTTATTGTGCACCTCTGTCCATGCATTCCAAAAAGTAAAGTAAAAAGAGAAAAATGTGAAATAAGCAAAGCTTATTGGTGGAAGATGTTGCAAGTTGAAGTGAAAGTGAAGTTCATCCTTTTCCCGGATTCTAGCACCACATTACCTTACATACATCCCTACCCTACACGTTTCTTGACCTTTTCTTTTGGGAAGCCCTTGAGACCTTGAGCTTGTTGATTGACTTAGCGGTTTAAACTGGATTATACATGATTAATTTTGATAATTATGATTTATTATGCATTCTATGATTTTATGCAAAGATGAACAACTTTCTTATATTTATAAAATGTTTTGAGCATATTAAGTTTTTAATTCCAGGAAGTATTCTCTTAGAGTGATCTATGATAATTGCACACCATAAAATATTTTTGAAAGACTTTTTCATTGATTTTCTTGACTTATAATCCATTCTATCTTGTCTTTTATATGAGGAACTTGCTTGGGGACAAGCAAGGGCTAAGTATGGGGTATTTTGATAGCATGAATTATAGTCTAGTTTTTGGGGTTTGTTTGGACGTTTTATCTTTCATAATCTGCATGTTTGTATGTACATTATGTGATTTTACTACCATTTCATCTACCTTTGCGAGAATCGAGTTCTACACCTAGTTTCGTTGTAATTGCAGGCAATATGGTACGTTTTGCATCAAAAAGGAGTCATGAGTCATGAGTCATTTGGAGCATAGCCATGGATTAAAGATTCACTTTGGAGCAGATTCGAGAGATTTCACATTCTGTCGTGAGTCACCTCGGTTGACCATTGATACACCTCGACCGAGGTGATCCAGAGACGCCGACTCGACCGAGGCGAACACCTAGGACGCGGCGAGAATATTTTATTCTTGGAAGAGAACTTTTAAATTTGGAAAGTGATCTTATATTTTTGGGCTTGGCTTCTGGAAGGAAGGAGATATGCAGAATATATATTTTACCTATATTTATGGGATAATATCTTCTTAAGATTTATTATCTTTGGAGGTTTATTTTTCCTATAAAAAAAGGTTGGATTTCCACAATTCCAACATCACGCTATACCGTCGAAATGTCCTACACACGCAGCAGCCGCAGTATACTCCAATTTGGGGAGTTTTCGAAGAACCTTTTTGAAGGTTGAAGGAAGATTGAAGACCATAGCTTTTATAGCTTTTTGAAGGGTTTTGTAAGATTGTCTTCAATTCCCTCAATTGTTGTCTTGTCTTTTTGGATTATTATCCAAGGAACGTTTTGTTGTGATATTTGATTCAGTTATTGAAGTCTTTTCATTAAATTCTTCTTTGTTCAAATATTCACCTTCTTCCCATATATTTTAATACTTTCATTATGATGATGAGTGGCTAATTTCCTTGTGTGATTCTAGGGTGATTAGCTGAAGGTTGTGGGAAAAACAATGATAGAATAATCTTAGATTCCAGTAGGATCCTGAAAGTTCGAGTCTTTAACCTTAACCCTAAGCATCTCGTTCGGTTGATGAACATCTCGGCCGGGGTGGAATCCTTCTGACCGAGGTGACTTATTCGACCTAAAACAGAAAGTTAAGTGTTAGAGTTTGCTAAATCCTATTCTTATTTCACCTTCCTGGTTCAATGCAAGCTTAGGATGAGACTTACCCGGTAATTCCTTAGTTTGTTTACCAACGATCATAAGTGTAGGTAATAAAGGTTTATCCTTTATTGGGGTTTGAGTGTGCTTCCATCCCATCTTTGTGAGTTAGCCTGAGACTTACCCGGTAAAGGTTGATTCTATTCCCTTAGATGATGTGTTAGTTTGAGGTTATAGTTCTTTATCTTAATTCCTTGAGACTTACCCGGTAATAGGAGTTACGGTTTAGGATTAGTGTGTAGTGAGACTTACCCGGTGATCTACTCCACTTTAGTAACACCTTTCCCACGCAAAAATCTCAACTTTGTCCGCTTATCTATAGATCTTGAGTTGGAACCACAACTTGACGCTTTAATCCCTAGAATTGCATGTTTGCTTGATTGACTTCTTATTCATCTTTGATTGTGTTAAATTGCTCTTGTGGTTAGTATTGACATTAGCATACCGTATTGACTCTGTTTCACTGAGTCCCTGTGATCGACCCCTGGAATTTTCTTGCTTTTACTACGATTGACCCGTACACTGCGGGTTCGCATCCTTGTTTTAAGCTTAAGTCTAGGGTTATAAATTTAAAGCTTGCACACACCGTTTGGAGCGAACAAGTTTTTGGCGCCGTTGCCGGGGACTTGGTCTAGACCGAGCCGGTTGCGGTTTGCTTTCGGGGCACTTGCCCCTGTTGCTACTAACTACTCTTTCTATGAGTTTTGTAGTTTTCAGGATTTCCGATGACTACATTTGATCCAGCCTGGATAGCAAGGCAAAGTGCTAGGGCGGACCATTATGAATACTTGGAGGAGAAGTACTCCTTCTATTGGTTCAACAATGAATGGGAAAGAGAAGAGGCCATTCAGCATGAACTTTCGATATGGGATGAGAAGAACGTTCCTAAAAACATTTATGAGCAACCTTTTGAAGACTCTCTCGAATCAAGATTGGAGAAGTTGATGAAGAAGGTGGAGGAGCTCAAGGAAAGCACCCTATCCTATGCTAAGCCAAAAGAGGAGCATAAGGAAGTGTTGCACGTTCCAAGCATTCCTCTTGTTGAACCGGAAGTTTCTCCTGAAGCTTTTGTGGAAGCGGAGGATATGGAAGATCTCGATCCAACTGCCGAGACCTCGGCCGAGGTGGAAGTGACCTCGGTCGAGATGAAAGAAGAACCTGCAGAACCGGAAGAGGCAGATGCAGAAGACTTTGGCCAATCTACTGAGATTGTGGTCAAGGTGGAAGGAAGACTAGCAGAACTGAGAGAGATTTCGTGTGTGGACTATCAACCCAACATGAAACTTATCTCAAGCTTTGGAGAACTTTGCAAGGTACATTCTCCTACTTCATTTGAATTCCCTATTAATATTTCTGAATTTTTCAGGAAGGCACCGGAGAGTTGGAGGTCTCTTCTGAAAGAACCTCCTAAGATCAAGATGAAACCTCTCTTGAAATTGTTGGAGGAAGATGCTCCTTGGATTATAAGGAGTGAAGTTAACAAGCGCTTCACCGCTAAGTCGATGAAGTATCTCTTGTTCAAGTATGGGGTCCCTCGCATGCTAAGGACCTTGTACCATCCCCAAGCTATAGATGGGGAAGCTGCTATGATTCTCGAGAAACTATTTTCTCGATCAAGGAAAGAATGGGACACGAGGAATGTCCCATTGAAGTGCAGGAAGTCTAGACGAATTCCGGTGAGAATCAAACTGTATAAGCTTGTACGTGGGAGATCTTACCATTTGCCGGTGAAGTTAGGAACCGGAACCTTCTTGGAAGATTTTTACGGATGTGATGAGCACTCCACGACATTCGAAGTGCATTGAGTAATCCCATGCCGTAGGGTCCAGCTAGCGACCTTAAACCAAGCGCTTCTTGGGAGGCAACCCAAGGTATTGCTTTCTTCTCCTTTTTCTAGTTTAGTTTAGATAGTTGCTTTGTTTTTGTTTTCCTCTAGACAACAACCAGGTATTCCAAAAGGAAGGATCACAGTTCAGGAGCTACACTAGAAGAACAAAATTTCGAGAAGTTGAGGAAACGAGCTTTACTGAGATACATCTCGGGTACTGTCAGAACACCTCGACCGAGATGTACTTCGCCAACCGAGATGGTCTTATCTGGGAGCTGTTTCTTACTTCTTCATGCAGTTTAGCTATGTTCGGTGAGTATCCTATCCTTAGACTTTTATTATACCCACTGGGACAGTGTGTCTCAAGTATGGGGTGTTTGTTATTTGACTATGTGACTACCTTTTGATGTATTCGACACTTTTGATGTATTTTATTTATCGGATATTTTCATATTTATGCTTCACTTGCCTTTATATGATTATCTGATATTACATGCATACCTACAGATTATTTGATTGAGAAAAACGTCGAAACCGAACCGAAAAAAAAATAATAAAAAAATTGGTTAAAAAAATTTTTTTTGATCTCGACCGGGGAGATTCTGGCGAAACAAGGTGTTTCACCTCGGTTGAACCAAGAACATCTCGACCGAGGTGGCGTAACAGAAAGTTTTCGAAAACGATTTTGTGCCACTTATCTGGATATGATCTCAGTGAAGATTTTGTTTACCTACTGGTTTTAAATTCTTTGTGTGTTTGAAAGGTTTTATAATATGTTTAAGTTGCTAAATGCTTTGTTTGAAATTATTGGCATGTTTAATACTTTGTTTTTATCCAAATTATGTTGAATTTGAAGGTTGACACCGCAGGTTAAGTTCTCTCACGTTCTTCTTGGAAAGACCAAGGCAATTCATTCTCTTCTTCTTCTTCTTCTTGATCATGCTTAACCCCTCATATACATTTTGCCTCCCTTTACCTATCCGGGAATTTGGAAGCAAGCGAAGCGGTGAAAGCAAGTTAAAGTTGAAAAGTGGGCTGGAAGTGAAGTGTTAGAAAGTAATTTAGGTTTGGGGAAGTCAATCATGAAGATGAGTAACTCGGCACCATTCACATAGCCGGGTGTTTGTGTCTTGCCAAAGTCGGATTGAGCGATATTCCTAACGGATCATGGTATGTGCATCAAGGGTTTGATGCATCTCGAGAAATTGATGATTGCAGATTTCCTAGGCTTCGGTTATTGTGCACCTCTGTCCATGCATTCCAAAAAGTAAAGTAAAAAGAGAAAAATGTGAAATAAGCAAAGCTTATTGGTGGAAGATGTTGCAAGTTGAAGTGAAAGTGAAGTTCATCCTTTTCCCGGATTCTAGCACCACATTACCTTACATACATCCCTACCCTACACGTTTCTTGACCTTTTCTTTTGGGAAGCCCTTGAGACCTTGAGCTTGTTGATTGACTTAGCGGTTTAAACTGGATTATACATGATTAATTTTGATAATTATGATTTATTATGCATTCTATGATTTTATGCAAAGATGAACAACTTTCTTATATTTATAAAATGTTTTGAGCATATTAAGTTTTTAATTCCAGAAAGTATTCTCTTAGAGTGATCTATGATAGTTGCACACCATAAAATATTTTTGAAAGACCTTTTTATTGATTTTCTTAGACTTATAATCCATTCTATCTTGTCTTTTATATGAGGAACTTGCTTGGGGACAAGCAAGGGCTAAGTATGGGGTATTTTGATAGCATGAATTATAGTCTAGTTTTTGGGGTTTGTTTGGACGTTTTATCTTTCATAATCTGCATGTTTGTATGTACATTATGTGATTTTACTACCATTTCATCTACCTTTGCGAGAATCGAGGTCTACACCTAGTTTCGTTGTAATTGCAGGCAATATGGTACGTTTTGCATCAAAAAGGAGTCATGAGTCATTTGGAGCTACATCCAGGGAGCATAGCCATGGATTAAAGATTCACTTTGGAGCAGATTCAAGAGATTTCACATTCTGTCGTGAGTCACCTCGGTTGACCATTGATACACCTCGACCGAGGTGATCCAGAGACGCCGACTCGACCGAGGCGAACACCTAGGACGCGGCGAGAATATTTTATTCTTGGAAGAGATCTTTTAAATTTGGAAAGTGATCTTATATTTTTGGGCTTGGCTTCTGGAAGGAAGGAGATATGCAGAATATATATTTTACCTATATTTATGGGATAATATCTTCTTAAGATTTATTATCTTTGGAGGTTTATTTTTCCTATAAAAAAAGGTTGGATTTCCACAATTCCAACATCACGCTATACCGTCGATCAGGGTTTACACACGCAGCAGCCGCAGTATACTCCAATTTGGGGAGTTTTCGAAGAACCTTTTTGAAGGTTGAAGGAAGATTGAAGACCATAGCTTTTATAGCTTTTTGAAGGGTTTTGTAAGATTGTCTTCAATTCCCTCAATTGTTGTCTTGTCTTTTTGGATTATTATCCAAGGAACGTTTTGTTGTGATATTTGATTCAGTTATTGAAGTCTTTTTATTAAATTCTTCTTTGTTCAAATATTCACCTTCTTCCCATATATTTTAATACTTTCATTATGATGATGAGTGGCTAATTTCCTTGTGTGATTCTAGGGTGATTAGCTGAAGGTTGTGGGAAAAACAATGATAGAATAATCTTAGATTCCAGTAGGATCCTGAAAGTTCGAGTCTTTAACCTTAACCCTAAGCATCTCGTTCGGTTGATGAACATCTCGGCCGGGGTGGAATCCTTCTGACCGAGGTGACTTATTCGACCTAAAACAGAAAGTTAAGTGTTAGAGTTTGCTAAATCCTATTCTTATTTCACCTTCCTGGTTCAATGCAAGCTTAGGATGAGACTTACCCGGTAATTCCTTAGTTTGTTTACCAACGATCATAAGTGTAGGTAATAAAGGTTTATCCTTTATTGGGGTTTGAGTGTGCTTCCATCCCATCTTTGTGAGTTAGCCTGAGACTTACCCGGTAAAGGTTGATTCTATTCCCTTAGATGATGTGTTAGTTTGAGGTTATAGTTCTTTATCTTAATTCCTTGAGACTTACCCGGTAATAGGAGTTACGGTTTAGGATTAGTGTGTAGTGAGACTTACCCGGTGATCTACTCCACTTTAGTAACACCTTTCCCTCGCAAAAATCTCAACTTTGTCCGCTTATCTATAGATCTTGAGTTGGAACCACAACTTGACGCTTTAATCCCTAGAATTGCATGTTTGCTTGATTGACTTCTTATTCATCTTTGATTGTGTTAAATTGCTCTTGTGGTTAGTATTGACATTAGCATACCGTATTGACTCTGTTTCACTGAGTCCCTGTGATCGACCCCTGGAATTTTCTTGCTTTTACTACGATTGACCCGTACACTGCGGGTTCGCATCCTTGTTTTAAGCTTAAGTCTAGGGTTATAAATTTAAAGCTTGCACACACCGTTTGGAGCGAACAAGCAAGGATGGAGTTGATTGAGCATGTCCATGAATTGAGACATTCATAGGAGCTAAAGGAGTGCCAACTTGAAGGATGCACGAGGCTAAGGAAGAATCACGTTCTTGCCCTAAACCACGCTCTAAAATACGGCCGTACTACTTTCCACGTTCAAGTCCACGGCCGTGGAACCATGGCTAGGGAAGCGTGGTTCATTCCAGTAACTTCTACGGCCGTGGAGAAGATGGTTCAAACCGTGTTGATTTCCACTCTCTAAATTACGGCCGTGGAACCCTTCCACGACCGTGATCTTGGCGATCTTTTTCGCCACACTTTAAGCCACGATCTCCTACGCAATTGGGCCGGGCCGATATTTTATCTTACACTATAAAAGGACGGACGAAGAGAGATTATGTCACCTTCGCTTACGCATAGACGCATCTTACGCTTGCGCTTGGGATTGCCGTAATTTCGCATTTGGCGGAAGTTGTGTTGAGAGATTTTGGCGCATTGCTATTGTGATTTCCGGATTGACGGAAGATCGAAGATTCGGAAGATTGTTCGTAAGAAGATTTCGCTTCTTACTTAGGTTTGATTTATAAGACGGATTGACATCCCGTTCTTCCTTCTTATCTAAAATTGTGATTGTTTGTTCTATTCCGAATCTAGTGACGATTATTGTTCTTGATTGTGACTTTGAGACTGATTTGGAAGTTATTGAAGTTTTTCGGAAGTTTTCATCTTTCAATCTTTTAAACCTTGAATTTGATATCGTTATGACTATTGTTGGCTAAAAACCCTTAACAATTCTAAGGTGAAGGGTTGATAGTTGTGGCTTAGATGATGATAGATCGATCGTAAACAGATTGGACCCTGAGAGTTAGAGAGAATCGCCGATAACCCTAATCCACGGTCTGTTCTTGAGCTTCCACGGCCGTGGAACTCAAGAACTACCCGTAATTTTGTGTTAAGTCACGAACCTGCTTTTACTTTAATCCAAAGTTAAAGATTTGCTTTAACTTAGTCTTGGTTTGCCTTTTCTAGGTGGTAGTGAAGCCTCAACAACCTTTACCACGATTGTGAGTGTCATAACCTTAATCGGTTAAGTTAGTCTTGATCCTTGGATTACAAGTTTGGGTATTTGACATTAATTCTTACCTTTAGAACCTTTCTATATTGAAGCCTCAACAACCTTTATAGAGAGTGTCGTGTAGGTGAGTTATATAAGGTTTTTGGAACTTCACCGTACGATTACCTTACATTAGCATACCTTTGCATATTTTAACTCTGTCCTTATATCATTAGTACATCTTGAATCGATTGCCACAGCTGGATACTTGGATCTTTAGGATTGTTGTTTTCCCAATACTTGAAAAGCTTCTTACATTTACTCGCTTGATAATCTATAATCGAATTTGTTCCCCCCAAATCCTTGTGTTCGATACTCTGAAATTCTTGCTCAACTATATTGATACGTACACTGCGGGTTCGCTTGCTTGATTTCTAGTTTTATAATTAAAGCTTATTTGCACGCACGCTAAGTGGCGAACAAGTTTTTGGCGCCGTTGCCGGGGATTTGGTTTAGGCCGAATTCGGTTGCCGGTTGTCAAGCTTGGGAGCTTGCTCTCGTTATTTGATATCTCTTTGAGTGCATGCGCAGGTCTAGGAACACCGAGGATCTCTTACCTCTTGATCAAGAGCTTGAGAGGACTTTAAGGCAAAAGCGTAAGGAAAAGAAAATGGCTGAATAACGTGATCTTCAATCGGAGCTAGCGGAGAAAGAAGCTCAACTTCAATGGAGTGAGAAGACACGTAGAGAAGAGAGGGTTCGTCATCAAATGAAAGTTGACGATCTAACGGACATGATGTTCCAAATGAGGATTGAGATAAACAACCTCAAGGAGAAAAAGAAAAGGAGGAGACCGGGAAGATCGGTTAAAGCTAACTCATCCAATGAGGATAGCGACTCCTCCATGCCACCGTTAGAGGAAATTGATCCCACGATCAATGTGAATCCATTCCATCCACGGGCAGCTGCTAATCGCCGTGTTCCACCTAGGAATGCAAGGATCGAACGTGTGGATGAGGAGTCAAGAACTCTTGGCCAAAGGATGGATCCAACGCAGCAACCACGCCGTCTAGGTGTGAACTTTGATGCTGATGATGTACAAGGGTTTAGCTTCAACCCTCAAGTTATTACTCTTGTTCGCCAAAACCAATTTGGCGGAACAAGCGCTGAATCTCCACACCAACACTTGCAAAACTTTGAGTGTATGATGGAGACAATGAGGCCGAAGAACGCGACTACCAACAACTATAAGCTCAAGTCTTTCTTCTTCTCTTTGAAGGGGAAAGCATTGTCTTGGTACCAAGCTCTTCCTAATGGGAAACTAGACACATGGGAAGACCTTTCCGCAGAGTTCCTCACTAAGTTCTTTCCGTCATCCAAAATGGCGGAACTTAGAGGTAAGATTAACGCATTTTCCATGAGATCTAACGAAAGTTTGTTTCAATCATGGGAAAGGTTTCAGGATTTGTTATTGGATTGCCCCCATCATGGCATATCCAAGCTTGCATTGCTGGAGATATACTATAAGGGGCTGGATGTAGAGACACAATTCAAGCTCCAATCCCTCTCATGTGGTACATTCATGGACATGAGGGAAGATGACGCTTGGGACCTCATTGAGAAGCAAGCAAGAGTCATAGAGAAGTATTCCCACCGGAAAGTAGAAGGAAATCGTATGGAGCAAGGAGCAAAGCTTACACATGAAGCTCAAACTCAAATCTTTTCTCTCAACAATGAGATTAAAGAGTTGAAGGATGCCATCAAGACCAACTTCCCAAAGCAACAAGGGAAGGATGTTGGCTACATGGGCAACAACAACAATGGTGGAGAGAATACAAACCGCAACAACAACAATAAGCGGAACAACAACCGGAACAATTGGAATGGCAACAACAACAACCGGAACAACAATTGGAACAACAATAGGGGTTCAAACAACAACAATTGGCGCTCAAATCAACAAAACTCCGGTAACTCTTATCCTTCCAATTCGAATTCACTAACTCCACCTTCCTCTTCCTCTACTCCTTTGAAAAGCCAGGGGCAAACATCTAATGGAGGAAACACTTCGGGGAAGGAGAAGCCCAATCCCATGTTGGAAACGATCTTGGGAAAGCTTCAAGGGTTGGAGAACCGTATCATTAAGGTTGATGATCAAATTTCTAAGGTTGATAAAGCTCAAAAGGTTTTAGAAAACCAAATGTTCAGCCAAGCGGAGGAAGTTCCTAGGAATCAAGGGAAACTTCCAGGAAAGACGGAGGACAACCCTAAGGGAAGGGTGATGGCAATCACAACTAGGAGTGGAGTGACTACCACCGATCCGCAGCCTAAGTTTGTTGAAGTCTCCGTTGAGAAAGACAAAGAGAAGAGGAAGGAGAAGGAAGATGTCTACGTTCCTCCTCCGGCTTACAAACCTCCCCTACCATTCCCTCAATCTAGAGCGAGAGCGCGTCTAGATAAACAATTTGGTAAGTTTATAGAACTCATGAGCAAGCTGCATATTAATATACCTTTCATTGATGCTATTGTAGGTATGCCGGCTTATGGCAAGTTCTTAAAGGAAATCCTCTCTAACAAGAGAAAGTTAGAGGACTTTGGAGAGGTTAAGATGAGTTTGGATTCATCGGATCTCATCAAGACCATGAAGGAGAAAATGCCCCCAAAGCTAAAGGATCCGGGGTCGTTTTGCATTCCCATAGGAGTGGGAGATGTCACATATGACGCTCTATGTGACTTGGGAGCAAGTGTGAGCATCATACCACTTGCATTATGTAGGAAGATCGGTTTAGGCGATCCTAAACCGGTAAAGATGACGTTGTACATGGCGGATCGATCCATCACTCGCCCGTCGGTATTGTAGAAGACATCCCGGTCAAGCTAGGTAAATTCTTTATTCCCATTGATTTTGTTGTGCTTGACATTCCTGCAGATAGTCCGGTCCCGATCATACTCGGAAGACCGTTTCTTGCAACTTCCGGCTGCATAGTCGATTGCAAGAATGCTAGGCTCGCCTTTGACATAGGAGAGGAGAAGGTAGAGTTTGTTCATTCCACTCTAGTGAAAGAGTCAATCTTTGATGAGGATATATTCAATATCCAAGATGAAGAGGGGTTGTCTAGAGAGGAGGTAAGTGTTATTCTCTTCAAAGATCCTTTACAAAAGGTTATTACTATGAGTCTAACGAATGTAGGGGAAGAAGAGGAGTGCAATGAGGCAATTGAAGCCTTAGAAGCACAAGAAGAAGTGGGTGAAGTGGAATTTGAGATGCTCCACGATGAGGCAGAAAACGTGAGAATCCACGGCCATACACTATATTCCACGGCCGTGGATTTCACCAACCAAACCGTGTCTCACTCCAGAGAGTTATACGGTCGTGGAGGAAGCAGAGCAACCGTATTTCCTTTCCACGCCCTAAACCACGGCCGTGGAAGATGTATGGAAACCGTAATTTTGGCCGTGGAAGAGGGTGATCGTGCCAATTCTTCAACTTCTTTTGATTCTTCTCCCACACCTTCTACTTCCTTAGACACTTCTAAGGCAGCATATACTATGCTAGCAACACGCTAGATGAAGCGTAGCTCAACTACGCCACTACGGAAAAGGAATTTTTAGCCATTGTCTATGCTATTGACAAGTTTCGCTCTTATCTTGTAGGTGCAAAGCTTTACATTTATAACTCGAACTAAATCCTAAACTACCTAGCGAAACCCGCAGTGTACGGGACGTTTGTAGTAGGGATAGTATTCCGAGGTCGAACACAAAGACTAAGGTGAGATTGATTCAATTTATGATTAAGTCTAGTGAAGATCTAGGTTAAAAAAAAGAGGAAGAAATAAAGAAATGAAAATCTCAATTGTTTTTGGTTGGTTTTTCGGTGATCAATCAAAGATCACAATTCATGCAAAGTAAACAATCAACTAATACTAACAATTCCACTCAAACAAACAAACTAAAACGAGATATAGATCGAAGATAGAAAAACGGGTTCTAGGGGTTGGAAGTTCCGGTTATGGCATAAGACTCAAGCTATCTATTCTTTCCTTGGATCAACTAGTGACATGTTGGGGTTAAGTGTTTCTAGATTGGGATCAATTATCGGGTGGGTCTCATGGTCCACTAGTCCATTCCTAAGGCCTCATTACCGGGTAAGTCTCTAAGAACCTAAGGATAGGAATCCTACACAAACCGGATTGTTATCTAGAGATCTAACCTATCCTTACCGGGTAAGTCTCGGAAGGGTTAGGTCTAAACAACCATCCTAGCACACTTAATCCAATGGCGGCTTATGAGGCTCACCACTACCTAGGGTTTGTTATCTTAAGATCTAAGAGCAAGGATTACCGGATAAGTCTCTCCTCACACTTAGTTGCTAACACTAGGTCACCCTAGGATAGATTTAACTCAACAAACACTTAGGATTTCAACATTCTAACAATCTAAGGCTAGGTCCATCGAATCAGGTAAGATCACGGTTTGTTCTACCTTTCCACGGCCGTGGTTTGGCAGGAACTACCCGTGATTCCTAACAGCAGCTATGTTCATGCACATAAGTCATCCAAAGGTAAATCTAAGTCCATCCTATCATAGCCCTAGCCATAACCATCCTTTCCTTACCCTAAAACCACATCTATTTAGCCTACAACGTTCATAATAGAAATCGAAACAAGCAAACATAAAATCATGACATCCATTTGCAAGATGATGAAGGAAAAGAGATGAACAAGTGAACTAAAACAAAACCAAGCTGAAAATAGAATTAGAGTAACTCACAATCCTTCTTAAAGAAGGTTCAAATGGTTCATACAACCCTAGAAATAGAATCCGGAATTCTTCACTACAAAAACTATCAAGGTGTGGTAATGGTGTGTGTTCTTCTTCTCCTCTTCAATGGAGCTCTTCTTCTTCCTTTTTGGCACTTTTCTTCCTAGAAAGACTTCTTGTTGAGAGAGTATTTTTGATTGGAAGATTTGGATAATGGAGAGTTGCTCCAAGATGCTCTTCTCAACCAATGAAGGACCACTTTTATAACAAATTTTGCATGAGCTGGCCATGAGAGTCGTGGCACAGCTGTCACAAGAATCTGGAAAAATCCACGGGTAGAATCACGGCCGTGGAATGTGCCAGTGAACCGTGATTTGCTCCAGAAACTTCGTCTTGGATCATTAAGCTGTGATTTGGTGCATGGCTTGTGTTGGCAAGGTTCCATGAGTCCTCCTTAGCCTTTAGCTTGTGTTCTAATGAGTCCGAGGGTGTGTCATCTAGATGAACGATCCTCAAACGTATCGTTTTAGCTCCTAAATCTCCCGAAATACCTACAAAGCAACGCACAAGTCCGTGTAGACGTCTATCTCGACAAAGTACGTGAATTGAGTGCAAACGTCGTGAACTAGTGCTAAACCATGCATGAATGAGTGAGAAATCTATCTAAATGATTACCTAAAACTAAGCAATAAATCGTGTTATCAAAATACCCCATACTTAAGGTTTGCTCATCCCCGAGCAAATTCCCAACTATAGACTAAGAGATGACATGATTTATGTATGTAGAAAAATGGCAAAATCTTTTTGGGTTTGTGCTTCTATTATTGGATCACCTTCAAAGTCATGTTTCATGGCAAAGGATAAGCAATCATGCATCAAACAAATGAAGACATGGAAAGACAATTGTACTTAACTCAAAAGTATGCATGAAATGTAAAGATGAAGAAGTCAAGAAGATCAAGAGTACATCCAATCTAAATCACTAAGTCTTACAAACATGCAAATAGGTCATAAGGTCTTGTGAAATAAAAGGGCCAAGAAATGTAGTGATTGGGTGGGGATTTCTAGGTTATGTGATGCTTACCCGGGAACGGAACTAACTCCACAATCTTGTCCTCGATCAACTTCCCTTAAGTGTATATTTTCCTCTATCTTTTCTTTCTTTTCTTTTTCTTTGAATTATTTTTGAGACAATGGCATTGGTGTACAAAAGCTGAAACCTTGGTGATTAGCCATCCTCGGGCTTTTTCTATTTTTCGAGGTGCATCCACACCGGGCACACATACCAAAGCTCGCTAGAGCTATTGGTTTATTTGACTTTGGCAAGGCACCAACACTTGATTATGTGAAGTGTACCGAGTTACTTGTCATTTAAACCAATGCCCCCAAACCTATATTTTCGGCTACACTTTCACAACAATTTCAGCATTTACTCATGACATTCTTTTCATCAACAACTTCACCCCACACTTGCTTTTCACACACATCAACACACTAGCATGCTCCTATTCCCGGATGGGTCAAAGAGGTCAAATTTATCTCAATTGAGGTGCTCAAACAATCATGATCAAGATGAGTAGAGAAAATGAATTGCCTCATTCATTCCTAGATGGTATGCAAGAACTATCATGTAATTTCGATCTTCAATACTCAATCATTTCTAGGCAAACATCATGATCACAAATCATTCATAGAATTTCAAGAGAAGTACTTCAAGTCCACATATGCGTTCATCAATCCTAACACATGAGGCCATCTATAGCCAATTCACAAGACAAGATTCATCATTAGGATCATATCCAAGCCTAGAAAGCACAAAAATTTTTAAATTTTCTGATTTTTATGGTATTTTCGAAATGAGTATGTACAATGCAAGACATGTGAAGGTTTTAGACTATCCTAGATGCTCATCATGCAAAGGATCATGCAGACCCCACCCCATACTTAGAAACACATTATCCCCAATGTGTAAATGAAGTAAAGAGAGTGAAAGAAGGTTCTCACAATGTAAAAGTGGTTTGCTATGGTATTTGGGATTTCTCAAGTGAATTGATGTTGGATGATCCTATCAACCATGGTAGAGAGCTCTAAGTGTTCATCAAAGCTTCGGGACCCGCGCTAGGCACCGCTAGCCGTACAAGTTCCGCGTCTGCTCCACCCTTAATTGATGAGGGGTTCATCATCATCATCATTCCTATGTCAAGCAAGGCTTCCAATGCTACTAATGTTCTAGCACACACACAAAGTAGACAAAACACACACAAAGATAGAAAAATCTAGAACAAAAGCAAAACAAGAAAGGAAAAACGTTACCAATGGGTTGCCTCCCACCAAGCGCTTCTTTAAGGTCATTAGCTTGACCAAACTCGGGAGCGTCTATTCAAGGTAAAGTGGGGCAATCATATCCACCGGAGCTCCCGGGATATACTTCTTCAACCGGTGCCCATTCACCTTGAAGTTTTCACAATGCTCCCCTCCTATCTCAATAGCTCCATGGGGGAAGATTTTCTTCACCACATATGGCCCGGTCCATCTTGATTTGAGCTTTCCGGGAAAGAGCCTTAGCCTTGAGTTGAAGAGAAGGACAAGATCTCCTTCACTCAACTCCTTGGGGATGATCCTCTTGTCATGCCATCTTTTGGTTCTCTCCTTGTAAATCCGGGCATTCTCATAAGCATCCAACCGGATCTCCTCTAGGGCATTCAATTCAAGCAATCTCTTTGCTCCCGCTTCTTTGAGATCAAAATTTAGCCACTTAATGGCCCAATAAGCTCTATGCTCCATCTCTACCGGAAGGTGGCGAGACTTGCCATAGACCAACTTGTAAGGAGTGGTGCCAATCGGTGTCTTGAAGGCGGTTCTATATGCCCATAAGGCATCATTGAGCCTCATAGCCCAATCTTTTCTCGTCCTAGAGACCGTCTTCTCAAGAATGGCCTTGATCTCCCGGTTGGAGATCTCCACTTGGCCACTAGTTTGGGGATGGTAGGGTGTCGCCACCTTATGAGTCACCCCATACTTAGCCAAAAGCGCTCCAAAGTTCCTATTTGTGAAGTGCTTCCCTCCATCACTAATGATCACCCTTGGTGTACCAAACCTAGGGAAGATTACTCGGTTGAAGAACCGCACTACCACCTTGGCATCATTTGTAGGAGAGGCGATTGCCTCCACCCATCTCGACACATAGTCCACCGCCAATAGGATGTATAGATTGCCACATGAAGAAGGGAATGGTCCCATGAAGTCCACACCCCACACATCAAATATTTCGACTTCTTGGATATTGTTCAAGGGCATTTCATTCCTCCTTGAGATGTTGCCCGTCCTTTGGCAAGCATCACACGCCGCTACAAAAACTTGATCATCTCTAAACAAGTTAGGCCAATAAAAAACGGATTGTAATACCTTTGCACATGTTTTGTGTGAGCTAGCATGGCCTCCACATGGCAAGGAGTGACAATGTCGGATCACACTCTCCACTTCGTCTTCCGGTATGCATCTTCTAAACATTCCATCCGGCCCTCTCTTGAGTAGAAGTGGTTCACTTCAATAGTAGTGCCTCACATCGTTGAAGAACTTCTTTCTTTGTGCATATGTCAATCCGGGAGGCACTTCCTCACACACTAAGTAGTTCACGATGTCGGCAAACCATGGCTCACTTCCTCTAGACACTTGGAACAAGCATTCCTCCACCATTTGTAATTGCTCATCCCGGAATGAGTCATCAATTGGGATGTCATCTCTTTCAAGCTCTAATGGTGGGAGTCTACTAAGGTGATCCGCCACCGAGTTCTCGGATCCCTTCTTGTCCCGGATTTCCAAATCAAACTCTTGTAGAAGAAGGATCCACCGAATCAACCTAGGCTTGGCATCCTTCTTGGTAAGTAGATAACGGATCGCAGCATGATCCGTATAAACTATGACCTTCGCTCCAACAAGATATGAGCGGAACTTCTCAAATGCATACACAACCGCTAGCAACTCCTTCTCGGTGGTAGCATAATTGAGTTGGGCATCATCTAGCGTCTTGCTAGCATAATAAATGGCATGAGTGCGCCCATCTTTCCTTTGCCCCAAAACAGCCCCAACGGCTACATCGCTTGCATCACACATGATCTCAAACGGTAAACTCCAATCCGAGGGTTGCATGATAGGTGCGGAGATCAATGCGTTCTTCAACCTACAAAAAGCCTCAAGACAATCTTTGGAAAAGACAATATCAACATCCTTTATTAGTAGGTTAGTGAGAGGCTTAGAAATTTTAGAGAAGTCTTGAATAAACCTCCGGTAAAAACCGGCATGCCCTAAAAAACTCCTTACCCCCTTCACCGAGGTAGGTGGCGGCAACTTCTCTATCGTTTCAATTTTGGCTCTATCAACCTCAATGCCACGGTTAGACACCAAGTGTCCTAACACAATGCCTTCACTTACCATGAAGTGGCATTTTTCCCAATTTAGGACAAGATTTGTCTCCTCACATCTTTGCAATACTAATGACAAGTTAGCCAAGCAATTATCAAAGGAAGAACCATAAACAGAGAAATCATCCATGAATACTTCCATGATATTTTCTATATATTCCGAAAAGATAGCCATCATACACCTTTGGAAGGTGGCGGGTGCATTACACAACCCAAATGGCATTCTCCTATATGCAAAAGTACCCCATGGACATGTAAAGGTTGTTTTCTCTTGGTCATCGGGGTGGATAGGGATTTGGAAGAATCCACTATAGCCATCTAGATAGCAAAAATGAGAGTGTTGAGCTAACCTTTCTAGCATTTTGTCAATGAAGGGGGGAGGGAAGTGATCTTTCCTAGAGGCCATGTTCAACTTCCTATAATCAATGCACATCCTCCACCCCGTAACCGTCCTAGTCGGGATTAGTTCATTGTTCTCATTAGTCACTACGGTCATCCCACCCTTCTTAGGTACTACATGAACGGGACTAACCCACTTACTATCCGAGATAGGGTAGACAATTCCCGCATCTAGCAACTTAATGATTTCCTTTTTGACTACCTCTTTCATTATAGGATTCAATCTCCTTTGATGTTCAATAGAGGGTTTATGATTATCTTCTATCATTATTTTATGCATGCACAAAGAAGGTTTTATGCCAACCAAATCATCAATAGTATGGCCAATGGCTTTCCTATTCAATCTTAGCTCATGCAACAACTTAGCAAGTTCATCATCACTCAAGCATGCATTCACAATCACCGGATATGTAGAATCAACACCAAGGAAAGCATACTTTAAATGAGAGGGGAGGGGTTTGAGTTCAAGTTTAGGAGGACCTTTATCGGTTGGAGATGATCCAAATAAGGTTGGATGAGATGAATGCAAAGCAAATGAAGACTCCCCATGGATCCTAGAAGCTTGACCATCATCAAGGACTGGTCCAGGGAAAACCACGGCTGGAACTACGGGTTGCTCAACTTCCACGGCCGTGGTTCTTTCCAAGCCTGCTTCTCGGAGCTGTCCAGAGAGTTTGACGGCCGTGGAACATAAATCTCGACCGTGGAACTTGCAGCTGTTCAACACATCTTCGTGGCCTTCAAATCCAACTCTTGGCTCCTCTTCTAATGCTTCCAAGGCCTTGACCTCTTCATTGCAATCCTTCTCAACACCTTCCTCCATCATACTTAAGGTAAGAACCTTCTCCAAGGGATCCTTGATCAAGATCAAGCTCACAACTTCTCTAGATTCCTCTTGCTCGACTATGTTGAAGACATCCTCATCAAGGGTCGGCCCTTTCATCATTGTGGACAACTTGAACTTGATGTTCTCCTCTCCAATGTTGAAGGAGAGAGTCCCATTCTTGCAATCCACTAGGCATCCGGAGGTGGCTAGGAAAGGCCTTCCCAAGATGATGGGAACCGGATAGTCCGCCGGAATGTCCAAGACTACAAAATCAATTGGCACATAGAATCCTCCTAGCTGCACCGGAATGTCCTCTAAGATCCCAACCGGATGAGTGATAGAACGGTCCGCCATATAGAGGGTCATCTTGACCGGTTTTGGCTCTCCTAGCCCAACCTTGTTGCAAAGTGCAAGCGGTATGATGCTTACACTTGCCCCAAGATCGCAAAGGGCTTAATACTTCACATCTCCTACTCCAATTGGGATACAAAAGGAACCCGGATCTCTTAGCTTGGGAGGCATCTCCTCCTTCATTGTTTGGATTAATTCTGAAGATCTCTTGGTCATTCTTATCTCCCCATACTCCTCCAACTTCCTTTTGTTGGAGAGTATTTCTTTCAAGAACTTGACATATGCCGGCATTCCTAAAATAGCATCCATGAACGGAATGTTAATATGCAATTTAGACATTAGTTCAAGGAACTTACCAAAGTGATTGTCTAAACGAGCTCTTGCTCGTGATTGTGGGAATGGTAGTGGTGGCTTGTATGGAGGCGGTGCCACATAGGTTGGCTCTTCATTCTTGCTCTTGCCTCCATTTTCTTGCAACTTTCCTTCTTCTACCACTACTTGCTCTCCTTTAGCTATGTCCTTGGGCAAAGGATCCTTCATACTCAACCCACTCCTCGTTGTGATAGCCAACACTTGGCCTCTTGGGTTGTCTTCGGTTCTTCCGAGAAGCTTTCCCGGGTCTCTATGGGCTTCACCCGCCTTTTGGAACACTTGTGCTTCCAAAACCTTTTGAGCTTTAGAAATTGAAGTCACCGTGCTCTCAAGACCACTCAACCTTCCAAGCAATTGCTCAAACATTATTTCGGTTCTATCCTTTGGAGGTTGAGTAAATCCGGGTGGAGGTTCTTGTGAAGCTCTTGGTGGTGGAGTTGTGCTTGAGGAAGCGGGAGGGTTCAAGGCTCCATCCGGGTTAGAGTAAGAAAATCCGGGATGGTTGTGGTTGGGCTGGTAATTGTTGAATTGCCGGTTGTTGTTGAAATTCCTTGGGCCTTGATAATTGTTGAAGTTGCCCCTTCCCATGTAATTCACATCCTCCTCCTTGGAAGACAAATTGGCTTGTGGAAGCACTTGAAGAGTTGCTTGGTTCTTCAAAGTTGTAGCACACAACTCCCTCAAGGACTTCAATTCATTGTTGATGGCGTCAAGCTTGAAATTGCTCATGGTGACTTCACTCACCTCATAAGCTCCCGCCTTTCTCCCTTCACTCTTCCTATGGGAGTATTTCTCAATCACTAGAGCTTGCTTCTCCACAAACTCCCAAGCTTCATCTACATGCTTCTCCATAAAAGTCCCACCGGAAAGAGATTGGAGCTTGAATTGGCTATCTTCATCAAGTCCTTTGAAGTAGATCTCCAATAGCTCAATTTTCGGTATGACATGGTGTGGACAATCAAGGAGAAGATCTTTGAACCTCTCCCAAGACTTGAACAAGCTCTCTCTTTCCTTCATCACGAAGGCATTGATCTTCCCTCTTAACTCGGTAGTCTTGGAAGGTGGGAAGAACTTAGTCAAAAACTCGGTTGTCATCTCCTCCCAAGTACCAACTCGCCCTTGTGGAATAGATTGATACCAAGCCAAGGCTTTATCCTTAAGAGAGAAGGAAAAAGCCCTAAGCTTATGGTTGTTGCTCTCCAATCTTGGCGGTCTAAGAGTCTCCATCAAGATCTCATAATTCATCAAATGTTGATGAGGAGACTCTCCTTCCATCCCTCCAAATTGATTATGCCGGATCATTTGTAGAACTTGAGGGCGGAGCTCGTAATCATGGGTTGCGGGATCTCCCAAGTTCACACCCGGACGGTGTGCTCTTTGTGTAGGATCCATTCTTTGCCCCAACGTTTGTGGCTCTTCCATAGCAATGGGCACAACCCTAATGTTGACCGCCGGCTGCGGTTATGGTGGAGGTGGAGGAGGTTGTTGACGGTTAAGCTCTCTTTGCACAAGAGCTTGCCTAATCTCCTCAATCTCCCTCCTAGTTGCCTCTTGCCTCTCATTGGCAAGTCTCCTCTCATTCTCCAAAGCTTCGTCCCTTATCCTAATTTGCTCTAAAGCCTCATCCAACTCAGCTTGGAGATCTCTTCCGGCCATCTCCTTTCCCTTTTTAATGCTCTTGGATCTAGATCTGAGGGTTTTCTCCGGTTCGGGATCGAATGGAGCTAAATCCTTGCCACGAGATCTTCGCATACACCTAAGAGTAAAAGATGTCCTGAAAAGCAAAGACACAAACCAAAAAGAGATCAAAAGCAACAAGAAAGCTCTACACTAATAAACAATCAAAAAATAGACTCAATCTAGACCTAGTCCCCGGCAATGGCGCCAAAAACTTGTTCACGCTAGGATGTAGCACAAAAAGCTTTACATTTATAACTCGAACTAAATCCTAAACTACCTAGCGAAACCCGCAGTGTACGGGACGTTTGTAGTAGGGATAGTATTCCGAGGTCGAACACAAAGACTAAGATGAGATTGATTCAATTTATGATTAAGTCTAGTGAAGATCTAGGTTAAGAAAAAGAGGAAGAAATAAAGAAATGAAAATCTCAATTGTTTTTGGTTGGTTTTTCGGTGATCAATCAAAGATCACAATTCATGCAAAGTAAACAAACAACTAATACTAACAATTCCACTCAAACAAACAAACTAAAATGAGATATAGATCGAAGATAGAAAAACGGGTTCTAGGGGTTGGAAGTTCCGGTTATGGCATAAGACTCAAGCTATCTTTTCTTTCCTTGGATCAACTAGTGATATGTTGGGGTTAAGTGTTTCTAGATTGGGATCAATTACCGGGTGGGTCTCATGGTCCACTAGTCCATTCCTAAGGCCTCATTACCGGGTAAGTCTCTAAGAACCTAAGGATAGGAATCCTACACAAATCGGATTGTTATCTAGAGATCTAACATATCCTTACCGGGTAAGTGTCGGAAGGGTTAGTTCTAAACAACCATCCTAGCACACTTAATCCAATGGCGGCTTATGAGGCTCACCACTACCTAGGGTTTGTTATCTTAAGATCTAAGAGCAAGGATTACCGGATAAGTCTCTCCTCACACTTAGTTGCTAACACTAGGTCACCCTAGGATAGATTTAACTCAACAAACACTTAGGATTTCAACATTCTAACAATCTAAGGCTAGGTCCATCGAATCAGGTAAGATCACGGTTTATTCTACCTTTCCACGGCCGTGGTTTGGCAGGAACTACCCGTGATTCCTAACAGCAGCTATGTTCATGCACACAAGTCATCCAAAGGTAAATCTAAGTCCATCCTATCATAGCCCTAGCCATAACCATCCTTTCCTTACCCTAAAACCACATCTATTTAGCCTACAACGTTCATAATAGAAATCGAAACAAGCAAACATAAAATCATGACATCCATTTGCAAGATGATGAAGGAAAAGAGATGAACAAGTGAACTAAAACAAAACCAAGCTGAAAATAGAATTAGAGTAACTCACAATCCTTCTTAAAGAAGGTTCAAATGGTTCATACAACCCTAGAAATAGAATCCGGAATTCTTCACTACAAAAACTATCAAGGTGTGGTAATGGTGTGTGTTCTTCTTCTCCTCTTCAATGGAGCTCTTCTTCTTCCTTTTTGGCACTTTCCTTCCTAGAAAGACTTCTTGTTGAGAGAGTATTTTTGATTGGAAGATTTGGATAATGGAGAGATGCTCCAAGATGCTCTTCTCAGCCAATGAAGGACCACTTTTATAACAAATTTTGCATGAGCTGGCCATGAGAGTCGTGGCACAGCTGTCACAAGAATCTGGCAAAATCCACGGGTAGAATCACAGCCGTGGAATGTGCCAGTGAACCGTGATTTGCTCCAGAAACTTCGTCTTGGATCATTAAGCTGTGATTTGGTGCATGGCTTGTGTTGGCAAGGTTCCATGAGTCCTCCTTAGCCTTTAGCTTGTGTTCTAATGAGTCCGAGGGTGTGTCATCTAGATGAACGATCCTCAAACGTATCGTTTTAGCTCCTAAATCTCCCGAAATACCTACAAAGTAACGCACAAGTCCGTGTAGACGTCTATCTCAAAAAAGTACGTGAATTGAGTGCAAACGTCATGAACTAGTGCTAAATCATGCATGAATGAGTGAGAAATCTATCTAAATGATTACCTAAAACTAAGCAATAAATCGTGTTATCAGTAGCTATAGGAGCTGTTCTTGGACAAAGGAAAGAAGGGCGAACCCATGCCATATACTATGCTAGCAAGACGCTAGATGAAGCGCAGCTCAACTACGCCACTACGGAAAAGGAATTTTTAGCCATTGTCTATGCTATTGACAAGTTTCGCTCTTATCTTGTAGGTGCAAAGGTGATTGTCTACACGGATCATGCTGCGATCCGGTACCTCCTTGCAAAGAAGGATGCGAAACCAAGGCTAATTAGATGGATTCTTCTCCTACAAGAATTTGATCTAAAGATCCGCGACAAGAAATGTTCAGAAAATTCTGTTGCGGATCATTTGAGTCGTCTAACACATCTAGAGGACGACCACTTACCTATAGATGATTCCTTCCCGGACGAACACCTACATATTATTGAGGAGTGCATCGAAGTGATCTCCAAAGGTAACGAACCATGGTTTGTTGATTTTGTTAACTATTTGGTTTGTCAAGAGATACCTCCCGGATTATCCTACGCACAAAGAAAGAAGTTCTTTAAGGATGTCCGGGAATACTTTTGGAATGAACCTCTCCTCTTTAAGAGAGGTCCGGATGGCATCATTCGGCGATGTGTGCCGGAAGATGAGATGCAAAGTGTCATCCTCCATTGTCACTCACTACCATGTGGAGGACACGCTAGTTCGAACAAGACTAGCGCAAAGGTATTGCAATCTGGATTTTTTTGACCTACTTTATTTAGAGATGTGCAATCCTTTGTTTCTTGCTGCGATGCTTATCAAAGAACATGTAATATCTCTAGGAGGAATGAGATGCCCCTCAACAACATCCAAGAGGTGGAGATTTTCGATGTTTGGGGAGTAGACTTTATGGGACCGTTCCCATCCTCTTGTGGAAACCAATACATACTCTTGGCGGTGGATTACGTTTCTAGACGGGTGGAAGCAATTGCCTCTCCCACCAATGATGCCATGGTGGTGGTTAAGTTCTTTAACAAGATCATCTTCCCGCAATTTGGGACACCAAGGACTATCATTAGTGATGGAGGTTCTCACTTCATTGTCCGGCGCTTTGAAGCTCTTCTAGCTAAGTATGGGGTTACTCACAAGATCGCCACCCCTTATCATCCACAAACTAGTGGACAAGTTGAGATCTCAAATCGGGAGATCAAAGGAATTCTAGAGAAGACGGTTTCAAGGACTAGGAAGGATTGGTCCTTGAAGCTTGATGATGCATTGTGGGCGTACCGGACTGCATACAATACTCCCATAGGAACCACACCATACAACCTTGTGTATGGGAAGTCTTGTCACTTGCCGGTGGAGTTGGAGCACAAAGCGTTTTGGGTCATCAAGTGGTTGAATTTTGGCATGAAGGAAGCGGGAGAGAAACGTCTCTTAGACCTTAATGAGCTGGAAGAACTCCGCTTGAACGCCTATGAGAACGCTAAGATTTATAAGGAGAGAGCAAAGCGTTGGCATGATAAGCATATCATTCCAAAGGACTTCAAGGAAGGAGATCAAGTTCTCCTCTTCAATTCAAGGCTTCGTCTCTTTCCAGGTAAGCTTAAATCTCGTTGGACCGGACCTTTTCTAATTAAGCGTATTTTCCCCCATGGTGCAGTTGAAGTATGGGGTGAAGCGGGCGGAAGCTTTAAGGTGAACGGTCAACGACTCAAGAAGTATACGCCGGAACTCCAAGCTGAAGAGTTCGCGCCCACCGCACTCGAATAAGTGCGAATTTGGTCTAGCTACGGACCTTAAACAAAGCGCTTCTTGGGAGGCAACCAAAGGTATTGCATTTACGTTTTTGTTTTCGATTCATAGTTTAGCTTAGTTTAGACGTTTTTGCTTTGTTTTGCCTTCGATTCCTTCCGGTATGTTCGTATTTTTGGATGTAGGAACAGGGGAAAAGGAAAGGGGAAGAGTAATCTTGAAGAAAAGTGACGAAACTTGGACTTTAGAGCATTACAGAGAGTTCCACGGCCTAAACCACGGTCCTAACAGCTACAGTGACCGTAATTTCCAAAAGCCTTTGAAAAATCACCAAAACCACGGTTCCGTACATTTCCACGGCCGTGGAACCCCCCGATAGACCGTGGTTTTCAAGAATTTTGCCGGCCACTATATAAACCACGTTCTTCACAAAAACACGTTACAAAACCCAATTCCACGACCCTCTTCTCCGATTCCACGCCCTTCACCTCAAATCCTCATTCGTTAATCGTTTTCAACGATTCTTCGTTCCAAACTGAAGCAAATTCGACCACCAACGAGATCCAAGCAACAAATCGAGCGGCAAATCACCAAGGAACGCAGAATTTGGATTTTAAAATCCAAAACCTAGGTTTTTTTCGCTCTTCTCTATCTTCGTCAATTTGGGTTCGTTTTTGCTAGAAATTTTAGGAGAACTGATTGAAATTGGAAGGAATTAGACTATGACTGCTTGATTGTGAAATTTGGCTGTTGTTTGCTGAGATTTGAGAAAAAGCGAGACGAATCACGGTCTCTGTCAATTCCACGGCCGTGGAACACCAAGAACAGACCGTGGTTTTGAACAGTGATGGATTTTGTGAGGAGAGTTTCTGGAAGGATTAAGGAGAAGAAGAATGAGAAGGAAAAGAACAAAAAGAGGAAGGGTAACCCCTCTTCCTCTTCATCCTCTAGAGCACCACCACCTTCCTCCCCTTCACCTCCATCATCACCTTCATCACCCGCACCTCCTAGCCCTAGAGTACCAACCATTCATGAGGATCACCTCGATGCACTCGAGAGGATCCATAAGAGGGTTGTGATAATACCTAGGTACCTATTGTTGGAGGATTTAGCTCCTCTAAACATCATAGATGACCTTACTTGGCTCTTGGAAAGAAACTATGACTTTACCATCCGAGAGTTTGGATCCTTCTTTGGGTTCCAGGAGACCTTCAATGGTCGTTTTCCAAGTGGCGTTTACGCCAAAGATTTTTGGGAGGAGGTTGCCATGATTTACGCCAGCGAGGACCGCTGGCAACCAGCTGACACCAAGGCTAAGTTGATGTATAACTTAGCCTTGAAGATTGCTCACCGTGTTCTTTCTGAGTGTCTCTTCCCTAGGACGGAGACACCTCAGAAGATCAAGACGGATGGGCTCTTCCTTCTGTACTCTATGCTGTATGGGCGCCCTGCTGATTGTGTCACCCTCTTAGCTGCTACCATGAGCAAGCTTAAGAACAAGAGGGCTGGCAACATTGGATATGGTGGGATAGTTACCCACCTTGCTAGGATGTTGGGGGTTGATTTTTCTGCATGCACACGCATACCAGCTGTACCCCTAGGACTCCAGGCCTTCATGACTAGAGGCCTTATCTTCCTTACCCATAGAGGTCCGCCTTACGCAGCTATGCCTTGGGAGAGCAGGACGGGGAGGGGCATTGAGTGGCTCCCAGAGTACTCCATTATGGCTGGACGCCATAATTGGAAGGCTACGTTCGTAGATATGCATGCGAACAGGATTGCAGCTCCTCCGTATGTCC
The DNA here is from genome assembly GCA_033239045.1 of Fagopyrum esculentum. Lineage (NCBI taxonomy): Eukaryota > Viridiplantae > Streptophyta > Magnoliopsida > Caryophyllales > Polygonaceae > Fagopyrum > Fagopyrum esculentum. The sequence goes on from BSUD01000004.1 coordinate 121,191,212, forward strand.
CACCACCGCCCGTAGTTGAGGAGGAGGAGATGAGGGATCAGTATGAGGGAGGAGGAGGAGCAGAGCAGGAGTTTGGCACATTTCCGGATCAGCTGGACATTGCTTCTGATGTGCCCAGACGTTCTCCACATCCCGCCAGAGCTTCAGGTTCGTCTTCTCCCCGCGCCAGCGTGAGTGAGAGACCTACTTGGATGGATACACCTCCTGCATGGTACGGAGCTCCAACTCCATGGTCCGCACAGCAGCCACCAGCACCAGCACCGTCAGACGCACCAGGGTGGTATAGTCATGCTCCGGGATGGTATGAGCAGATGCCAGATTGGGCTACTAGCCTTTCTGACAGAGTAGGAGCATTGGAGATCCGAGCCGACGCTAGGGATGGAAACATGGATGACCTCGATCATATGATGAGAGACGTCTACCGCCAGCAGTTCGGGCGGCACTACGATCCTAGCTTCTCTCCATTCCCGCCTCCACCGGCGCCGTAGTGACGATGATGATGACCGATAGCTTTAGCCGCTCCACCGCCATTTTGTGAGTCTTTTTCTTTCTTTCTTTTCTTTTCTTTCTTTTATTTGAACATTAGGGACAATGTTTGTTCCAAGTATGGGGTGGGGTGTGACTAAAAGTTTGTAATAACTCTTACTCACTATGATTGCTGCTATCGAGACTATCTTGCATGTTCATTATATTGTTGCACGTTTCATTATTGCATTGCATGAAAAAGAGTTTGAAAAACCCATAAAAATTGAAAAATTTTGAAAATTTTGTGCTTCTAAGGAATTGAGATGATTTCTATGATAATCGCTACTTGTGAATTGAGTTTGATGACAATTGCATGCTTGAACGAATAGTGAATTGAAAAGAAATTGAATGTATTGATTATACCTCTTTTGCAAGTCTCATAATGTGATGAATGTTACCTAAATCATGTTAAGAAATTGAAGTTGAAATCACATTATAAGTCCTTATGCTTCTTTATGAGATGATTAAGGCAATTCGATTTTTTTCTTTCTTCTTTCTTTGATCATTTAGCCCCTCATTGAAATTATGGCTTCCTTTACCTATCCGGGAAATTGGAGGAGTTGATTGATATTGGCATGTTTGATGTGGGAGGGCCTTGAAAGCAATTATTTGCAATCAAAAGAATAGAAAGAAATTGTAGGTTTGGGGAAGTCAATCATGACGATGAGTAACTCGGCACCATTCACATAGTCGGGTGTTTGTGTCTTGCCAAATTCGGATTGAGCGATATTCCTAGCGGATTATGGTATGTGCGCTAAGGGTTTGAGGCATCTCATAAAAATTGAGAAACGCCAATCTCCTAGGCTTCGGTTTTTGTGCACCTCTATCCATAACTCCAAAACTAAAGTCGAAAAATGAAAGGAAGAGAGCGAAGATCTAAGTTGAAAGTATGCGGAAACCGCAAGAGAAAAAGAAAAGAGTTGTTATCCACTTTCCCGGATTCATGCACCACATTCCTTAAAGGTTCCTTCCCTTTCCACATTCTAGACCTTTTTCTTTGAAAGTCCTTACGATTAAAAGAATGTTATATGACTTGGTGATCTAAATTAAAGTTTCTTATGATTGATTTTGATAATGTTTGAAGGTTATGATATTTGTATGGAAGTTTGATTGATTCATGAATTTTCTTTACTCTTTACTCTTTGATTAAGTGTATGAAAGTCTTATAAACGAATGAAGCAAGATTTGAGAATGATCTATTGATTAGAAGGCACATTCATCCAAAAGAAGTATTGCTTTGAGAAGGTACACATATTTCATCCTAACTCTTGTTTTAAAGCTTTTGAAAGACCTTGCTTAGGGACAAGCAAGTGGCAAGTATGGGGTTATTTGTTAGCATGAAATATTGTGATATTTTAGGCACGTTTTCTAAGTGTATTTGATCCATATTGATAGTCATTGATTGAGCATTGATGCATTTGTGAGCTAGTTTGTCTATAATGTCGATATAGAGATCTACACAAGCTTTATGTTGATTATAGGAAATTGAGAGCTATTTCCGAACGGAATTGAGCAAGGATGGAGTTGATTGAGCATGTCCATGAATTGAGACATTCATAGGAGCTAAAGGAGTGCCAACTTGAAGGATGCACGAGGCTAAGGAAGAATCACGTTCTTGCCCTAAACCACGCTCTAAAATACGGCCGTACTACTTTCCACGTTCAAGTCCACGGCCGTGGAACCATGGCTAGGGAAGCGTGGTTCATTCCAGTAACTTCTACGGCCGTGGAGAAGATGGTTCAAACCGTGTTGATTTCCACGCTCTAAATTACGGCCGTGGAACCCTTCCACGACCGTGATCTTGGCGATCTTTTTCGCCACAGTTTAAGCCACGATCTCCTACGCAATTGGGCCGGGCCGATATTTTATCTTACACTATAAAAGGACGGACGAAGAGAGATTCCGTCACCTTCGCTTACGCATAGACGCATCTTACGCTTGCGCTTGGGATTGCCCTAATTTTGCATTTGGCGGAAGTTGTGTTGAGAGATTTTGGCGCATTGCTATTGTGATTTCCGGATTGACGGAAGATCGAAGATTCGGAAGATTGTTCGTAAGAAGATTTCGCTTCTTACTTAGGTTTGATTTATAAGACGGATTGACATCCCGTTCTTCCTTCTTATCTAAAATTGTGATTGTTTGTTCTATTCCGAATCTAGTGACGATTATTGTTCTTGATTGTGACTTTGAGACTGATTTGGAAGTTATTGAAGGTTTTCGGAAGTTTTCATCTTTCAATCTTTTAAACCTTGAATTTGATATCGTTATGACTATTGTTGGCTAAAAACCCTTAACAATTCTAAGGTGAAGGGTTGATAGTTGTTGCTTAGATGATGATAGATCGATCGTAAACAGATTGGACCCTGAGAGTTAGAGAGAATCGCCGATAACCCTAATCCACGGTCTGTTCTTGAGCTTCCACGGCCGTGGAACTCAAGAACTACCCGTAATTTTGTGTTAAGTCACGAACCTGCTTTTACTTTAATCCAAAGTTAAAGATTTGCTTTAACTTAGTCTTGGTTTGCCTTTTCTAGGTGGTAGTGAAGCCTCAACAACCTCTACCTCGATTGTGAGTGTCATAACCTTAATCGGTTAAGTTAGTCTTGATCCTTGGATTACAAGTTTGGGTATTTGACATTAATTCTTACCTTTAGAACCTTTCTATATTGAAGCATCAACAACCTTTATAGAGAGTGTCGTGTAGGTGAGTTATATAAGGTTTTTGGAACTTCACCGTACGATTACCTTACATTAGCATACCTTTGCATATTTTAACTCTGTCCTTATATCATTAGTACATCTTGAATCGATTGCCACAGCTGGATACTTGGATCTTTAGGATTGTTATTTTCCCAATACTTGAAAAGCTTCTTACATTTACTCGCTTGATAATCTATAATCGAATTTGTTCCCCCCAAATCCTTGTGTTCGATACTTTGGAATTCTTACTCAACTATATTGATCCGTACACTGCGGGTTCGCTTGCTTGATTTCTAGTTTTATAATTAAAGCTTATTTGCACGCACGCTAAGTGGCGAACAAGTTTTTGGCGCCGTTGCCGGGGATTTGGTTTAGGCCGAATTCGGTTGCCGGTTGTCAAGCTTGGGAGCTTGCTCTCGTTATTTGATATCTCTTTGAGTGCATGCACAGGTCTAGGAACACCGAGGATCTCTTACCTCTTGATCAAGAGTTTGAGAGGACTTTAAGGCAAAAGCGTAAGGAAAAGAAAATGGCTGAAGAACGTAATCTTCAATCGGAGCTAGCGGAGAAAGAAGCTCAACTTCAATGGAGTGAGAAGACACGTAGAGAAGAGAGGGTTCGTCATCAAATGAAAGTTGACGATCCAACGGACATGATGTTCCAAATGAGGATTGAGATAAACAACCTCAAGGAGAAAAAGAAAAGGAGGAGACCGGGAAGATCGGTTAGAGCTAACTCATCCAATGAGGATAGCGACTCCTCCATGCCACCATTAGAGGAAATTGATCCCACGATCAATGTGAATCCATTCCATCCACGGGCAGCTGCTAATCGCCGTGTTCCACCTAGGAATGCAAGGATCGAACGTGTGGATGAGGAGTCAAGAACTCTTGGCCAAAGGATGGATCCAACGCAGCAACCACGCCGTCTAGGTGTGAACTTTGATGCTGATGATGTACAAGGGTTTAGCTTCAACCCTCAAGTTATTACTCTTGTTCGCCAAAACCAATTTGGCGGAACAAGCGCTGAATCTCCACACCAACACTTTCAAAACTTTGAGTGTATGATGGAGACAATGAGGCCGAAGAACGCGACTACCAACAACTATAAGCTCAAGCCTTTCTTCTTCTCTTTGAAGGGGAAAGCATTGTCTTGGTACCAAGCTCTTCCTAATGGGAAACTAGACACATGGGAAGACCTTTCCGCGGAGTTCCTCACTAAGTTCTTTCCGCCATCCGAAATGGCGGAACTTAGAGGTAAGATTAACGCATTTTCCATGAGATCTAACGAAAGTTTGTTTCAATCATGGGAAAGGTTTCAGGATTTGTTATTGGATTGCCCCCATCATGGCATATCCAAGCTTGCATTGCTGGAGATATACTATAAGGGGCTGGATGTAGAGACACAATTCAAGCTCCAATCCCTCTCATGTGGTACATTCATGGACATGAGGGAAGATGACGCTTGGAACCTCATTGAGAAGCAAGCAAGAGTCATAGAGAAGTATTCCCACCGGAAAGTAGAAGGAAATCGTATGGAGCAAGGAGCAAAGCTTACACATGAAGCTCAAACTCAAATCTTTTCTCTCAACAATGAGATTAAAGAGTTGAAGGATGCCATCAAGACCAACTTCCCAAAGCAACAAGGGAAGGATGTTGGCTACATGGGCAACAACAACAATGGTGGAGAGAATACAAACCGCAACAACAACAATAAGCGGAACAACAACCGGAACAATTGGAATGGCAACAACAACAACCGGAACAACAATTGGAACAACAATAGGGGTTCAAACAACAACAATTGGCGCTCAAATCAACAAAACTCCGGTAACTCTTATCCTTCCAATTCGAATTCACTAACTCCACCTTCCTCTTCCTCTACTCCTTTGAAAAGCCAGGGGCAAACATCTAATGGAGGAAACACTTCGGGGAAGGAGAAGCCCAATCCCATGTTGGAAACGATCTTGGGAAAGCTTCAAGGGTTGGAGAACCGTATCATTAAGGTTGATGATCAAATTTCTAAGGTTGATAAAGCTCAAAAGGTTTTAGAAAACCAAATGTTCAGCCAAGCGGAGGAAGTTCCTAGGAATCAAGGGAAACTTCCAGGAAAGACGGAGGACAACCCTAAGGGAAGGGTGATGGCAATCACAACTAGGAGCGGAGTGACTACCACCGATCCGCAGCCTAAGTTTGTTGAAGTCTCCGTTGAGAAAGACAAAGAGAAGAGGAAGGAGAAGGAAGATGTCTACGTTCCTCCTCCGGCTTACAAACCTCCCCTACCATTCCCTCAATCTAGAGCGAGAGCGCGTCTAGATAAACAATTTGGTAAGTTTATAGAACTCATGAGCAAGCTGCATATTAATATACCTTTCATTGATGCTATTGTAGGTATGCCGGCTTATGGCAAGTTCTTAAAGGAAATCCTCTCTAACAAGAGAAAGTTAGAGGACTTTGGAGAGGTTAAGATGAGTTTGGATTCATCGGATCTCATCAAGACCATGAAGGAGAAAATGCCCCCAAAGCTAAAGGATCCGGGGTCGTTTTGCATTCCCATAGGAGTGGGAGATGTCACATATGACGCTCTATGTGACTTGGGAGCAAGTGTGAGCATCATACCACTTGCATTATGTAGGAAGATCGGTTTAGGCGATCCTAAACCGGTAAAGATGACGTTGTACATGGCGGATCGATCCATCACTCGCCCCGTCGGTATTGTAGAAGACGTCCCGGTCAAGCTAGGTAAATTCTTTATTCCCATTGATTTTGTTGTGCTTGACATTCCTGCAGATAGTCCGGTCCCGATCATACTCGGAAGACCGTTTCTTGCAACTTCCGGCTGCATAGTCGATTGCAAGAATGCTAGGCTCGCCTTTGACATAGGAGAGGAGAAGGTAGAGTTTGTTCTTTCCACTCTAGTGAAAGAGCCAATCTTTGATGAGGATATATTCAATATCCAAGATGAAGAGGGGTTGTCTAGAGAGGAGGTAAGTGTTATTCTCTTCAAAGATCCTTTACAAAAGGTTATTACTATGAGTCTAACGAATGTAGGGGAAGAAGAGGAGTGCAATGAGGCAATTGAAGCCTTAGAAGCACAAGAAGAAGTGGGTGAAGTGGAATTTGAGATGCTCCACGATGAGGCAGAAAACGTGAGAATCCACGGCCATACACTATATTCCATGGCCGTGGATTTCACCAACCAAACCGTGTCTCACTCCAGAGAGTTATACGGTCGTGGAGGAAGCAGAGCAACCGTATTTCCTTTCCACGCCCTAAACCACGGCCGTGGAAGATGTATGGAAACCGTAATTTTGGCCGTGGAAGAGGGTGATCGTGCCAATTCTTCAACTTCTTTTGATTCTTCTCCCACACCTTCTACTTCCTTAGACACTTCTAAGGCAGCATATACTATGCTAGCAACACGCTAGATGAAGCGTAGCTCAACTACGCCACTACGGAAAAGGAATTTTTAGCCATTGTCTATGCTATTGACAAGTTTCGCTCTTATCTTGTAGGTGCAAAGCTTTACATTTATAACTCGAACTAAATCCTAAACTACCTAGCGAAACCCGCAGTGTACGGGACGTTTGTAGTAGGGATAGTATTCCGAGGTCGAACACAAAGACTAAGGTGAGATTGATTCAATTTATGATTAAGTCTAGTGAAGATCTAGGTTAAGAAAAAGAGGAAGAAATAAAGAAATGAAAATCTCAATTGTTTTTGGTTGGTTTTTCGGTGATCAATCAAAGATCACAATTCATGCAAAGTAAACAATCAACTAATACTAACAATTCCACTCAAACAAACAAACTAAAACGAGATATAGATCGAAGATAGAAAAACGGGTTCTAGGGGTTGGAAGTTCCGGTTATGGCATAAGACTCAAGCTATCTATTCTTTCCTTGGATCAACTAGTGACATGTTGGGGTTAAGTGTTTCTAGATTGGGATCAATTATCGGGTGGGTCTCATGGTCCACTAGTCCATTCCTAAGGCCTCATTACCGGGTAAGTCTCTAAGAACCTAAGGATCGGAATCCTACACAAACCGGATTGTTATCTAGAGATCTAACCTATCCTTACCGGGTAAGTCTCGGAAGGGTTAGTTCTAAACAACCATCCTAGCACACTTAATCCAATGGCGGCTTATGAGGCTCACCACTACCTAGGGTTTGTTATCTTAAGATCTAAGAGCAAGGATTACCGGATAAGTCTCTCCTCACACTTAGTTGCTAACACTAGGTCACCCTAGGATAGATTTAACTCAACAAACACTTAGGATTTCAACATTCTAACAATCTAAGGCTAGGTCCATCGAATCAGGTAAGATCACGGTTTGTTCTACCTTTCCACGGCCGTGGTTTGGCAGGAACTACCCGTGATTCCTAACAGCAGCTATGTTCATGCACACAAGTCATCCAAAGGTAAATCTAAGTCCATCCTATCATAGCCCTAGCCATAACCATCCTTTCCTTACCCTAAAACCACATCTATTTAGCCTATAACGTTCATAATAGAAATCGAAACAAGCAAACATAAAATCATGACATCCATTTGCAAGATGATGAAGGAAAAGAGATGAACAAGTGAACTAAAACAAAACCAAGCTGAAAATAGAATTAGAGTAACTCACAATCCTTCTTAAAGAAGGTTCAAATGGTTCATACAACCCTAGAAATAGAATCCGGAATTCTTCACTACAAAAACTATCAAGGTGTGGTAATGGTGTGTGTTCTTCTTCTCCTCTTCAATGGAGCTCTTCTTCTTCCTTTTTGGCACTTTTCTTCCTAGAAAGACTTCTTGTTGAGAGAGTATTTTTGATTGGAAGATTTGGATAATGGAGAGTTGCTCCAAGATGCTCTTCTCAACCAATGAAGGACCACTTTTATAACAAATTTTGCATGAGCTGGCCATGAGAGTCGTGGCACAGCTGTCACAAGAATCTGGAAAAATCCACGGGTAGAATCACGGCCGTGGAATGTGCCAGTGAACCGTGATTTGCTCCAGAAACTTCGTCTTGGATCATTAAGCTGTGATTTGGTGCATGGCTTGTGTTGGCAAGGTTCCATGAGTCCTCCTTAGCCTTTAGCTTGTGTTCTAATGAGTCCGAGGGTGTGTCATCTAGATGAACGATCCTCAAACGTATCGTTTTAGCTCCTAAATCTCCCGAAATACCTACAAAGCAACGCACAAGTCCGTGTAGACGTCTATCTCGACAAAGTACGTGAATTGAGTGCAAACGTC
>BSUD01000004.1:121204669-121224303 GCA_033239045.1 Fagopyrum esculentum
TAACTTGTAAGGAGTGGTGCCAATCGGTGTCTTGAAGGCGGTTCTATATGCCCATAAGGCATCATTGAGCCTCATAGCCCAATCTTTTCTCGTCCTAGAGACCGTCTTCTCAAGAATGGCCTTGATCTCCCGGTTGGAGATCTCCACTTGGCCACTAGTTTGGGGATGGTAGGGTGTCGCCACCTTATGAGTCACCCCATACTTAGCCAAAAGCGCTCCAAAGTTCCTATTTGTGAAGTGCTTCCCTCCATCACTAATGATCACCCTTGGTGTACCAAACCTAGGGAAGATTACTCGGTTGAAGAACCGCACTACCACCTTGGCATCATTTGTAGGAGAGGCGATTGCCTCCACCCATCTCGACACATAGTCCACCGCCAATAGGATGTATAGATTGCCACATGAAGAAGGGAATGGTCCCATGAAGTCCACACCCCACACATCAAATATTTCGACTTCTTGGATATTGTTCAAGGGCATTTCATTCCTCCTTGAGATGTTGCCCGTCCTTTGGCAAGCATCACACGCCGCTACAAAAACTTGATCATCTCTAAACAAGTTAGGCCAATAAAAAACGGATTGTAATACCTTTGCACATGTTTTGTGTGAGCTAGCATGGCCTCCACATGGCAAGGAGTGACAATGTCGGATCACACTCTCCACTTCGTCTTCCGGTATGCATCTTCTAAACATTCCATCCGGCCCTCTCTTGAATAGAAGTGGTTCTCCTCTCCAATGTTGAAGGAGAGAGTCCCATTCTTGCAATCCACTAGGCATCTGGAGGTGGCTAGGAAAGGCCTTCCCAAGATGATGGGAACCGGATAGTCCGCCGGAATGTCCAAGACTACAAAATCAATTGGCACATAGAATCCTCCTAGCTGCACCGGAATGTCCTCTAAGATCCCAACCGGATGAGTGATAGAACGGTCCGCCATATAGAGGGTCATCTTGACCGGTTTTGGCTCTCCTAGCCCAACCTTGTTGCAAAGTGCAAGCGGTATGATGCTTACACTTGCCCCAAGATCGCAAAGGGCTTCATACTTCACATCTCCTACTCCAATTGGGATACAAAAGGAACCCGGATCTCTTAGCTTGGGAGGCATCTCCTCCTTCATTGTTTGGATTAATTTTGAAGATCTCTTGGTCATTCTTATCTCCCCATACTCCTCCAACTTCCTTTTGTTGGAGAGTATTTCTTTCAAGAACTTGACATATGCCGGCATTCCTAAAATAGCATCCATGAACGGAATGTTAATATGCAATTTAGACATTAGTTCAAGGAACTTACCAAAGTGATTGTCTAAACGAGCTCTTGCTCGTGATTGTGGGAATGGTAGTGGTGGCTTGTATGGAGGCGGTGCCACATAGGTTGGCTCTTCATTCTTGCTCTTGCCTCCATTTTCTTGCAACTTTCCTTCTACCACTACTTGCTCTCCTTTAGCTATGTCCTTGGGCAAAGGATCCTTCATACTCAACCCACTCCTCGTTGTGATAGCCAACACTTGGCCTCTTGGGTTGTCTTCGGTTCTTCCGAGAAGCTTTCCCGGGTCTCTATGGGCTTCACCCGCCTTTTGGAACACTTGTGCTTCCAAAACCTTTTGATCTTTAGAAATTGAAGTCACCGTGCTCTCAAGACCACTCAACCTTCCAAGCAATTGCTCAAACATTATTTCGGTTCTATCCTTTGGAGGTTGAGTAAATCCGGGTGGAGGTTCTTGTGAAGCTCTTGGTGGTGGAGTTGTGCTTGAGGAAGCGGGAGGGTTCAAGGCTCCATCCGGGTTAGAGTAAGAAAATCCGGGATGGTTGTGGTTGAGCCGGTAATTGTTGAATTGCCGGTTGTTGTTGAAATTCCTTGGGCCTTGATAATTGTTGAAGTTGCCCCTTCCCATGTAATTCACATCCTCCTCCTTGGAAGACAAATTGGCTTGTGGAAGCACTTGAAGAGTTGCTTGGTTCTTCAAAGTTGTAGCACACAACTCCCTCAAGGACTTCAATTCATTGTTGATGGCGTCAAGCTTGAAATTGCTCATGGTGACTTCACTCACCTCATAAGCTCCCGCCTTTCTCCCTTCACTCTTCCTATGGGAGTATTTCTCAATCACTAGAGCTTGCTTCTCCACAAACTCCCAAGCTTCATCTACATGCTTCTCCATAAAAGTCCCACCGGAAAGAGATTGGAGCTTGAATTGGCTATCTTCATCAAGTCCTTTGAAGTAGATCTCCAATAGCTCAATTTTCGGTATGCCATGGTGTGGACAATCAAGGAGAAGATCTTTGAACCTCTCCCAAGACTTGAACAAGCTCTCTCTTTCCTTCATCACGAAGGCATTGATCTTCCCTCTTAACTCGGTAGTCTTGGAAGGTGGGAAGAACTTAGTCAAAAACTCGGTTGTCATCTCCTCCCAAGTACCAACTCGCCCTTGTGGAATAGATTGATACCAAGCCAAGGCTTTATCCTTAAGAGAGAAGGAAAAAGCCCTAAGCTTATGGTTGTTGCTCTCCAATCTTGGCGGTCTAAGAGTCTCCATCAAGATCTCATAATTCATCAAATGTTGATGAGGAGACTCTCCTTCCATCCCTCCAAATTGATTATGCCGGATCATTTGTAGAACTTGAGGGCGGAGCTCGTAATCATGGGTTGCGGGATCTCCCAAGTTCACACCCGGACGGTGTGCTCTTTGTGTAGGATCCATTCTTTGCCCCAACGTTTGTGGCTCTTCCATAGCAATGGGCACAACCCTAATGTTGACCGCCGGCTGCGGTTATGGTGGAGGTGGAGGAGGTTGTTGACGGTTAAGCTCTCTTTGCACAAGAGCTTGCCTAATCTCCTCAATCTCCCTCCTAGTTGCCTCTTGCCTCTCATTGGCAAGTCTCCTCTCATTCTCCAAAGCTTCGTCCCTTATCCTAATTTGCTCTAAAGCCTCATCCAACTCAGCTTGGAGATCTCTTCCGGCCATCTCTTTTCCCTTTTTAATGCTCTTGGATCTAGATCTGAGGGTTTTCTCCGGTTCGGGATCGAATGGAGCTAAATCCTTGCCACGAGATCTTCGCATACACCTAAGAGTAAAAGATGTCCTGAAAAGCAAAGACACAAACCAAAAAGAGATCAAAAGCAACAAGAAAGATCTACACTAATAAACAATCAAAAAATAGACTCAATCTAGACCTAGTCCCCGGCAACGGCGCCAAAAACTTGTTCACGCTAGGATGTAGCACAAAAAGCTTTACATTTATAACTCGAACTAAATCCTAAACTACCTAGCGAAACCCGCAATGTACGGGACGTTTGTAGTAGGGATAGTATTCCGAGGTCGAACACAAAGACTAAGATGAGATTGATTCAATTTATGATTAAGTCTAGTGAAGATCTAGGTTAAGAAAAAGAGGAAGAAATAAAGAAATGAAAATCTCAATTGTTTTTGGTTGGTTTTTCGGTGATCAATCAAAGATCACAATTCATGCAAAGTAAACAAACAACTAATACTAACAATTCCACTCAAACAAACAAACTAAAATGAGATATAGATCGAAGATAGAAAAACGGGTTCTAGGGGTTGGAAGTTCCGGTTATGGCATAAGACTCAAGCTATCTTTTCTTTCCTTGGATCAACTAGTGATATGTTGGGGTTAAGTGTTTCTAGATTGGGATCAATTACCGGGTGGGTCTCATGGTCCACTAGTCCATTCCTAAGGCCTCATTACCGGGTAAGTCTCTAAGAACCTAAGGATAGGAATCCTACACAAATCGGATTGTTATCTAGAGATCTAACCTATCCTTACCGGGTAAGTCTCGGAAGGGTTAGTTCTAAACAACCATCCTAGCACACTTAATCCAATGGCGGCTTATGAGGCTCACCACTACCTAGGGTTTGTTATCTTAAGATCTAAGAGCAAGGATTACCGGATAAGTCTCTCCTCACACTTAGTTGCTAACACTAGGTCACCCTAGGATAGATTTAACTCAACAAACACTTAGGATTTCAACATTCTAACAATCTAAGGCTAGGTCCATCGAATCAGGTAAGATCACGGTTTGTTCTACCTTTCCACGGCCGTGGTTTGGCAGGAACTACCCGTGATTCCTAACAGCAGCTATGTTCATGCACACAAGTCATCCAAAGGTAAATCTAAGTCCATCCTATCATAGCCCTAGCCATAACCATCCTTTCCTTACCCTAAAACCACATCTATTTAGCCTACAACGTTCATAATAGAAATCGAAACAAGCAAACATAAAATCATGACATCCATTTGCAAGATGATGAAGGAAAAGAGATGAACAAGTGAACTAAAACAAAACCAAGCTGAAAATAGAATTAGAGTAACTCACAATCCTTCTTAAAGAAGGTTCAAATGGTTCATACAACCCTAGAAATAGAATCCGGAATTCTTCACTACAAAAACTATCAAGGTGTGGTAATGGTGTGTGTTCTTCTTCTCCTCTTCAATGGAGCTCTTCTTCTTCCTTTTTGGCACTTTTCTTCCTAGAAAGACTTCTTGTTGAGAGAGTATTTTTGATTGGAAGATTTGGATAATGGAGAGTTGCTCCAAGATGCTCTTCTCAACCAATGAAGGACCACTTTTATAACAAATTTTGCATGAGCTGGCCATGAGAGTCGTGGCACAGCTGTCACAAGAATCTGGAAAAATCCACGGGTAGAATCACGGCCGTGGAATGTGCCAGTGAACCGTGATTTGCTCCAGAAACTTCGTCTTGGATCATTAAGCTGTGATTTGGTGCATGGCTTGTGTTGGCAAGGTTCCATGAGTCCTCCTTAGCCTTTAGCTTGTGTTCTAATGAGTCCGAGGGTGTGTCATCTAGATGAACGATCCTCAAACGTATCGTTTTAGCTCCTAAATCTCCCGAAATACCTACAAAGCAACGCACAAGTCCGTGTAGACGTCTATCTCGACAAAGTACGTGAATTGAGTGCAAACGTCATGAACTAGTGCTAAATCATGCATGAATGAGTGAGAAATCTATCTAAATGATTACCTAAAACTAAGCAATAAATCGTGTTATCAGTAGCTATAGGAGCTGTTCTTGGACAAAGGAAAGAAGGGCGAACCCATGCCATATACTATGCTAGCAAGACGCTAGATGAAGCGCAGCTCAACTACGCCACTACGGAAAAGGAATTTTTAGCCATTGTCTATGCTATTGACAAGTTTCGCTCTTATCTTGTAGGTGCAAAGGTGATTGTCTACACGGATCATGCTGCGATCCGGTACCTCCTTGCAAAGAAGGATGCGAAACCAAGGCTAATTAGATGGATTCTTCTCCTACAAGAATTTGATCTAAAGATCCGCGACAAGAAATGTTCAGAAAATTCTGTTGCGGATCATTTGAGTCGTCTAACACATCTAGAGGACGACCACTTACCTATAGATGATTCCTTCCCGGACGAACACCTACATATTATTGAGGAGTGCATCGAAGTGATCTCCAAAGGTAACGAACCATGGTTTGTTGATTTTGTTAACTATTTGGTTTGTCAAGAGATACCTCCCGGATTATCCTACGCACAAAGAAAGAAGTTCTTTAAGGATGTCCGGGAATACTTTTGGAATGAACCTCTCCTCTTTAAGAGAGGTCCGGATGGCATCATTCGGCGATGTGTGCCGGAAGATGAGATGCAAAGTGTCATCCGCCATTGTCACTCACTACCATGTGGAGGACACGCTAGTTCGAACAAGACTAGCGCAAAGGTATTGCAATCTGGATTTTTTTGACCTACTTTATTTAGAGATGTGCAATCCTTTGTTTCTTGCTGCGATGCTTATCAAAGAACAGGTAATATCTCTAGGAGGAATGAGATGCCCCTCAACAACATCCAAGAGGTGGAGATTTTCGATGTTTGGAGAGTAGACTTTATGGGACCGTTCCCATCCTCTTGTGGAAACCAATACATACTCTTGGCGGTGGATTACGTTTCTAGACGGGTGGAAGCGATTGCCTCTCCCACCAATGATGCCATGGTGGTGGTTAAGTTCTTTAACAAGATCATCTTCCCGCGATTTGGGACACCAAGGACTATCATTAGTGATGGAGGTTCTCACTTCATTGTCCGGCGCTTTGAAGCTCTTCTAGCTAAGTATGGGGTTACTCACAAGATCGCCACCCCTTATCATCCACAAACTAGTGGACAAGTTGAGATCTTAAATCGGGAGATCAAAGGAATTCTAGAGAAGACGGTTTCAAGGACTAGGAAGGATTGGTCCTTGAAGCTTGATGATGCATTGTGGGCGTACCGGACTGCATACAATACTCCCATAGGAACCACACCATACAACCTTGTGTATGGGAAGTCTTGTCACTTGCCGGTGGAGTTGGAGCACAAAGCGTTTTGGGTCATCAAGTGGTAGAATTTTGGCATGAAGGAAGCGGGAGAGAAACGTCTCTTAGACCTTAATGAGCTGGAAGAACTCCGCTTGAACGCCTATGAGAACGCTAAGATTTATAAGGAGAGAGCAAAGCGTTGGCATGATAAGCATATCATTCCAAAGGACTTCAAGGAAGGAGATCAAGTTCTCCTCTTCAATTCAAGGCTTCGTCTCTTTCCAGGTAAGCTTAAATCTCGTTGGACCGGACCTTTTCTAATTAAGCGTATTTTCCCCCATGGTGTAGTTGAAGTATGGGGTGAAGCGGGCGGAAGCTTTAAGGTGAACGGTCAACGACTCAAGAAGTATACGCCGGAACTCCAAGCTGAAGAGTTCGCGCCCACCGCACTCGAATAAGTGCGAATTTGGTCTAGCTACGGACCTTAAACAAAGCGCTTCTTGGGAGGCAACCCAAGGTATTGCATTTACGTTTTTGTTTTCGATTCATAGTTTAGCTTAGTTTAGACGTTTTTGCTTTGTTTTGCCTTCGATTCCTTCCGGTATGTTCGTATTTTTGGATGTAGGAACAGGGGAAAAGGAAAGGGGAAGAGTAATCTTGAAGAAAAGTGACGAAACTTGGACTTTAGAGCATTACAGAGAGTTCCACGGCCTAAACCACGGTCCTAACAGCTACAGTGACCGTAATTTCCAAAAGCCTTTGAAAAATCACCAAAACCACGGTTCCGTACATTTCCACGGCCGTGGAACCCCCCGATAGACCGTGGTTTTCAAGAATTTTTCCGGCCACTATATAAACCACGTTCTTCACAAAAACACGTTACAAAACCCAATTCCACGACCCTCTTCGCCGATTCCACGCCCTTCACCTCAAATCCTCATTCGTTAATCGTTTTCAACGATTCTTCGTTCCAAACTGAAGCAAATTCGACCACCAACGAGATCCAAGCAACAAATCGAGCGGCAAATCACCAAGGAACGCAGAATTCGGATTTTAAAATCCGAAACCTAGGTTTTTTTCGCTCTTCTCTATCTTCGTCAATTTGGGTTCGTTTTTGCTAGAAATTTTAGGAGAACTGATTGAAATTGGAAGGAATTAGACTATGACTGCTTGATTGTGAAATTTGGCTGTTGTTTGTTGAGATTTGAGAAAAAGCGAGACGAATCACGGTCTCTGTCAATTCCACGGCCGTGGAACACCAAGAACAGACCGTGGTTTTGAACAGTGATGGATTTTGTGAGGAGAGTTTCTGGAAGGATTAAGGAGAAGAAGAATGAGAAGGAAAAGAACAAAAAGAGGAAGGGTAACCCCTCTTCCTCTTCATCCTCTAGAGCACCACCACCTTCCTCCCCTTCACCTCCATCATCACCTTCATCACCCGCACCTCCTAGCCCTAGAGTACCAACCATTCATGAGGATCACCTCGATGCACTCGAGAGGATCCATAAGAGGGTTGTGATAATACCTAGGTACCTATTGTTGGAGGATTTAGCTCCTCTAAACATCATAGATGACCTTACTTGGCTCTTGGAAAGAAACTATGACTTTACCATCCGAGAGTTTGGAGCCTTCTTTGGGTTCCAGGAGACCTTCAATGGTCGTTTTCCAAGTGGCGTTTACGCCAAAGATTTTTGGGAGGAGGTTGCCATGATTTACGCCAGCGAGGACCGCTGGCAACCAGCTGACACCAAGGCTAAGTTGATGTATCACTTAGCCTTGAAGATTGCTCACCGTGTTCTTTCTGAGTGTCTCTTCCCTAGGACGGAGACACCTCAGAAGATCAAGACGGATGGGCTCTTCCTTCTGTACTCTATGCTGTATGGGCGCCCTGCTGACTGTGTCACCCTCTTAGCTGCTACCATGAGCAAGCTTAAGAACAAGAGGGCTGGCAACATTGGATATGGTGGGATAGTTACCCACCTTGCTAGGATGTTGGGGGTTGATTTTTCTGCATGCACACGCATACCAGCTGTACCCCTAGGACTCCAGGCCTTCATGACTAGAGGCCTTATCTTCCTTACCCATAGAGGTCCGCCTTACGCAGATATGCCTTGGGAGAGCAGGACGGGGAGGGGCATTGAGTGGCTCCCAGAGTACTCCATTATGGCTGGACGCCATAATTGGAAGGCTACGTTCGTAGATATGCATGCGAACAGGATTGCAGCTCCTCCGTATGTCCCACCACCGCCCGTAGTTGAGGAGGAGGAGATGAGGGATTAGTATGAGGGAGGAGGAGGAGCAGAGCAGGAGTTTGGCACATTTCCGGATCAGCTGGACATTGCTTCTGATGTGCCCAGACGTTCTCCACATCCCGCCAGAGCTTCAGGTTCGTCTTCTCCCCGCGCCAGCGTGAGTGAGAGACCTACTTGGATGGATACACCTCCTGCATGGTACGGAGCTCCAACTCCATGGTCCGCACAGCAGCCACCAGCACCAGCACCGTCAGACGCACCAGGGTGGTATAGTCATGCTCCGGGATGGTATGAGCAGATGCCAGATTGGGCTACTAGCCTTTCTGACAGAGTAGGAGCATTGGAGATCCGAGCCGACGCTAGGGATGGAAACATGGACGACCTCGATCATATGATGAGAGACGTCTACCGCCAGCAGTTCGGGCGGCACTACGATCCTAGCTTCTCTCCATTCCCGCCTCCACCGGCGCCGTAGTGACGATGATGATGACCGATAGCTTTAGCCGCTCCACCGCCATTTTGTGAGTCTTTTTCTTTCTTTCTTTTCTTTTCTTTCTTTTATTTGAACATTAGGGACAATGTTTGTTCCAAGTATGGGGTGGGATGTGACTAAAAGTTTGTAATAACTCTTACTCACTATGATTGCTGCTATCGAGACTATCTTGCATGTTCATTATATTGTTGCACGTTTCATTATTGCATTGCATGAAAAAGAGTTTGAAAAACCCATAAAAATTGAAAAATTTTGAAAATTTTGTGCTTCTAAGGAATTGAGATGATTTCTATGATAATCGCTACTTGTGAATTGAGTTTGATGACAATTGCATGCTTGAACGAATAGTGAATTGAAAAGAAATTGAATGTATTGATTATACCTCTTTTGCAAGTCTCATAATGTGATGAATGTTACCTAAATCATGTTAAGAAATTGAAGTTGAAATCACATTATAAGTCCTTATGCTTCTTTATGAGATGATTAAGGCAATTCGATTTTTTTCTTTCTTCTTTCTTTGATCATTTAGCCCCTCATTGAAATTATGGCTTCCTTTACCTATCCGGGAAATTGGAGGAGTTGATTGATATTGGCATGTTTGATGTGGGAGGGCCTTGAAAGCAATTATTTGCAATCAAAAGAATAGAAAGAAATTGTAGGTTTGGGGAAGTCAATCATGACGATGAGTAACTCGGCACCATTCACATAGTCGGGTGTTTGTGTCTTGCCAAATTCGGATTGAGCGATATTCCTAGCGGATTATGGTATGTGCGCTAAGGGTTTGAGGCATCTCATAAAAATTGAGAAACGCCAATCTCCTAGGCTTCGGTTTTTGTGCACCTCTATCCATAACTCCAAAAGTAAAGTCAAAAAATGAAAGGAAGAGAGCGAAGATCTAAGTTGAAAGTATGCGGAAACCGCAAGAGAAAAAGAAAAGAGTTGTTATCCACTTTCCCGGATTCATGCACCACATTCCTTAAAGTTTCCTTCCCTTTCCACATTCTAGACCTTCTTCTTTGAAAGTCCTTAAGATCAAAAGAATGTTATATGACTTGGTGATCTAAATTGAAGTTTCTTATGATTGATTTTGATAATGTTTGAAGGTTATGATATTTGTATGGAAGTTTGATTGATTCATGAATTTTCTTTACTCTTTACTCTTTGATTAAGTGTATGAAAGTCTTATAAACGAATGAAGCAAGATTTAAGAATGATCTATTGATTAGAAGGCACATTCATCCAAAAGAAGTATTGCTTTGAGAAGGTACACATATTTCATCCTAACTCTTGTTTTAAAGCTTTTGAAAGACCTTGCTTAGGGACAAGCAAGTGGCAAGTATGGGGTTATTTGTTAGCATGAAATATTGTGATATTTTAGGCACGTTTTCTAAGTGTATTTGATCCATATTGATAGTCATTGATTGAGCATTGATGCATTTGTGAGCTAGTTTGTCTATAATGTCGATATAGAGATCTACACAAGCTTTATGTTGATTATAGGTAATTGAGAGCTATTTCCGAACGGAATTGAGCAAGGATGGAGTTGATTGAGCATGTCCATGAATTGAGACATTCATAGGAGCTAAAGGAGTGCCAACTTGAAGGATGCACGAGGCTAAGGAAGAATCACGTTCTTGCCCTAAACCACGCTCTAAAATACGGCCGTACTACTTTCCACGTTCAAGTCCACGGCCGTGGAACCATGGCTAGGGAAGCGTGGTTCATTCCAGTAACTTCTACGGCCGTGGAGAAGATGGTTCAAACCGTGCTGATTTCCACGCTCTAAATTACGGCCGTGGAACCCTTCCACGACCGTGATCTTGGCGATCTTTTTCGCCACAGTTTAAGCCACGATCTCCTATGCAATTGGGCCGGGCCGATATTTTATCTTACACTATAAAAGGACGGACGAAGAGAGATTCCGTCACCTTCGCTTACGCATAGACGCATCTTACGCTTGCGCTTGGGATTGCCCTAATTTCGCATTTGGCGGAAGTTGTGTTGAGAGATTTTGGCGCATTGCTATTGTGATTTCCGGATTGACGGAAGATCGAAGATTCGGAAGATTGTTCGTAAGAAGATTTCGCTTCTTACTTAGGTTTGATTTATAAGACGGATTGACATCCCGTTCTTCCTTCTTATCTAAAATTGTGATTGTTTGTTCTATTCCGAATCTAGTGACGATTATTGTTCTTGATTGTGACTTTGAGACTGATTTGGAAGTTATTGAAGGTTTTCGGAAGTTTTCATCTTTCAATCTTTTAAACCTTGAATTTGATATCGTTATGACTATTGTTGGCTAAAAACCCTTAACAATTCTAAGGTGAAGGGTTGATAGTTGTTGCTTAGATGATGATAGATCGATCGTAAACAGATTGGACCCTGAGAGTTAGAGAGAATCGCCGATAACCCTAATCCACGGTCTGTTCTTGAGCTTCCACGGCCGTGGAACTCAAGAACTACCCGTAATTTTGTGTTAAGTCACGAACCTGCTTTTACTTTAATCCAAAGTTAAAGATTTGCTTTAACTTAGTCTTGGTTTGCCTTTTCTAGGTGGTAGTGAAGCCTCAACAACCTCTACCTCGATTGTGAGTGTCATAACCTTAATCGGTTAAGTTAGTCTTGATCCTTGGATTACAAGTTTGGGTATTTGACATTAATTCTTACCTTTAGAACCTTTCTATATTGAAGCCTCAACAACCTTTATAGAGAGTGTCGTGTAGGTGAGTTATATAAGGTTTTTGGAACTTCACCGTACGATTACCTTACATTAGCATACCTTTGCATATTTTAACTCTGTCCTTATATCATTAGTACATCTTGAATCGATTGCCACAGCTGGATACTTGGATCTTTAGGATTGTTATTTTCCCAATACTTGAAAAGCTTCTTACATTTACTCGCTTGATAATCTATAATCGAATTTGTTCCCCCCAAATCCTTGTGTTCGATACTTTGGAATTCTTACTCAACTATATTGATCCGTACACTGCGGGTTCGCTTGCTTGATTTCTAGTTTTATAATTAAAGCTTATTTGCACGCACGCTAAGTGGCGAACAAGTTTTTGGCGCCGTTGCCGGGGATTTGGTTTAGGCCGAATTCGGTTGCCGGTTGTCAAGCTTGGGAGCTTGCTCTCGTTATTTGATATCTCTTTGAGTGCATGCGCAGGTCTAGGAACACCGGGGATCTCTTACCTCTTGATCAAGAGTTTGAGAGGACTTTAAGGCAAAAGCGTAAGGAAAAGAAAATGGCTGAAGAACGTGATCTTCAATCGGAGCTAGCGGAGAAAGAAGCTCAACTTCAATGGAGTGAGAAGACACGTAGAGAAGAGAGGGTTCGTCATCAAATGAAAGTTGACGATCTAACGGACATGATGTTCCAAATGAGGATTGAGATAAACAACCTCAAGGAGAAAAAGAAAAGGAGGAGACCGGGAAGATCGGTTAGAGCTAACTCATCCAATGAGGATAGCGACTCCTCCATGCCACCGTTAGAGGAAATTGATCCCACGATCAATGTGAATCCATTCCATCCACGGGCAGCTGCTAATCGCCGTGTTCCACCTAGGAATGCAAGGATCGAACGTGTGGATGAGGAGTCAAGAACTCTTGGCCAAAGGATGGATCCAACGCAGCAACCACGCCGTCTAGGTGTGAACTTTGATGCTGATGATGTACAAGGGTTTAGCTTCAACCCTCAAGTTATTACTCTTGTTCGCCAAAACCAATTTGGCGGAACAAGCGCTGAATCTCCACACCAACACTTGCAAAACTTTGAGTGTATGATGGAGACAATGAGGCCGAAGAACGCGACTACCAACAACTATAAGCTCAAGCCTTTCTTCTTCTCTTTGAAGGGGAAAGCATTGTCTTGGTACCAAGCTCTTCCTAATGGGAAACTAGACACATGGGAAGACCTTTCCGCGGAGTTCCTCACTAAGTTCTTTCCGCCATCCAAAATGGCGGAACTTAGAGGTAAGATTAACGCATTTTCCATGAGATCTAACGAAAGTTTGTTTCAATCATGGGAAAGGTTTCAGGATTTGTTATTGGATTGCCCCCATCATGGCATATCCAAGCTTGCATTGCTGGAGATATACTATAAGGGGCTGGATGTAGAGACACAATTCAAGCTCCAATCCCTCTCATGTGGTACATTCATGGACATGAGGGAAGATGACGCTTGGGACCTCATTGAGAAGCAAGCAAGAGTCATAGAGAAGTATTCCCACCGGAAAGTAGAAGGAAATCGTATGGAGCAAGGAGCAAAGCTTACACATGAAGCTCAAACTCAAATCTTTTCTCTCAACAATGAGATTAAAGAGTTGAAGGATGCCATCAAGACCAACTTCCCAAAGCAACAAGGGAAGGATGTTGGCTACATGGGCAACAACAACAATGGTGGAGAGAATACAAACCGCAACAACAACAATAAGCGGAACAACAACCGGAACAATTGGAATGGCAACAACAACAACCGGAACAACAATTGGAACAACAATAGGGGTTCAAACAACAACAATTGGCGCTCAAATCAACAAAACTCCGGTAACTCTTATCCTTCCAATTCGAATTCACTAACTCCACCTTCCTCTTCCTCTACTCCTTTGAAAAGCCAGGGGCAAACATCTAATGGAGGAAACACTTCGGGGAAGGAGAAGCCCAATCCCATGTTGGAAACGATCTTGGGAAAGCTTCAAGGGTTGGAGAACCGTATCATTAAGGTTGATGATCAAATTTCTAAGGTTGATAAAGCTCAAAAGGTTTTAGAAAACCAAATGTTCAGCCAAGCGGAGGAAGTTCCTAGGAATCAAGGGAAACTTCCAGGAAAGACGGAGGACAACCCTAAGGGAAGGGTGATGGCAATCACAACTAGGAGCGGAGTGACTACCACCGATCCGCAGCCTAAGTTTGTTGAAGTCTTCGTTGAGAAAGACAAAGAGAAGAGGAAGGAGAAGGAAGATGTCTACGTTCCTCCTCCGGCTTACAAACCTCCCCTACCATTCCCTCAATCTAGAGCGAGAGCGCGTCTAGATAAACAATTTGGTAAGTTTATAGAACTCATGAGCAAGCTGCATATTAATATACCTTTCATTGATGCTATTGTAGGTATGCCGGCTTATGGCAAGTTCTTAAAGGAAATCCTCTCTAACAAGAGAAAGTTAGAGGACTTTGGAGAGGTTAAGATGAGTTTGGATTCATCGGATCTCATCAAGACCATGAAGGAGAAAATGCCCCCAAAGCTAAAGGATCCGGGGTCGTTTTGCATTCCCATAGGAGTGGGAGATGTCACATATGACGCTCTATGTGACTTGGGAGCAAGTGTGAGCATCATACCACTTGCATTATGTAGGAAGATCGGTTTAGGCGATCCTAAACTGGTAAAGATGACGTTGTACATGGCGGATCGATCCATCACTCGCCCCGTCGGTATTGTAGAAGACGTCCCGGTCAAGCTAGGTAAATTCTTTATTCCCATTGATTTTGTTGTGCTTGACATTCCTGCAGATAGTCCGGTCCCGATCATACTCGGAAGACCGTTTCTTGCAACTTCCGGCTGCATAGTCGATTGCAAGAATGCTAGGCTCGCCTTTGACATAGGAGAGGAGAAGGTAGAGTTTGTTCTTTCCACTCTAGTGAAAGAGCCAATCTTTGATGAGGATATATTCAATATCCAAGATGAAGAGGGGTTGTCTAGAGAGGAGGTAAGTGTTATTCTCTTCAAAGATCCTTTACAAAAGGTTATTACTATGAGTCTAACGAATGTAGGGGAAGAAGAGGAGTGCAATGAGGCAATTGAAGCCTTAGAAGCACAAGAAGAAGTGGGTGAAGTGGAATTTGAGATGCTCCACGATGAGGCAGAAAACGTGAGAATCCACGGCCATACACTATATTCCACGGCCGTGGATTTCACCAACCAAACCGTGTCTCACTCCAGAGAGTTATACGGTCGTGGAGGAAGCAGAGCAACCGTATTTCCTTTCCACGCCCTAAACCACGGCCGTGGAAGATGTATGGAAACCGTAATTTTGGCCGTGGAAGAGGGTGATCGTGCCAATTCTTCAACTTCTTTTGATTCTTCTCCCACACCTTCTACTTCCTTAGACACTTCTAAGGCAGCATATACTATGCTAGCAAGACGCTAGATGAAGCGTAGCTCAACTACGCCACTACGGAAAAGGAATTTTTAGCCATTGTCTATGCTATTGACAAGTTTCGCTCTTATCTTGTAGGTGCAAAGCTTTACATTTATAACTCGAACTAAATCCTAAACTACCTAGCGAAACCCGCAGTGTACGGGACGTTTGTAGTAGGGATAGTATTCCGAGGTCGAACACAAAGACTAAGGTGAGATTGATTCAATTTATGATTAAGTCTAGTGAAGATCTAGGTTAAGAAAAAGAGGAAGAAATAAAGAAATGAAAATCTCAATTGTTTTTGGTTGGTTTTTCGGTGATCAATCAAAGATCACAATTCATGCAATGGAAACAATCAACTAATACTAACAATTCCACTCAAACAAACAAACTAAAACGAGATATAGATCGAAGATAGAAAAACGGGTTCTAGGGGTTGGAAGTTCCGGTTATGGCATAAGACTCAATCTATCTATTCTTTCCTTGGATCAACTAGTGACATGTTGGGGTTAAGTGTTTCTAGATTGGGATCAATTACCGGGTGGGTCTCATGGTCCACTAGTCCATTCCTAAGGCCTCATTACCGGGTAAGTCTCTAAGAACCTAAGGATAGGAATCCTACACAAACCGGATTGTTATCTAGAGATCTAACCTATCCTTACCGGGTAAGTCTCGGAAGGGTTAGTTCTAAACAACCATCCTAGCACACTTAATCCAATGGCGGCTTATGAGGCTCACCACTACCTAGGGTTTGTTATCTTAAGATCTAAGAGCAAGGATTACCGGATAAGTCTCTCCTCACACTTAGTTGCTAACACTAGGTCACCCTAGGATAGATTTAACTCAACAAACACTTAGGATTTCAACATTCTAACAATCTAAGGCTAGGTCCATCGAATCAGGTAAGATCACGGTTTGTTCTACCTTTCCACGGCCGTGGTTTGGCAGGAACTACCCGTGATTCCTAACAGCAGCTATGTTCATGCACACAAGTCATCCAAAGGTAAATCTAAGTCCATCCTATCATAGCCCTAGCCATAACCATCCTTTCCTTACCCTAAAACCACATCTATTTAGCCTACAACGTTCATAATAGAAATCGAAACAAGCAAACATAAAATCATGACATCCATTTGCAAGATGATGAAGGAAAAGAGATGAACAAGTGAACTAAAACAAAACCAAGCTGAAAATAGAATTAGAGTAACTCACAATCCTTCTTAAAGAAGGTTCAAATGGTTCATACAACCCTAGAAATAGAATCCGGAATTCTTCACTACAAAAACTATCAAGGTGTGATAATGGTGTGTGTTCTTCTTCTCCTCTTCAATGGAGCTCTTCTTCTTCCTTTTTGGCACTTTCCTTCCTAGAAAGACTTCTTGTTGAGAGAGTATTTTTGATTGGAAGATTTGGATAATGGAGAGTTGCTCCAAGATGCTCTTCTCAGCCAATGAAGGACCACTTTTATAACAAATTTTGCATGAGCTGGCCATGAGAGTCGTGGCACAGCTGTCACAAGAATCTGGAAAAATCCACGGGTAGAATCACGGCCGTGGAATGTGCCAGTGAACCGTGATTTGCTCCAGAAACTTCGTCTTGGATCATTAAGCTGTGATTTGGTACATGGCTTGTGTTGGCAAGGTTCCATGAGTCCTCCTTAGCCTTTAGCTTGTGTTCTAATGAGTCCGAGGGTGTGTCATCTAGATGAACGATCCTCAAACGTATCGTTTTAGCTCCTAAATCTCCCGAAATACCTACAAAGCAACGCACAAGTCCGTGTAGACGTCTATCTCGACAAAGTACGTGAATTGAGTGCAAACGTCGTGAACTAGTGCTAAACCATGCATGAATGAGTGAGAAATCTATCTAAATGATTACCTAAAACTAAGCAATAAATCGTGTTATCAAAATACCCCATACTTAAGGTTTGCTCATCTCCGAGCAAATTCCCAACTATAGACTAAGAGATGACATGATATATGTATGCAGAAAAATGGCAAAATCTTTTTGGGTTTGTGCTTCTATTATTGGATCACCTTCAAAGTCATGTTTCATGGCAAAGGATAAGCAATCATGCATCAAACAAATGAAGACATGGAAAGACAATTGTACTTAACTCAAAAGTATGCATGAAATGTAAAGATGAAGAAGTCAAGAAGATCAAGATTACATCCAATCTAAATCACTAAGTCTTACAAACATGCAAATAGGTCATAAGGTCTTGTGAAATAAAAGGGCCAAGAAATGTAGTGATTGGGTGGGGATTTCTAGGTTATGTGATGCTAATCCGGGAACGGAACTAACTCCACAATCTTGTCCTCGATCAACTTCCCTTAAGTGTATATTTTCCTCTATCTTTTCTTTCTTTTCTTTTTCTTTGAATTATTTTTGAGACAATGGCATTGGTGTACAAAAGCTGAAACCTTGGTGATTAGCCATCCTCGGGCTTTTTCTATTTTTCGAGGTGCATCCACACCGGGCACACATACCAAAGCTCGCTAGAGCTATTGGTTTATTTGACTTTGGCAAGGCACCAACACCTGATTATGTGAAGTGTACCGAGTTACTTGTCATTTAAACCAATGCCCCCAAACCTATATTTTCGGCTACACTTTCACAACAATTTCAGCATTTACTCATGACATTCTTTTCATCAACAACTTCACCCCACACTTGTTTTTCACACACATCAACACACTAGCATGCTCCTATTCCCGGATGGGTCAAAGAGGTCACATTTATCTCAATTGAGGTGCTCAAACAATCATGATCAAGATGAGTAGAGAAAATGAATTGCCTCATTCATTCCTAGATGGTATGCAAGAACTATCATGTAATTTCGATCTTCAATACTCAATCATTTCTAGGCAAACATCATGATCACAAATCATTCATAGAATTTCAAGAGAAGTACTTCAAGTCCACATATGCGTTCATCAATCCTAACACATGAGGCCATCTATAGCCAATTCACAAGACAAGATTCATCATTAGGACAATATCCAAGCCTAGAAAGCACAAAAAATTTTAAATTTTCTGATTTTTATGGTATTTTCGAAATGAGTATGTACAATGCAAGACATGTGAAGGTTTTAGACTATCCTAGATGCTCATCATGCAAAGGATCATGCAGACCCCACCCCATACTTAGAAACACATTATCCCCAATGTGTAAATGAAGTAAAGAGAGCGAAAGAAGGTTCTCACAATGTAAAAGTGGTTTGCTATGGTATTTGGGATTTCTCAAGTGAATTGATGTTGGATGATCCTATCAACCATGGTAGAGAGCTCTAAGTGTTCATCAAAGCTTCGGGACCCGCGCTAGGCACCGCTAGCCGTCCAAATTCCGCATCCGCTCCACCCATAATTGATGAGGGGTTCATCATCATCATCATTCCTATGTCAAGCAAGGCTTCCAATGCTACTAATGTTCTAGCACACACACAAAGTAGACAAAACACACACAAAGATAGAAAAATCTAGAACAAAAGCAAAACAAGAAAGGAAAAACGTTACCAATGGGTTGCCTCCCACCAAGCGCTTCTTTAAGATCATTAGCTTGACCAAACTCGGGAGCGTCTATTCAAGGTAAAGTGGGGCAATCATATCCACCGGAGCTCCCGGGATATACTTCTTTAACCGGTGCCCATTCACCTTGAAGTTTTCACAATGCTCCCCTCCTATCTCAATAGCTCCATGGGGGAAGATTTTCTTCACCACATATGGCCCGGTCCATCTTGATTTGAGCTTTCCGGGAAAGAGCCTTAGCCTTGAGTTGAAGAGAAGGACAAGATCTCCTTCACTCAACTCCTTGGGGATGATCCTCTTGTCATGCCATCTTTTGGTTCTCTCCTTGTAAATCCGGGCATTCTCATAAGCATCCAACCGGATCTCCTCTAGGGCATTCAATTCAAGTAATCTCTTTGCTCCCGCTTCTTTGAGATCAAAATTTAGCCACTTAATGGCCCAATAAGCTCTATGCTCCATCTCTACCGGAAGGTGGCAAGACTTGCCATAGACCAACTTGTAAGGAGTGGTGCCAATCGGTGTCTTGAAGGCGGTTCTATATGCCCATAAGGCATCATTGAGCCTCATAGCCCAATCTTTTCTCGTCCTAGAGACCGTCTTCTCAAGAATGGCCTTGATCTCCCGGTTGGAGATCTCCACTTGGCCACTAGTTTGGGGATGGTAGGGTGTCGCCACCTTATGAGTCACCCCATACTTAGCCAAAAGCGCTCCAAAGTTCCTATTTGTGAAGTGCTTCCCTCCATCACTAATGATCACCCTTGGTGTACCAAACCTAGGGAAGATTACTCGGTTGAAGAACCGCACTACCACCTTGGCATCATTTGTAGGAGAGGCGATTGCCTCCACCCATCTCGACACATAGTCCACCGCCAATAGGATGTATAGATTGCCACATGAAGAAGGGAATGGTCCCATGAAGTCCACACCCCACACATCAAATATTT
>BSUD01000004.1:121224425-121281544 GCA_033239045.1 Fagopyrum esculentum
AAGTCATCCAAAGGTAAATCTAAGTCCATCCTATCATAGCCCTAGCCATAACCATCCTTTCCTTACCCTAAAACCACATCTATTTAGCCTACAACGTTCATAATAGAAATCGAAACAAGCAAACATAAAATCATGACATCCATTTGCAAGATGATGAAGGAAAAGAGATGAACAAGTGAACTAAAACAAAACCAAGCTGAAAATAGAATTAGAGTAACTCACAATCCTTCTTAAAGAAGGTTCAAATGGTTCATACAACCCTAGAAATAGAATCCGGAATTCTTCACTACAAAAACTATCAAGGTGTGGTAATGGTGTGTGTTCTTCTTCTCCTCTTCAATGGAGCTCTTCTTCTTCCTTTTTGGCACTTTTCTTCCTAGAAAGACTTCTTGTTGAGAGAGTATTTTTGATTGGAAGATTTGGATAATGGAGAGTTGCTCCAAGATGCTCTTCTCAGCCAATGAAGGACCACTTTTATAACAAATTTTGCATGAGCTGGCCATGAGAGTCGTGGCACAGCTGTCACAAGAATCTGGAAAAATCCACGGGTAGAATCACGGCCGTGGAATGTGCCAGTGAACCGTGATTTGCTCCAGAAACTTCGTCTTGGATCATTAAGCTGTGATTTGGTACATGGCTTGTGTTGGCAAGGTTCCATGAGTCCTCCTTAGCCTTTAGCTTGTGTTCTAATGAGTCCGAGGGTGTGTCATCTAGATGAACGATCCTCAAACGTATCGTTTTAGCTCCTAAATCTCCCGAAATACCTACAAAGCAACGCACAAGTCCGTGTAGACGTCTATCTCGACAAAGTACGTGAATTGAGTGCAAACGTCGTGAACTAGTGCTAAACCATGCATGAATGAGTGAGAAATCTATCTAAATGATTACCTAAAACTAAGCAATAAATCGTGTTATCAAAATACCCCATACTTAAGGTTTGCTCATCTCCGAGCAAATTCCCAACTATAGACTAAGAGATGACATGATTTATGTATGCAGAAAAATGGCAAAATCTTTTTGGGTTTGTGCTTCTATTATTGGATCACCTTCAAAGTCATGTTTCATGGCAAAGGATAAGCAATCATGCATCAAACAAATGAAGACATGGAAAGACAATTGTACTTAACTCAAAAGTATGCATGAAATGTAAAGATGAAGAAGTCAAGAAGATCAAGATTACATCCAATCTAAATCACTAAGTCTTACAAACATGCAAATAGGTCATAAGGTCTTGTGAAATAAAAGGGCCAAGAAATGTAGTGATTGGGTGGGGATTTCTAGGTTATGTGATGCTAATCCGGGAACGGAACTAACTCCACAATCTTGTCCTCGATCAACTTCCCTTAAGTGTATATTTTCCTCTATCTTTTCTTTCTTTTCTTTTTCTTTGAATTATTTTTGAGACAATGGCATTGGTGTACAAAAGCTGAAACCTTGGTGATTAGCCATCCTCGGGCTTTTTCTATTTTTCGAGGTGCATCCACACCGGGCACACATACCAAAGCTCGCTAGAGCTATTGGTTTATTTGACTTTGGCAAGGCACCAACACCTGATTATGTGAAGTGTACCGAGTTACTTGTCATTTAAACCAATGCCCCCAAACCTATATTTTCGGCTACACTTTCACAACAATTTCAGCATTTACTCATGACATTCTTTTCATCAACAACTTCACCCCACACTTGTTTTTCACACACATCAACACACTAGCATGCTCCTATTCCTGGATGGGTCAAAGAGGTTAAATTTATCTCAATTGAGGTGCTCAAACAATCATGATCAAGATGAGTAGAGAAAATGAATTGCCTCATTCATTCCTAGATGGTATGCAAGAACTATCATGTAATTTCGATCTTCAATACTCAATCATTTCTAGGCAAACATCATGATCACAAATCATTCATAGAATTTCAAGAGAAGTACTTCAAGTCCACATATGCGTTCATCAATCCTAACACATGAGGCCATCTATAGCCAATTCACAAGACAAGATTCATCATTAGGACAATATCCAAGCCTAGAAAGCACAAAAAATTTTAAATTTTCTGATTTTTATGGTATTTTCGAAATGAGTATGTACAATGCAAGACATGTGAAGGTTTTAGACTATCCTAGATGCTCATCATGCAAAGGATCATGCAGACCCCACCCCATACTTAGAAACACATTATCCCCAATGTGTAAATGAAGTAAAGAGAGCGAAAGAAGGTTCTCACAATGTAAAAGTGGTTTGCTATGGTATTTGGGATTTCTCAAGTGAATTGATGTTGGATGATCCTATCAACCATGGTAGAGAGCTCTAAGTGTTCATCAAAGCTTCGGGACCCGCGCTAGGCACCGCTAGCCGTCCAAGTTCCGCGTCCGCTCCACCCATAATTGATGAGGGGTTCATCATCATCATCATTCCTATGTCAAGCAAGGCTTCCAATGCTACTAATGTTCTAGCACACACACAAAGTAGACAAAACACACACAAAGATAGAAAAATCTAGAACAAAAGCAAAACAAGAAAGGAAAAACGTTACCAATGGGTTGCCTCCCACCAAGCGCTTCTTTAAGGTCATTAGCTTGACCAAACTCGGGAGCGTCTATTCAAGGTAAAGTGGGGCAATCATATCCACCGGAGCTCCCGGGATATACTTCTTCAACCGGTGCCCATTCACCTTGAAGTTTTCACAATGCTCCCCTCCTATCTCAATAGCTCCATGGGGGAAGATTTTCTTCACCACATATGGCCCGGTCCATCTTGATTTGAGCTTTCCGGGAAAGAGCCTTAGCCTTGAGTTGAAGAGAAGGACAAGATCTCCTTCACTCAACTCCTTGGGGATGATCCTCTTGTCATGCCATCTTTTGGTTCTCTCCTTGTAAATCCGGGCATTCTCATAAGCATCCAACCGGATCTCCTCGAGGGCATTCAATTCAAGCAATCTCTTTTCTCCCGCCTCCTTGAGATCAAAATTTAGCCACTTAATGGCCCAATAAGCTCTATGCTCCATCTCTACCGGAAGGTGGCAAGACTTGCCATAGACCAACTTGTAAGGAGTGGTGCCAATCGGTGTCTTGAAGGCGGTTCTATATGCCCATAAGGCATCATTGAGCCTCATAGCCCAATCTTTTCTCGTCCTAGAGACCGTCTTCTCAAGAATGGCCTTGATCTCCCGGTTGGAGATCTCCACTTGGCCACTAGTTTGGGGATGGTAGGGTGTCGCCACCTTATGAGTCACCCCATACTTAGCCAAAAGCGCTCCAAAGTTCCTATTTGTGAAGTGCTTCCCTCCATCACTAATGATCACCCTTGGTGTACCAAACCTAGGGAAGATTACTCGGTTGAAGAACCGCACTACCACCTTGGCATCATTTGTAGGAGAGGCGATTGCCTCCACCCATCTCGACACATAGTCCACCGCCAATAGGATGTATAGATTGCCACATGAAGAAGGGAATGGTCCCATGAAGTCCACACCCCACACATCAAATATTTCGACTTCTTGGATATTGTTCAAGGGCATTTCATTCCTCCTTGAGATGTTGCCCGTCCTTTGGCAAGCATCACACGCCGCTACAAAAACTTGATCATCTCTAAACAAGTTAGGCCAATAAAAAACGGATTGTAATACCTTTGCACATGTTTTGTGTGAGCTAGCATGGCCTCCACATGGCAAGGAGTGACAATGTCGGATCACACTCTCCACTTCGTCTTCCGGTATGCATCTTCTAAACATTCCATCCGGCCCTCTCTTGAATAGAAGTGGTTCACTTCAATAGTAGTGCCTCACATCGTTGAAGAACTTCTTTCTTTGTGCATATGTCAATCCGGGAGGCACTTCCTCACACACTAAGTAGTTCACGATGTCGGCAAACCATGGCTCACTTCCTCTAGACACTTGGAACAAGCATTCCTCCACCATTTGTAATTGCTCATCCCGGAATGAGTCATCAATTGGGATGTCATCTCTTTCAAGCTCTAATGGTGGGAGTCTACTAAGGTGATCCGCCACCGAGTTCTTGGATCCCTTCTTGTCCCGGATTTCCAAATCAAACTCTTGTAGAAGAAGGATCCACCGAATCAACCTAGGCTTGGCATCCTTCTTGGTAAGTAGATAACGGATCGCAGCATGATCCGTATAAACTATGACCTTCGCTCCAACAAGATATGAGCGGAACTTCTCAAATGCATACACAACCGCTAGCAACTCCTTCTCGGTGGTAGCATAATTGAGTTGGGCATCATCTAGCGTCTTGCTAGCATAATAAATGGCATGAGTGCACCCATCTTTCCTTTGCCCCAAAACAGCCCCAACGGCTACATCGCTTGCATCACACATGATCTCAAACGGTAAACTCCAATCCGGAGGTTGCATGATAGGTGCGGAGATCAATGCGTTCTTCAACCTACAAAAAGCCTCAAGACAATCTTTGGAAAAGACAAAATCAACATCCTTTATTAGTAGGTTAGTGAGAGGCTTAGAAATTTTAGAGAAGTCTTGAATAAACCTCCGGTAAAAACCGGCATGCCCTAAAAAACTCCTTACCCCCTTCACCGAGGTAGGTGGCGGCAACTTCTCTATCGTTTCAATTTTGGCTCTATCAACCTCAATGCCACGGTTAGACACCAAGTGTCCTAACACAATGCCTTCACTTACCATGAAGTGGCATTTTTCCCAATTTAGGACAAGATTTGTCTCCTCACATCTTTGCAATACTAATGACAAGTTAGCCAAGCAATTATCAAAGGAAGAACCATAAACAGAGAAATCATCCATGAACACTTCCATGATATTTTCTATATATTCCGAAAAGATAGCCATCATACACCTTTGGAAGGTGGCGGGTGCATTACACAACCCAAATGGCATTCTCCTATATGCAAAAGTACCCCATGGACATGTAAAGGTTGTTTTCTCTTGGTCATCGGGGTGGATAGGGATTTGGAAGAATCCACTATAGCCATCTAGATAGCAAAAATGAGAGTGTTGAGCTAACCTTTCTAGCATTTGGTCAATGAAGGGGGGAGGGAAGTGATCTTTCCTAGAGGCCATGTTCAACTTCCTATAATCAATGCACATCCTCCACCCCGTAACCATCCTAGTCGGGATTAGTTCATTGTTCTCATTAGTCACTACAGTCATCCCACCCTTCTTAGGTACTACATGAACGGGACTAACCCACTTACTATCCGAGATAGGGTAGATAATTCCCGCATCTAGCAACTTAATGATTTCCTTTTTGACTACCTCTTTCATTATAGGATTCAATCTCCTTTGATGTTCAATAGAGGGTTTATGATTATCTTCTATCATTATTTTATGCATGCAGAAAGAAGGTTTTATGCCAACCAAATCATCAATAGTATAGCCAATGGCTTTCCTATGCAATCTTAGCTCATGCAACAACTTAGCAAGTTCATCATCACTCAAGCATGCATTCACAATCACCGGATATGTAGAATCAACACCAAGGAAAGCATACTTTAAATGAGAGGGGAGGGGTTTGAGTTCAAGTTTAGGAGGACCTTTATTGGTTGGAGATGATCCAAATAAGGTTGGATGAGATGAATCCAAAGCAAATGAAGACTCCCCATGGCTCCTAGAAGCTTGACCATCATCAAGGACTGGTCCAGGGAAAACCACGGCTGGAACTACGGGTTGCTCAACTTCCACGGCCGTGGTTCTTGCCAAGCCTGCTTCTCGGAGCTGTCCAGAGAGTTTGACGGCCGTGGAACATAAATCTCGACCGTGGAACTTGCAGCTGTTCAACACCTCTTCGTGGCCTTCAAATCCAACTCTTGGCTCCTCTTCTAATGCTTCCAAGGCCTTGACCTCTTCATTGCAATCCTTCTCAACACCTTCCTCCATCATACTTAAGGTAAGAACCTTCTCCAAGGGATCCTTGATCAAGATCGAGCTCACAACTTCTCTAGATTCCTCTTGCTCGACTATGTTGAAGACATCCTCATCAAGGGTCGGCCCTTTCATCATTGTGGACAACTTGAACTTGATGTTCTCCTCTCCAATGTTGAAGGAGAGAGTCCCATTCTTGCAATCCACTAGGCATCTGGAGGTGGCTAGGAAAGGCCTTCCCAAGATGATGGGAACCGGATAGTCCGCCGGAATGTCCAAGACTACAAAATCAATTGGCACATAGAATCCTCCTAGCTGCACCGGAATGTCCTCTAAGATCCCAACCGGATGAGTGATAGAACGGTCCGCCATATAGAGGGTAATCTTGACCGGTTTTGGCTCTCCTAGCCCAACCTTGTTGCAAAGTGCAAGCGGTATGATGCTTACACTTGCCCCAAGATCGCAAAGGGCTTCATACTTCACATCTCCTACTCCAATTGGGATACAAAAGGAACCCGGATCTCTTAGCTTGGGAGGCATCTCCTCCTTCATTGTTTGGATTAATTCCGAAGATCTCTTGGTCATTCTTATCTCCCCATACTCCTCCAACTTCCTTTTGTTGGAGAGTATTTCTTTCAAGAACTTGCCATATGCCGGCATTCCTAAAATAGCATCCATGAACGGAATGTTAATATGCAATTTAGACATTAGTTCAAGGAACTTACCAAAGTGATTGTCTAAACGAGCTCTTGCTCGTGATTGTGGGAATGGTAGTAGTGGCTTGTATGGAGGCGGTGCCACATAGGTTGGCTCTTCATTCTTGCTCTTGCCTCCATTTTCTTGCAACTTTCCTTCTTCTACCACTACTTGCTCTCCTTTAGCTATGTCCTTGGGCAAAGGATCCTTCATACTCAACCCACTCCTCGTTATGATAGCCAACACTTGGCCTCTTGGGTTGTCTTCGGTTCTTCCGAGAAGCTTTCCCGGGTCTCTATGGGCTTCACCCGCCTTTTGGAACACTTGTGCTTCCAAAACCTTTTGAGCTTTAGAAATTGAAGTCACCGTGCTCTCAAGACCACTCAACCTTCCAAGCAATTGCTCAAACATTATTTCGGTTCTATCCTTTGGAGGTTGAGTAAATCCGGGTGGAGGTTCTTGTGAAGCTCTTGGTGGTGGAGTTGTGCTTGAGGAAGCGGGAGGGTTCAAGGCTCCATCCGGGTTAGAGTAAGAAAATCTGGGATGGTTGTGGTTGGGCCGGTAATTGTTGAATTGCCGGTTGTTGTTGAAATTCCTTGGGCCTTGATAATTGTTGAAGTTGCCCCTTCCCATGTAATTCACATCCTCCTCCTTGGAAGACAAATTGGCTTGTGGAAGCACTTGAAGAGTTGCTTGGTTCTTCAAAGTTGTAGCACACAACTCCCTCAAGGACTTCAATTCATTGTTGATGGCGTCAAGCTTGAAATTGCTCATGGTGACTTCACTCACCTCATAAGCTCCCGCCTTTCTCCCTTCACTCTTCCTATGGGAGTATTTCTCAATCACTAGAGCTTGCTTCTCCACAAACTCCCAAGCTTCATCTACATGCTTCTCCATAAAATTCCCACCGGAAAGAGATTGGAGCTTGAATTGGCTATCTTCATCAAGTCCTTTGAAGTAGATCTCCAATAGCTCAATTTTCGGTATGCCATGGTGTGGACAATCAAGGAGAAGATCTTTGAACCTCTCCCAAGACTTGAACAAGCTCTCTCTTTCCTTCATCACGAAGGCATTGATCTTCCCTCTTAACTCGGTAGTCTTGGAAGGTGGGAAGAACTTAGTCAAAAACCCGGTTGTCATCTCCTCCCAAGTACCAACTCGCCCTTGTGGAATAGATTGATACCAAGCCAAGGCTTTATCCTTAAGAGAGAAGGAAAAAGCCCTAAGCTTATGGTTGTTGCTCTCCAATCTTGGCGGTCTAAGAGTCTCCATCAAGATCTCATAATTCATCAAATGTTGATGAGGAGACTCTCCTTCCATCCCTCCAAATTGATTATGCCGGATCATTTGTAGAACTTGAGGGCGGAGCTCGTAATCATGGGCTGCGGGATCTCCCAAGTTCACACCCGGACGGTGTGCTCTTTGTGCAGGATCCATTCTTTGCCCCAACGTTTGTGGCTCTTCCATAGCAATGGGCACAACCCTAATGTTGACCGCCGGTTGCGGTTGTGGTGGAGGTGGAGGAGGTTGTTGACGGTTAAGCTCTCTTTGCACAAGAGCTTGCCTAATCTCCTCAATCTCCCTCCTAGTTGCCTCTTGCCTCTCATTGGCAAGTCTCCTCTCATTCTCCAAAGCTTCGTCCCTTATCCTAATTTGCTCTAAAGCCTCATCCAACTCAGCTTGGAGATCTCTTCCGGCCATCTCCTTTCCCTTTTTAATGCTCTTGGATCTAGATCTAAGGGTTTTCTCCGGTTCGGGATCGAATGGAGCTAAATCCTTGCCACGAGATCTTCGCATACACCTAAGAGTAAAAGATGTCCTGAAAAGCAAAGACACAAACCAAAA
Source organism: Fagopyrum esculentum (assembly GCA_033239045.1). Lineage (NCBI taxonomy): Eukaryota > Viridiplantae > Streptophyta > Magnoliopsida > Caryophyllales > Polygonaceae > Fagopyrum > Fagopyrum esculentum. The sequence goes on from BSUD01000004.1 coordinate 121,232,808, forward strand.
AGAGATCAAAAGCAACAAGAAAGATCTACACTAATAAACAATCACAAAATAGACTCAATCTAGACCTAGTCCCCGGCAACGGCGCCAAAAACTTGTTCACGCTAGGATGTAGCACAAAAAGCTTTACATTTATAACTCGAACTAAATCCTAAACTACCTAGCGAAACCCGCAGTGTACGGGACGTTTGTAGTAGGGATAGTATTCCGAGGTCGAACACAAAGACTAAGGTGAGATTGATTCAATTTATGATTAAGTCTAGTGAAGATCTAGGTTAAGAAAAAGAGGAAGAAATAAAGAAATGAAAATCTCAATTGTTTTTGGTTGGTTTTTCGGTGATCAATCAAAGATCACAATTCATGCAAAGTAAACAAACAACTAATACTAACAATTCCACTCAAACAAACAAACTAAAACGAGATATAGATCGAAGATAGAAAAACGGGTTCTAGGGGTTGGAAGTTCCGGTTATGGCATAAGACTCAAGCTATCTTTTCTTTCCTTGGATCAACTAGTGATATGTTGGGGTTAAGTGTTTCTAGATTGGGATCAATTACCGGGTGGGTCTCATGGTCCACTAGTCCATTCCTAAGGCCTCATTACCGGGTAAGTCTCTAAGAACCTAAGGATAGGAATCCTACACAAACCGGATTGTTATCTAGAGATCTAACCTATCCTTACCGGGTAAGTCTCGGAAGGGTTAGTTCTAAACAACCATCATAGCACACTTAATCCAATGGCGGCTTATGAGGCTCACCACTACCTAGGGTTTGTTATCTTAAGATCTAAGAGCAAGGATTACCGGATAAGTCTCTCCTCACACTTAGTTGCTAACACTAGGTCACCCTAGGATAGATTTAACTCAACAAACACTTAGGATTTCAACATTCTAACAATCTAAGGCTAGGTCCATCGAATCAGGTAAGATCACGGTTTGTTCTACCTTTCCACGGCCGTGGTTTGGCAGGAACTACCCGCGATTCCTAACAGCAGCTATGTTCATGCACACAAGTCATCCAAAGGTAAATCTAAGTCCATCCTATCATAGCCCTAGCCATAACCATCCTTTCCTTACCCTAAAACCACATCTATTTAGCCTACAACGTTCATAATAGAAATCGAAACAAGCAAACATAAAATCATGACATCCATTTGCAAGATGATGAAGGAAAAGAGATGAACAAGTGAACTAAAACAAAACCAAGCTGAAAATAGAATTAGAGTAACTCACAATCCTTCTTAAAGAAGGTTCAAATGGTTCATACAACCCTAGAAATAGAATCCGGAATTCTTCACTACAAAAACTATCAAGGTGTGGTAATGGTGTGTGTTCTTCTTCTCCTCTTCAATGGAGCTCTTCTTCTTCCTTTTTGGCACTTTCCTTCCTAGAAAGACTTCTTGTTGAGAGAGTATTTTTAATTGGAAGATTTGGATAATGGAGAGTTGCTCCAAGATGCTCTTCTCAGCCAATGAAGGACCACTTTTATAACAAATTTTGCATGAGCTGGCCATGAGAGTCGTAGCACAGCTGTCACAAGAATCTGGCAAAATCCACGGGTAGAATCACGGCCGTGGAATGTGCCAGTGAACCGTGATTTGCTCCAGAAACTTCGTCTTGGATCATTAAGCTGTGATTTGGTGCATGGCTTGTGTTGGCAAGGTTCCATGAGTCCTCCTTAGCCTTTAGCTTGTGTTCTAATGAGTCCGAGGGTGTGTCATCTATATGAACGATCCTCAAACGTATCGTTTTAGCTCCTAAATCTCCCGAAATACCTACAAAGTAACGCACAAGTCCGTGTAGACGTCTATCTCAACAAAGTACGTGAATTGAGTGCAAACGTCATGAACTAGTGCTAAACCATGCATGAATGAGTGAGAAATCTATCTAAATGATTACCTAAAACTAAGCAATAAATCGTGTTATCAGTAGCTATAGGAGTTGTTCTTGGACAAAGGAAAGAAGGGCGAACCCATGTCATATACTATGCTAGCAAGACGCTAGATGAAGCGCAGCTCAACTACGCCACTACGGAAAAGGAATTTTTAGCCATTGTCTATGCTATTGACAAGTTTCGCTCTTATCTTGTAGGTGCAAAGGTGATTGTCTACACGGATCATGTTGCGATTCGGTACCTCCTTGCAAAGAAGGATGCGAAACCAAGGCTAATTAGATGGATTCTTCTCCTACAAGAATTTGATCTAGAGATCCGCGACAAGAAAGGTTCAGAAAATTCTGTTGCGGATCATTTGAGTCGTCTAACACATCTAGAGGACGACCACTTACCTATAGATGATTCCTTCCCGGACGAACACCTACATATTATTGAGGAGTGCATCGAAGTGATCTCCAAAGGTAACGAACCATGGTTTGTTGATTTTGTTAACTATTTGGTTTGTCAAGAGATACCTCCCGGATTATCCTACGCACAAAGAAAGAAGTTCTTTAAGGATGTCCGAGAATACTTTTGGAATGAACCTCTCCTCTTTAAGAGAGGTCTGGATGGCATCATTCGGCGATGTGTGCCGGAAGATGAGATGCAAAGTGTCATCCGCCATTGTCACTCACTACCATGTGGAGGACACGCTAGTTCGAACAAGACTAGCGCAAAGGTATTGCAATCTGGATTTTTTTGGCCTACTTTATTTAGAGATGTGCAATCCTTTGTTTCTTGCTGCGATGCTTGTCAAAGAACAGGTAATATCTCTAGGAGGAATGAGATGCCCCTCAACAACATCCAAGAGGTGGAGATTTTTGATGTTTGGGGAGTAGACTTTATGGGACCGTTCCCATCCTCTTGTGGAAACCAATACATACTCTTGGCGGTGGATTACGTTTCTAGATGGGTGGAAGCGATTGCCTCTCCCACCAATGATGCCATGGTGGTGGTTAAGTTCTATAACAAGACCATCTTCCCGCGATTTGGGACACCAAGGACTATCATTAGTGATGGAGGTTCTTACTTCATTGTCCGGCGCTTTGAAGCTCTTCTAGCTAAGTATGGGGTTACTCACAAGATCGCCACCCCTTATCATCCACAAACTAGTGGACAAGTTGAGATCTCAAATCGGGAGATCAAAGGAATTCTAGAGAAGACGGTTTCAAGGACTAGGAAGGATTGGTCCTTGAAGCTTGATGATGCATTGTGGGCGTACCGGACTGCATACAAGACTCCCATAGGAACCACACCATACAACCTTGTGTATGGGAAGTCTTGTCACTTGCCGGTGGAGTTGGAGCACAAAGCGTTTTGGGCCATCAAGTGGTTGAATTTTGGCATGAAGGAAGCGGGAGAGAAACGTCTCTTAGACCTTAATGAGCTGGAAGAACTCCGCTTGAACGCCTATGAGAACGCTAAGATTTATAAGGAGAGAGCAAAGCGTTGGCATGATAAGCATATCATTCCAAAGGACTTCAAGGAAGGAGATCAAGTTCTCCTCTTCAATTCAAGGCTTCGTCTCTTTCCAGGTAAGCTTAAATCTCGTTGGACCGGACCTTTTCTAATTAAGCGTATTTTCCCCCATGGTGTAGTTGAAGTATGGGGTGAAGCGGGCGGAAGCTTTAAGGTGAACGGTCAACGACTCAAGAAGTATACGCCGGAACTCCAAGCTGAAGAGTTCGCGCCCACCGCACTCGAATAAGTGCGAATTGGGTCTAGCTACGGACCTTAAACAAAGCGCTTCTTGGGAGGCAACCCAAGGTATTGCATTTACGTTTTTGTTTTCGATTCATAGTTTAGCTTAGTTTAGACGTTTTTGCTTTGTTTTGCCTTCGATTCCTTCCGGTATGTTCGTATTTTTGGATGTAGGAACAGGGGAAAAGGAAAGGGGAAGAGTAATCTTGAAGAAAAGTGACGAAACTTGGACTTTGGAGCATTACAGAGAGTTCCAAGGCCTAAACCACGGTCCTGACAGCTACAGTGACCGTAATTTCCAAAAGCCTTTGAAAAATCACCAAAACCACGGTTCCGTACATTTCCACGGCCGTGGAACCTCCCGATAGACCGTGGTTTTCAAGAATTTTGCCGGCCACTATATAAACCACGTTCTTCACAAAAACACATTACAAAACCCAATTCCACGACCCTCTTTGCCGATTCCACGCCCTTCACCTCAAATCCTCATTCGTTAATCGTTTTCAACGATTCTTCGTTCCAAACTGAAGCAAATTCGACCACCAACGAGATCCAAGCAACAAATCGAGCGGCAAATCACCAAGGAACGCAGAATTCGGATTTTAAAATCTGAAACCTAGGTTTTTTTCGCTCTTCTCTATCTTCGTCAATTTGGGTTCGTTTTTGCTAGAAATTTTAGGAGAACTGATTGAAATTGGAAGGAATTAGACTAGGACTGCTTGATTGTGAAATTTGGCTGTTGTTTGCTGAGATTTGAGAAAAAGCGAGACGAATCACGGTCTCTGTCAATTCCACAGCCGTGGAACACCAAGAACAAACCGTGGTTTTGAACAGTGATGGATTTTGTGAGGAGAGTTTCTGGAAGGATTAAGGAGAAGAAGAATGAGAAGGAAAAGAACAAAAAGAGGAAGGGTAACCCCTCTTCCTCTTCATCCTCTAGAGCACCACCACCTTCCTCCCCTTCACCTCCATCATCACCTTCATCACCCGCACCTCCTAGCCCTAGAGTACCGACCATTCATGAGGATCACCTCGATGCACTCGAGAGGATCCATAAGAGGGTTGTGATAGGACCTAGGTACCTATTGTTGGAGGATTTAGCTCCTCTAAACATCATAGATGACCTTACTTGGCTCTTGGATAGAGCCGGACTTGTTGTCTTCTCGGCTATCCGAGAAGACGCTTATGAGGAGATCACGAGAGAGGTTGTGACGTCGTTTGAGCACAGCCATGTGGATAGGACCGTTTCTTTCCGTCTTATGGAAAGAAACTATGACTTTACCATCCGAGAGTTTGGAGCCTTCTTTGGGTTCCAGGAGACCTTCAATGGTCGTTTTCCAAGTGGCGTTTATGCCAAAGATTTTTGGGAGGAGGTTGCCATGATTTACGCCAGCGAGGACCGTTGGCAACCAGCTGACACCAAGGCTAAGTTGATGTATCACTTAGCCTTGAAGATTGCTCACCGTGTTCTTTCTGAGTGTCTCTTCCCTAGGACGGAGACACCTCAGAAGATCAAGACGGATGAGCTCTTCCTTTTGTACTCTATGCTGTATGGGCGCCCTACTGACTGTGCCACCCTCTTAGCTGCTACCATGAGCAAGCTTAAGAACAAGAGGGCTGGCAACATTGGATATGGTGGGATAGTTACCCACCTTGCTAGGATGTTGGGGGTTGATTTTTCTGCATGCACACGCATACCAGCTGTACCCCTAGGACTCCAGGCCTTTATGACTAGAGGCCTTATCTTCCCTACCCATAGAGGTCCGCCTTACGCAGCTATGCCTTAAGAGAGCAGGACGGGGAGGGGCATTGAGTGGCTCCCAGAGTACTCCATTATGGCTGGACGCCATAATTGGAAGGCTACGTTCGTAGATATGCATGCGAACAGGATTGCAGCTCCTCCGTATGTCCCACCACCGCCCGTAGTTGAGGAGGAGGAGATGAGGGATCAGTATGAGGGAGGAGGAGGAGTAGAGCAGGAGTTTGGCACGTTTCCGGATCAGCTGGACATTGCTTCTAATGTGCCCAGACGTTCTCCACGTCCCGCCAGAGCTTCAGGTTCGTCTTCTCGCCGCGCCAGCGTGAGTGAGAGACCTACTTGGATGGATACACCTCCTACATGGTACGGAGCTCCAACTCCATGGTCCGCACAGCAGCCACCAGCACCGTCAGACGCACCAGGGTGGTATAGTCATGCTCCGGGATGGTATGAGCAGATGCCAGATTGGGCTACTAGCCTTTCTGACAGAGTAGGAGCATTGGAGATCCGAGCTGACGCTAGGGATGGACGCATGGACGACCTCGATCATATGATGAGAGACGTCTACCGCCAGCAGTTCGGGCGGCACTACGATCCTAGCTTCTCTCCATTCCCGCCTCCACCGGCACCGTAGTGACGATGATGATGACCGATAGCTTTAGCCGCTCCACCGCCATTTTGTGAGTCTTTTTCTTTCTTTCTTTTCTTTTCTTTCTTTTATTTGAACATTAGGGACAATGTTTGTTCCAAGTATGGGATGGGGTGTGACTAAAAGTTTGTAATAACTCTTACTCACTATAATTGCTGCTATCGAGACTATCTTGCATGTTCATTATATTGTTGCACGTTTCATTATTGCATTGCATGAAAAAGAGTTTGAAAAACCCATAAAAATTGAAAAATTTTGAAAATTTTGTGCTTCTAAGGAATTGAGATGATTTCTATGATAATCGCTACTTGTGAATTGAGTTTGATGACAATTGCATGCTTGAACGAATAGTGAATTGAAAAGAAATTGAATGTATTGATTATACCTCTTTTGCAAGTCTCATAATGTGATGAATGTTACCTAAATCATGTTAAGAAATTGAAGTTGAAATCACATTATAAGTCCTTATGCTTCTTTATGAGATGATTAAGGCAATTCGATTTTTTTCTTTCTTCTTTCTTTGATCATTTAGCCCCTCATTGAAATTATGGCTTCCTTTACCTATCCGGGAAATTGGAGGAGTTGATTGATATTGGCATGTTTGATGTGGGAGGGTCTTGAAAGCAATTATTTGCAATCAAAAGAATAGAAAGAAATTGTAGGTTTGGGGAAGTCAATCATGACGATGAGTAACTCGGCACCATTCACATAGCCGGGTTTTTGTGTCTTGCCAAAGTCGGATTGAGCGATATTCCTAGCGGATTATGGTATGTGCGCTAAGGGTTTGAGGCATCTCATAAAAATTGAGAAACGCCAATCTCCTAGGCTTCGGTTTTTGTGCACCTCTATCCATAACTCCAAAAGTAAAGTCAAAAAATGAAAGGAAGAGAGCGAAGATCTAAGTTGAAAGTATGCGGAAACCGCAAGAGAAAAAGAAAAGAGTTGTTATCCACTTTCCCGGATTCATGCACCACATTCCTTAAAGTTTCCTTCCCTTTCCACATTCTAGACCTTCTTCTTTGAAAGTCCTTAAGATCAAAAGAATGTTATATGACTTGGTGATCTAAATTGAAGTTTCTTATGATTGATTTTGATAATGTTTGAAGGTTATGATATTTGTATGGAAGTTTGATTGATTCATGAATTTTCTTTACTCTTTACTCTTTGATTAAGTGTATGAAAGTCTTATAAACAAATGAAGCAAGATTTGAGAATGATCTATTGATTAGAAGGCACATTCATCCAAAAGAAGTATTGCTTTGAGAAGGTACACATATTTCATCCTAACTCTTGTTTTAAAGCTTTTGAAAGACCTTGCTTAGGGACAAGCAAGTGGCAAGTATGGGGTTATTTGTTAGCATGAAATATTGTGATATTTTAGGCACGTTTTCTAAGTGTATTTGATCCATATTGATAGTCATTGATTGAGCATTGATGCATTTGTGAGCTAGTTTGTCTATAATGTCGATATAGAGATCTACACAAGCTTTATGTTGATTATAGGTAATTGAGAGCTATTTCCGAACGGAATTGAGCAAGGATGGAGTTGATTGAGCATGTCCATGAATTGAGACATTCATAGGAGCTAAAGGAGTGCCAACTTGAAGGATGCACGAGGCTAAGGAAGAATCACGTTCTTGCCCTAAACCACGCTCTAAAATACGGCCGTACTACTTTCCACGTTCAAGTCCACGGCCGTGGAACCATGGCTAGGGAAGCGTGGTTCATTCCAGTAACTTCTACGGCCGTGGAGAAGATGGTTCAAACCGTGCTGATTTCCACGCTCTAAATTACGGCCGTGGAACCCTTCCACGACCGTGATCTTGGCGATCTTTTTCGCCACAGTTTAAGCCACGATCTCCTACGCAATTGGGCCGGGCCGATATTTTATCTTACACTATAAAAGGACGGACGAAGAGAGATTCCGTCACCTTCGCTTACGCATAGACGCATCTTACGCTTGCGCTTGGGATTGCCCTAATTTCGCATTTGGCGGAAGTTGTGTTGAGAGATTTTGGCGCATTGCTATTGTGATTTCCGGATTGACGGAAGATCGAAGATTCGGAAGATTGTTCGTAAGAAGATTTCGCTTCTTACTTAGGTTTGATTTATAAGACGGATTGACATCCCGTTCTTCCTTCTTATCTAAAATTGTGATTGTTTGTTCTATTCCGAATCTAGTGACGATTATTGTTCTTGATTGTGACTTTGAGACTGATTTGGAAGTTATTGAAGGTTTTCGGAAGTTTTCATCTTTCAATCTTTTAAACCTTGAATTTGATATCGTTATGACTATTGTTGGCTAAAAACCCTTAACAATTCTAAGGTGAAGGGTTGATAGTTGTTGCTTAGATGATGATAGATCGATCGTAAACAGATTGGACCCTGAGAGTTAGAGAGAATCGCCGATAACCCTAATCCACGGTCTGTTCTTGAGCTTCCACGGCCGTGGAACTCAAGAACTACCCGTAATTTTGTGTTAAGTCACGAACCTGCTTTTACTTTAATCCAAAGTTAAAGATTTGCTTTAACTTAGTCTTGGTTTGCCTTTTCTAGGTGGTAGTGAAGCCTCAACAACCTCTACCTCGATTGTGAGTGTCATAACCTTAATCGGTTAAGTTAGTCTTGATCCTTGGATTACAAGTTTGGGTATTTGACATTAATTCTTACCTTTAGAACCTTTCTATATTGAAGCCTCAACAACCTTTATAGAGAGTGTCGTGTAGGTGAGTTATATAAGGTTTTTGGAACTTCACCGTACGATTACCTTACATTAGCATACCTTTGCATATTTTAACTCTGTCCTTATATCATTAGTACATCTTGAATCGATTGCCACAGCTGGATACTTGGATCTTTAGGATTGTTATTTTCCCAATACTTGAAAAGCTTCTTACATTTACTCGCTTGATAATCTATAATCGAATTTGTTCCCCCCAAATCCTTGTGTTCGATACTTTGGAATTCTTACTCAACTATATTGATCCGTACACTGCGGGTTCGCTTGCTTGATTTCTAGTTTTATAATTAAAGCTTATTTGCACGCACGCTAAGTGGCGAACAAGTTTTTGGCGCCGTTGCCGGGGATTTGGTTTAGGCCGAATTCGGTTGCCGGTTGTCAAGCTTGGGAGCTTGCTCTCGTTATTTGATATCTCTTTGAGTGCATGCGCAGGTCTAGGAACACCGGGGATCTCTTACCTCTTGATCAAGAGTTTGAGAGGACTTTAAGGCAAAAGCGTAAGGAAAAGAAAATGGCTGAAGAACGTGATCTTCAATCGGAGCTAGCGGAGAAAGAAGCTCAACTTCAATGGAGTGAGAAGACACGTAGAGAAGAGAGGGTTCGTCATCAAATGAAAGTTGACGATCTAACGGACATGATGTTCCAAATGAGGATTGAGATAAACAACCTCAAGGAGAAAAAGAAAAGGAGGAGACCGGGAAGATCGGTTAGAGCTAACTCATCCAATGAGGATAGCGACTCCTCCATGCCACCGTTAGAGGAAATTGATCCCACGATCAATGTGAATCCATTCCATCCACGGGCAGCTGCTAATCGCCGTGTTCCACCTAGGAATGCAAGGATCGAACGTGTGGATGAGGAGTCAAGAACTCTTGGCCAAAGGATGGATCCAACGCAGCAACCACGCCGTCTAGGTGTGAACTTTGATGCTGATGATGTACAAGGGTTTAGCTTCAACCCTCAAGTTATTACTCTTGTTCGCCAAAACCAATTTGGCGGAACAAGCGCTGAATCTCCACACCAACACTTGCAAAACTTTGAGTGTATGATGGAGACAATGAGGCCGAAGAACGCGACTACCAACAACTATAAGCTCAAGCCTTTCTTCTTCTCTTTGAAGGGGAAAGCATTGTCTTGGTACCAAGCTCTTCCTAATGGGAAACTAGACACATGGGAAGACCTTTCCGCGGAGTTCCTCACTAAGTTCTTTCCGCCATCCAAAATGGCGGAACTTAGAGGTAAGATTAACGCATTTTCCATGAGATCTAACGAAAGTTTGTTTCAATCATGGGAAAGGTTTCAGGATTTGTTATTGGATTGCCCCCATCATGGCATATCCAAGCTTGCATTGCTGGAGATATACTATAAGGGGCTGGATGTAGAGACACAATTCAAGCTCCAATCCCTCTCATGTGGTACATTCATGGACATGAGGGAAGATGACGCTTGGGACCTCATTGAGAAGCAAGCAAGAGTCATAGAGAAGTATTCCCACCGGAAAGTAGAAGGAAATCGTATGGAGCAAGGAGCAAAGCTTACACATGAAGCTCAAACTCAAATCTTTTCTCTCAACAATGAGATTAAAGAGTTGAAGGATGCCATCAAGACCAACTTCCCAAAGCAACAAGGGAAGGATGTTGGCTACATGGGCAACAACAACAATGGTGGAGAGAATACAAACCGCAACAACAACAATAAGCGGAACAACAACCGGAACAATTGGAATGGCAACAACAACAACCGGAACAACAATTGGAACAACAATAGGGGTTCAAACAACAACAATTGGCGCTCAAATCAACAAAACTCCGGTAACTCTTATCCTTCCAATTCGAATTCACTAACTCCACCTTCCTCTTCCTCTACTCCTTTGAAAAGCCAGGGGCAAACATCTAATGGAGGAAACACTTCGGGGAAGGAGAAGCCCAATCCCATGTTGGAAACGATCTTGGGAAAGCTTCAAGGGTTGGAGAACCGTATCATTAAGGTTGATGATCAAATTTCTAAGGTTGATAAAGCTCAAAAGGTTTTAGAAAACCAAATGTTCAGCCAAGCGGAGGAAGTTCCTAGGAATCAAGGGAAACTTCCAGGAAAGACGGAGGACAACCCTAAGGGAAGGGTGATGGCAATCACAACTAGGAGCGGAGTGACTACCACCGATCCGCAGCCTAAGTTTGTTGAAGTCTTCGTTGAGAAAGACAAAGAGAAGAGGAAGGAGAAGGAAGATGTCTACGTTCCTCCTCCGGCTTACAAACCTCCCCTACCATTCCCTCAATCTAGAGCGAGAGCGCGTCTAGATAAACAATTTGGTAAGTTTATAGAACTCATGAGCAAGCTGCATATTAATATACCTTTCATTGATGCTATTGTAGGTATGCCGGCTTATGGCAAGTTCTTAAAGGAAATCCTCTCTAACAAGAGAAAGTTAGAGGACTTTGGAGAGGTTAAGATGAGTTTGGATTCATCGGATCTCATCAAGACCATGAAGGAGAAAATGCCCCCAAAGCTAAAGGATCCGGGGTCGTTTTGCATTCCCATAGGAGTGGGAGATGTCACATATGACGCTCTATGTGACTTGGGAGCAAGTGTGAGCATCATACCACTTGCATTATGTAGGAAGATCGGTTTAGGCGATCCTAAACTGGTAAAGATGACGTTGTACATGGCGGATCGATCCATCACTCGCCCCGTCGGTATTGTAGAAGACGTCCCGGTCAAGCTAGGTAAATTCTTTATTCCCATTGATTTTGTTGTGCTTGACATTCCTGCAGATAGTCCGGTCCCGATCATACTCGGAAGACCGTTTCTTGCAACTTCCGGCTGCATAGTCGATTGCAAGAATGCTAGGCTCGCCTTTGACATAGGAGAGGAGAAGGTAGAGTTTGTTCTTTCCACTCTAGTGAAAGAGCCAATCTTTGATGAGGATATATTCAATATCCAAGATGAAGAGGGGTTGTCTAGAGAGGAGGTAAGTGTTATTCTCTTCAAAGATCCTTTACAAAAGGTTATTACTATGAGTCTAACGAATGTAGGGGAAGAAGAGGAGTGCAATGAGGCAATTGAAGCCTTAGAAGCACAAGAAGAAGTGGGTGAAGTGGAATTTGAGATGCTCCACGATGAGGCAGAAAACGTGAGAATCCACGGCCATACACTATATTCCACGGCCGTGGATTTCACCAACCAAACCGTGTATCACTCCAGAGAGTTATACGGTCGTGGAGGAAGCAGAGCAACCGTATTTCCTTTCCACGCCCTAAACCACGGCCGTGGAAGATGTATGGAAACCGTAATTTTGGCCATGGAAGAGGGTGATCGTGCCAATTCTTCAACTTCTTTTGATTCTTCTCCCACACCTTCTACTTCCTTAGACACTTCTAAGGCAGCATATACTATGCTAGCAAGACGCTAGATGAAGCGTAGCTCAACTACGCCACTACGGAAAAGGAATTTTTAGCCATTGTCTATGCTATTGACAAGTTTCGCTCTTATCTTGTAGGTGCAAAGCTTTACATTTATAACTCGAACTAAATCCTAAACTACCTAGCGAAACCCGCAGTGTACGGGACGTTTGTAGTAGGGATAGTATTCCGAGGTCGAACACAAAGACTAAGGTGAGATTGATTCAATTTATGATTAAGTCTAGTGAAGATCTAGGTTAAGAAAAAGAGGAAGAAATAAAGAAATGAAAATCTCAATTGTTTTTGGTTGGTTTTTCGGTGATCAATCAAAGATCACAATTCATGCAATGGAAACAATCAACTAATACTAACAATTCCACTCAAACAAACAAACTAAAACGAGATATAGATCGAAGATAGAAAAACGGGTTCTAGGGGTTGGAAGTTCCGGTTATGGCATAAGACTCAATCTATCTATTCTTTCCTTGGATCAACTAGTGACATGTTGGGGTTAAGTGTTTCTAGATTGGGATCAATTACCGGGTGGGTCTCATGGTCCACTAGTCCATTCCTAAGGCCTCATTACCGGGTAAGTCTCTAAGAACCTAAGGATAGGAATCCTACACAAACCGGATTGTTATCTAGAGATCTAACCTATCCTTACCGGGTAAGTCTCGGAAGGGTTAGTTCTAAACAACCATCCTAGCACACTTAATCCAATGGCGGCTTATGAGGCTCACCACTACCTAGGGTTTGTTATCTTAAGATCTAAGAGCAAGGATTACCGGATAAGTCTCTCCTCACACTTAGTTGCTAACACTAGGTCACCCTAGGATAGATTTAACTCAACAAACACTTAGGATTTCAACATTCTAACAATCTAAGGCTAGGTCCATCGAATCAGGTAAGATCACGGTTTGTTCTACCTTTCCACGGCCGTGGTTTGGCAGGAACTACCCGTGATTCCTAACAGCAGCTATGTTCATGCACACAAGTCATCCAAAGGTAAATCTAAGTCCATCCTATCATAGCCCTAGCCATAACCATCCTTTCCTTACCCTAAAACCACATCTATTTAGCCTACAACGTTCATAATAGAAATCGAAACAAGCAAACATAAAATCATGACATCCATTTGCAAGATGATGAAGGAAAAGAGATGAACAAGTGAACTAAAACAAAACCAAGCTGAAAATAGAATTAGAGTAACTCACAATCCTTCTTAAAGAAGGTTCAAATGGTTCATACAACCCTAGAAATAGAATCCGGAATTCTTCACTACAAAAACTATCAAGGTGTGATAATGGTGTGTGTTCTTCTTCTCCTCTTCAATGGAGCTCTTCTTCTTCCTTTTTGGCACTTTCCTTCCTAGAAAGACTTCTTGTTGAGAGAGTATTTTTGATTGGAAGATTTGGATAATGGAGAGTTGCTCCAAGATGCTCTTCTCAGCCAATGAAGGACCACTTTTATAACAAATTTTGCATGAGCTGGCCATGAGAGTCGTGGCACAGCTGTCACAAGAATCTGGAAAAATCCACGGGTAGAATCACGGCCGTGGAATGTGCCAGTGAACCGTGATTTGCTCCAGAAACTTCGTCTTGGATCATTAAGCTGTGATTTGGTACATGGCTTGTGTTGGCAAGGTTCCATGAGTCCTCCTTAGCCTTTAGCTTGTGTTCTAATGAGTCCGAGGGTGTGTCATCTAGATGAACGATCCTCAAACGTATCGTTTTAGCTCCTAAATCTCCCGAAATACCTACAAAGCAACGCACAAGTCCGTGTAGACGTCTATCTCGACAAAGTACGTGAATTGAGTGCAAACGTCGTGAACTAGTGCTAAACCATGCATGAATGAGTGAGAAATCTATCTAAATGATTACCTAAAACTAAGCAATAAATCGTGTTATCAAAATACCCCATACTTAAGGTTTGCTCATCTCCGAGCAAATTCCCAACTATAGACTAAGAGATGACATGATTTATGTATGCAGAAAAATGGCAAAATCTTTTTGGGTTTGTGCTTCTATTATTGGATCACCTTCAAAGTCATGTTTCATGGCAAAGGATAAGCAATCATGCATCAAACAAATGAAGACATGGAAAGACAATTGTACTTAACTCAAAAGTATGCATGAAATGTAAAGATGAAGAAGTCAAGAAGATCAAGATTACATCCAATCTAAATCACTAAGTCTTACAAACATGCAAATAGGTCATAAGGTCTTGTGAAATAAAAGGGCCAAGAAATGTAGTGATTGGGTGGGGATTTCTAGGTTATGTGATGCTAATCCGGGAACGGAACTAACTCCACAATCTTGTCCTCGATCAACTTCCCTTAAGTGTATATTTTCCTCTATCTTTTCTTTCTTTTCTTTTTCTTTGAATTATTTTTGAGACAATGGCATTGGTGTACAAAAGCTGAAACCTTGGTGATTAGCCATCCTCGGGCTTTTTCTATTTTTCGAGGTGCATCCACACCGGGCACACATACCAAAGCTCGCTAGAGCTATTGGTTTATTTGACTTTGGCAAGGCACCAACACCTGATTATGTGAAGTGTACCGAGTTACTTGTCATTTAAACCAATGCCCCCAAACCTATATTTTCGGCTACACTTTCACAACAATTTCAGCATTTACTCATGACATTCTTTTCATCAACAACTTCACCCCACACTTGTTTTTCACACACATCAACACACTAGCATGCTCCTATTCCCGGATGGGTCAAAGAGGTCACATTTATCTCAATTGAGGTGCTCAAACAATCATGATCAAGATGAGTAGAGAAAATGAATTGCCTCATTCATTCCTAGATGGTATGCAAGAACTATCATGTAATTTCGATCTTCAATACTCAATCATTTCTAGGCAAACATCATGATCACAAATCATTCATAGAATTTCAAGAGAAGTACTTCAAGTCCACATATGCGTTCATCAATCCTAACACATGAGGCCATCTATAGCCAATTCACAAGACAAGATTCATCATTAGGACAATATCCAAGCCTAGAAAGCACAAAAAATTTTAAATTTTCTGATTTTTATGGTATTTTCGAAATGAGTATGTACAATGCAAGACATGTGAAGGTTTTAGACTATCCTAGATGCTCATCATGCAAAGGATCATGCAGACCCCACCCCATACTTAGAAACACATTATCCCCAATGTGTAAATGAAGTAAAGAGAGTGAAAGAAGGTTCTCACAATGTAAAAGTGGTTTGCTATGGTATTTGGGATTTCTCAAGTGAATTGATGTTGGATGATCCTATCAACCATGGTAGAGAGCTCTAAGTGTTCATCAAAGCTTCGGGACCCGCGCTAGGCACCGCTAGCCGTCCAAGTTCCGCATCCGCTCCACCCATAATTGATGAGGGGTTCATCATCATCATCATTCCTATGTCAAGCAAGGCTTCCAATGCTACTAATGTTCTAGCACACACACAAAGTAGACAAAACACACACAAAGATAGAAAAATCTAGAACAAAAGCAAAACAAGAAAGGAAAAACGTTACCAATGGGTTGCCTCCCACCAAGCGCTTCTTTAAGGTCATTAGCTTGACCAAACTCGGGAGCGTCTATTCAAGGTAAAGTGGGGCAATCATATCCACCGGAGCTCCCGGGATATACTTCTTTAACCGGTGCCCATTCACCTTGAAGTTTTCACAATGCTCCCCTCCTCAACCTAGATTTTCCATACTTAGCCAAAATCTGAGTTTTTTCACAAACAACACTACAAGCCTACTTTGACACCTTATAGATTTAGATCCGGCTGTTGGATCGACTTCAACTTTTGATACAACAAATAATGTATATTTTTCCTCTATGACATATTAAAAACGTAACGGTGTATTATAAATCCAAAGCATCTAAACCTCTCCCTAAAGTTAACATTTAAGACTAAAATTTTGGACACACAACTAGAGTAAGCAGGGAATCATTAGTTCGATTCTCACCAATAAAACCTATGAGGAAAACTTATACCAATACGTCATAGGTTCGGAACTCTCAACCACCAAAACTCAACAATTTCTTATGGTAACCCTATGATCGGGTCCACTCTGTACCTACATAAGAGGGTTATGCGAGCAGTCGTCCCTACTCCTAGCAGGTGTGCACTCGAAGGAGAAGAGGCTCACTTTGGCTCACTCGTCCAAACTCCCGATGGTTGATTGTGCTCTCAGTTTGCAACGCCGCTGAAAACCGTCTATGTAGACGTCAAAAAGGCTTGGTATTGGGATCTGATGACAGGTCTCGATGCAGCGTACAAAAGGTCAGAAAGGCTCGACTTTGGTGTGATGACGACGATGTAAACCTACCCGTGACACTCTAGTCGTACTAGGGACTTATTGAAAGTCTTACTGGCATCGATGCTCCCCGGAGGTCTGTTTCGCGGCAAGGCTTGACCATTGCTTGTAGATGGCTGGAGCGCGCTAGAGCGGAAGGGATGTCTCCGTCTTCAAGGGTGACCGACGGCAACTAGGGCGACAAGCACGCAAGGGTTAGATACTTGGCTAAGGAGAAGGGGGATAATCCAGATCTAGCTCACCTCAACCTTGGCGTCGATGATGGTGGACGACGTAAGTTGTTGCTTACTTGGTCGATCGATGGAGGTGGAAGCAAGGAGGCGTCTAGGTTGGGTATATGTATACGTTCACTATTGTTGCAACTACTTAGAAGGCGTGCTTCTGGACAGTTGTGATTGCTGACGACATGTAGGGTAAGGAGATCTATTAAGAAGCTTGGAAGGAAGGCTGCCAAGATACACCGTTGTTGTTCTTGAAGCTTGAGCGGGAAAAGAATTCAAACGTGTCTTCTGGCTGGCGTGAAGAGAGGCTGACGAAGGGAAGCGTGGCTTTATAGGAGACGAAGAAGAAAAATAAATCATAAGGAGAAGGTAAATTGAATAGGGTTGAGGAGGGAAGATATATGTGGACACAAAAGAAGGGATGATGGTTTCATGTCAAACACATAAGGTAGGAAGATGGTGATAAGAGAGAAGGTTGTAACGTGGAAGGAAAGTGTGCAGGTCACACGAGATTCACTATTAGGCTGGAGGTCTATTGTTGGTGTTTTCTTCTTGGGCTGATTGCCTTACTGGGCTGATGAGAAGCAAGATCACAAGGCAAGGAAATGTAAGGGGCCGGCTGGTGAAAGTAATGGGCCATGACATTGGTCTTGTCATGATCTTGTCGTGAGGGTTAAGACTTGTCCTTGGCTTTGTCAAATGCATGTCATGACCTTGTCAAATGCATGTCATGACCTTGACAAAAAAAATACTAAATATATCTAATAGAGTTTGCAAGATTAGGGTTTGAGATCATTTCATCATTTATGTGAGTTAAAGGCTCACATAAAAATGATAGAATTTGTGATGATACATAACACTAGTTATCATGAAAAAGGTCAACGGATCGAAATCCGATTTGACTCGGAAATGAACGGAAATAATTTTCCGTATATTACACGTTAAAGGGCCAAACTTTTGAATATTATAATAGTATTCTTTTATGAACTATGAACCGATGGGTTTATCTAATTAACATTGAACCGAAACGGGTTTTCTTTTAAAATGTTTTTTGAACCAACCCTCTTCTTCTCCAAAAAAAATCCCAGTATTTGGAAAATCGAACATGGGTGTACGATTGAGGAATTTTTGAAGACGATTCCAGCAACTAACCAACTCAAAGCTATGTTAGTAGATGAATTTTGTAAGCAAACTTGTTTTTTCCTCGTCTGTGCCTATATCAATCTTTATAGCTAGGTGATCAAACTAGTTTGAAACATTCTTCCGAATCCAAGTCCAAGGTAAAAAGAAGAAAAGGTAAGTCGACGTTGACCATTCTTCTTGGTTATTCCCTTGTTGTTTTAGATTATGTGGCAAGAGTAGGTATTTGACAAAATTGTGCAACAAATCATTAGTTTGTTTGTGATAGTTTGCCCTTAAATCATTGTTATACCTCCACGGCCTTGCCCTTCTCAAATTAACATATTGGATTCCAACGACGCATATATCAGTTTTACACAGTCGTAGGCAACTTACACGTGATACAATTTGATGTAAGAGGTACCATATGTAGATTTGAGTGTTGGTGGTTAATAGTTTTTGTATTGGGTTCTTAGTATTATAGAGAACTTGAGACTATTAGACTCAACTCTTCTTCTTGCATTCTCGAGTTTTAATGAATTTCCAACTTCGTGGCTTTTTAGTCGATGTTTATTTTTATTGTTCTTATGGACATTTCTTTGAGCACTTTGAGTACACTGGAGGTCAAACACACACAAAGACAACATGCCACTAAACCCAACAAGCTGCTAGCCTCGATTTCGCTTTCATAAAGTATTTGCATGTAATTACATCATTTACCCAATCTTCGTTGCTGGAAGCGTCTTTAAAAAACTCCTCAATCGTTCACACATGTTCGAGTTTCCAAATCTAGGGATTTTGTTTGAGGAAGAAGAGGGTTGGTTCAAAAACATAACAAAAAAATAAAAGAAAACCTTATTCAGTTCCATAGTAAATAGATAAACCCATCGGTTCATGGTTCGGAGAAGAATATTATTATAATATTTAAAAGTGGGACCCTTTAACGAGAAATGAGACGGAAAAATAACGAATGTGTTATTCTATTGACGGAACCGTCATGAAGGGTGGTTTTCGATAATTTTGAATTTAACGGCTGGTTAGTTGCAAATGACCCAATATAAGGGGTGGTTTCTCGTAGTTTTCCCTATTTATTTTTTTAATATTTTTGAGTAGTCGGGGTTAGCCATAAAAGCCTTGATATTATTTTTTAAAGTTGTAAAACAAAAAGAAAACATACCGATCGAAAGATGACAAAATAGTAAAAACATAACTTCTTTGTGTTTTTTAGCTTATTTGAATGGGCATGCAAAGCTTTTTAGCTTCTCTTTAATAGAACTAATAAAATGGAGATGAAAAAGAAAATTGTGGGAGAAGAGAGGGAAAAAATGGACGAATAGGGCCAATTTGGGTTGAACATACTTAAAATTTAGTATGTGCCCCGCTCAATTTAGCGATATAATTTGAGTGCGTAGAAAATTGCGTGCTCATTTTAAATATTAAATGTGATGAACATTTTTCAACATAAAAGTTATTCTATAAATATCAAATTTAAGATAGGGAGAATTTGACATACTAGGCTTTTTTTAGTTTTTGTTTAAAAAAAATGTACCCCAAATTTTTTACCACTTTCATTTAATAGTAGTTAAAAATTATTAACCTTTCTATTAGAAAGAAAGAATAAATAATGTTTGTTATTTGTTATATAAGTATAATTTTGAATTACTGAATTTATTTTCTTTTATTATTTTTCTTGCCTTTTTTTATTTATTTTTTATTTTCTTTTTTATTTTTTGGACTGAATTTCTCATACCGGAAATTCTCATACCAGAATTTTCATACCAGAAATTTCATACCAGAAATTATCATACGAAAAGTTCATACCAGAAATTTCATACCAGAATTTTTTTCATACTAGACTTTTTTCATACCAGAATTTTTTCATACCAGAAATTTCATACGAAAAGTTCATACCAGAAATTTCATTCCAGAAATTATCATACGAAAAGTTCGTACCAGAATTTTGTCATACCAGAATTTTGTAATACCAGAATTTTGCCATACCAAAAATTGTCATACCATATTTTTTACACCAGATTTTCATACCATAAAATTACATACCATAAAATTACATACCATAAAATTCATAATAGAAAATGGCATAAATTTCATACCAAATTCATATGAATTTTGATCAATGTACCAAACATATATAAATTGTGAATGAAAGTAGTAAACTGATGTTCCCCAATAATGTTGTGGAATATCAGGAAAGACATATATAAATTGTGAATGAAAGTAGTAAACTGATGTACAAATCCCCAATAATGCTGTGGAATATCAGGAAAGTAATGCAATGAATCATTGCCAAGATTCATATGACCATTCATCATTTTGTACAATACAATGATCAGAGACGGGATAATGTTGAACAAGATTCCCAACAGAGACTAGACTATCAAAACCTAATTGAGAGTTCATTTCTCTTAAATGATATTTCCCTACTCGCAAACCATCGTACAATTCATCAATAATGGAAACTATCATACTAGACAGCAAACGAACCTCGAATCGTTGAAGATTACGAAGAAAGATTTCAAATCTGCTTGTCTTCAAGAAGACGCATGAGGGTTGGAAGAGGGGCGTAGATCTAGAACTGAATCTATATCGATCTATTTCAGATCCGCTCGTCTTCAAGAAGACGGACGAGGGTTGGAAGTTCGCGAGTAGAATACTAGTAAAATACTAGTAAAATACACAACTGACAGAGGAGACCTTCAGCGGAGCTACCTCGCTTCAACTATTGACAAAGAAGCAGTTGAAGAGACAGAGCTTGTTCTAGTTAGCACCGGGTCGAAGTCCCGGATCCACTGCGCGAGAAATCAAGACTAAGGGCACATGCTTACCGATCCGGGTACTTCTTCGCCACCTCCGATAGTCCTGCCTGGAGTCCTCCTCGTGACAAACAACAATCTCCCTCTTCGCAGTCTGGTAAGTTTCTGTACCTGTTGTGTGTAGATGTAAGTTGCAAGTGACGAATTTTGGGGCTGCTGTTGTAGAGATGTTTGATCCTCTTAAGAATCGAACATGGATTTGTGTTGTTTAGTTGGAAATAGGATTTTGCTGATAACTTGGTCTAACCTTGAGGATCTAGATCTAGATCTGAATCTAGATCTGGCGGGATCTTCTTCGGCTTCCTCATCTAGATGTAATGAGGATCGGACATTGGATTAGCGGCGAAGAGCATGTGTGGAGAGCTTCCATGGTCTCAAAGGTAACTGAATTCTCATTCAAAAGGAGAAGACAGAGAAGGAGAAAGCATTCGGAAGAAAGAAGAAAACAAGAGGATGGAGAAGGTTTGACGGTAAAAAAAATAAGAGGGGTATATTTACTTAATTGAAAAACAAAAAAGCCTACTTATTATCACTATTTCTCTAAACAGCCTACTAACCAAATTTGCCCTTTAAGATATGTTTATAAAATAAATAATGAAATAAATGACTAAAATAATTTGTAAAATAGGGAAGGTACGTGAAGACGAATTCGATTCTCGTCCAATCATACGATTTCAATTCACATTAAAAAAATTCCACTTTAGAGAAATTGAATTTGGAAAACAATATTTACAAAACATTCAAGTTTTCATACTAGGTTAACAAAAATTTGAAAATTAATCATGTAAAGCTTTTTATATATTTAAATTCCAAGAGAATCATGGTATTAAAAAACTTGAAATTTTACAAATTTTAACAAAAAAATCACAAAATTTAGTCAATCAAATTAGACGTCGTAAATGGTAATAAATCTTGAAAAACAAACATTATAAAAGTTGTGTTTGCTAGACCCTAAACACTAGTGTTTTGTAGTGTTTTCTATTTATGATATTAAAAAACATTATAAAGGTTTTTTTTAGTGTTTATGAAACACTAGAGAGGAGGGTTTCGGTTTTTGGATAGTGTTTTTGAAAACAAAAATATTGTCATGTACTATTCACTACATTTATGAGTTGTATTAGGCGTATTTCATATCTTCTCTCACTTGGAAATGATATGTCGCCGATGTTTGGATATTTCTTCTCCCTAGTTGCCGACATTTCCAACAATATCTTCTTCCTTGGAAGTCACCGCCGCTGCTTCAAACTATTCTTGTTGTTGCTTCGAGCTTTATCAGGTATATCTTGTTTGTTTCCCTCGATTTCTCTTCCAAGATTAGTGTTTTGGTATGTTTTCCTTGTTTCCTTTTAATTCTATTAAAATGACCTTCCTTCTTGTTAGAATCTAATTGACTTCCAAGATTAGGGTTTTGGTATCTTTTATGACACCCCAAATTCTCGAGTCTCGGACGCTACGGGTTAAGACTTCACAATGGGTCGTCCTAAACTGACAACAATTTCACCGGATTTTGCAGCATGACACAAATCAAAAAGGAAATCCAAAATAGATAATATGCAAATGTCATGATAAAAAAATCCAAAAGGAAAGATTCTCAACCGAGTACTACAACAATACAATAATCCGAAATACAAAAAATGCAAAAATGAAAGATTGAAATATAGAAAACTCACATCCCGTCCTATAGTGTACAGGAACCCGACTGACTACTTTGTCCAGATCACTCGCAACTACCCTATCGTGCAAGGAATCTACAATGTCGGATAAAACCGTCAACTAACAAACTACATACCATAAGAACTATAATAGCACACACACACGTCATTGCGGAAATAAAACACGCATCATATACAGAAGTTCATTTATTATCTTGTATTAAGTTATACATTATCAATTCAACTTATGGTGCGGCACGAGGATCTCCATAACCTCGCCTCTACCCCGTGTACCAACAAGACTGGATTCGATGCACATCACCGTGTACCTGTTTAGGCTAGTCGTACAGAACCTCACATTCTCATGTTAGAGTTGGGGAGTGAGGCCACCGCCCGTTATACATACACTTGAGCCAATTAACAATATAGTCGTCCTACTCAAGTTATAACAACTAATACACACACCACCATCATATCTCAATCATTACATAGAATACCAGCTAAGTAAGTGCAAAGGACTTACATGTATCAAGCTAGGTCCATCTAAAACAATCAGTCTCGACCCCACATCAATAAACTCCACCTCTTGATAACAAGGATACGTGGATCAATAACTGTCCATCCTCTAGAAGTTTCCACCTTCTACGTCAACAACGATTATCAAAAGTCTAGCTTATCAACTTATCAACAATCCAACTTCATCAACAAACTATCCTTCATAACAATTTTCGAAAATTGCATCATAACAGTTTTCCTTTACTTAACATATATCATCAACATCACTAAAACATCTTAAGACCTTAACTTTGAAAGATTTTAACATCTACACCACTAACTAGGATTCATTGTAGTTCTGCTAGGTTCCACCCTAATATGATACCAACAAACTATCAACCTTAGACATCAAGAAAGGGTCAACGTACCGATACTTCGTACTCTCTAAAGAGATCACACGACCGCGGGAACATAGAGGCGCAACTGTGAAAGAAAGGTGTATGCGCGACCGCAGTAGGGAGTAAGCGCGACTGCGGTGACAAGACTTAAGCCAACACGACCATGACGATGGATGACCGCGACCGCGGGGTGTGACGAATGATTGTAGTTATCGGTTTTTGTCTTCTTCAGAAGAACAAGGTCGCCACCAAATCTTCTACAATTGTTGTTGTTACTTACTGATGTTGATATGAAGGAACACAACAAAGAGAAGACACCCGTAAGCACAAACTCTAGAGAAGGAATGCAAGAAACAAGATCCAATCTTACCCTTCTACACTTCAACAAAAGAGATTACGGATGAGTTCCATACGTGCAAGGACGACAAAGGGATTCGTCGGTCTGTTGTTGCTTAGTCGATGAAGACCAAGGTTGAAGTCTTTGTTGAAATCAAGCAAGATGATGAATGGATGGTGAAGAGAAAAGGAGATGAGAAGAGAAGAGAAGATAAGGAACTTATGTGAATTGGGAAGGACCGCGGCCAAGGGTAAAATAAGGTGCGGCCGCGGATGCCTACGAGACAACGTCGGCAGTCTGTGGCGGCTTCTTCCCGACCAACCAACGTGTTTCCCCTCTTTGCGTGACAGATCTCCGGACATGAAAATACCGGTTGTTACATCAGTTCCCCTAAAAACAAGTTTCTTCTTGAAACTTAAATATTCGAAGGTCATCTTGGTTTTAAAAACTGCATCCTAGCAGTTTTCTACTCTTAATGTAACATCATCAACCTAAAGTCTTATCTTCTCACAATTTTAACGTCCAACCCACTACTTGGGATTCACTCTAGTTCTGCTAGGTTCCACTCTAACATGTTACTAACACCCTATCAAACTTAGATAGCAAGAAAGATCAACATACCGAAGCTCGGTAGTTTCTAGAGGGCTTCCGCGACCGCGGAGAAATAAGGACGCGACCGTAGGGAGTAAGTGTCGGCGCGACCGCGGTGAAGAGTGGGTGTGAATGTGGTGACAAGGGACATGCGCGACCACAACAATGGGCAAGCGCAATCGCGGGAGAAGTTCAGAACCTCTATCGCTACGCTCGTCGATGTGCAGAGTGACCTTAGTACACTCTTGGCTGGCGGTTCCCGTTCTCTTGGTTGTCGAATACTAGACTGAAGATACCAACTAAATTTCTTGATCTATGAACCGACACATATCACGAAAAGGAGGAAGGAAGAATCAATAATGGACCTTTATTGAAGGTTAAGAAAAGAGGAAGAGCAAGAAGAAAAAGGATAAGGAGTTGCTTACTGTTCGTCCAAACGATGCACCAAATAGACAGTTCTTGACTGATAACTGCTAGAGTTCACAAGAAGGAGAAGAAAACTCTCGATCTCTTGAACGGAGAGGAATTGGAAAAGGGAGAAGAATAGCGTATGTAGCAACAATGAGAGGGAAAAGAAAAGAAGGAGGCGTCTGAGGGTTTTTGTGAAGGAAGCTACAACCACGGAGGAAAGAAAGATCCGATCGCCTTATTAAGGTAAGGTTCCCGACGGTTACAAAACAAATAAGCCTCGATCTGTTGTTTTACCGCGATCGCGGAAAATAGTAGCCACGACCGCAGAGGCGTTACCGCGGGTAAGCAAACTAATGCGATCGCGGGGACTCAAGTCACCAACTGGAACTAAAAAATTCTCGGTTGTTACAGTTAAATCTTTCAATTGTTAATATATAGTTGTTATGTGTAGTCCATAAAAATATTAAATATGTAAATCAAATGCGGGTATATGTTGTTTGCAACCGTAACTTTGGTAAATTAAGATAAGAAGCTTTTTTAACCAATAGCCTTCAACTTTGCCTATATATAAAGAAAAAGGACTTTATCATTCTACAACCACTTCCGATTCCGGCTACAGTTTTGGCTAACTAGGCTACTGAAGTTTTTTATTCATCATGGGATGACTTCCCTTCTTTGTGATTTCAACAACCGCCTACCAACGTTGGCCAACCTAGCTCTTCACTTCTCCTAATTGGCGTCGAATCTCTAGATATCAAAACGGATGAGAAACCACAATTGGTCACCCCTCAAACATTCAAGTATCGGTACGTTGAATGTGTCACAATTGGCGTCGAATCTCCTAATTGGCGTCGAATCTCTACATCAATGTGTTACGCTAGAAATGTATAGCACAAAAGTCTTAAATTTATAACTCGATATAATCTCCTAACTTCTAGCGAACCCACAGTGTATGGGTCGTTTTGTAGCAAGGATAGTATTCCGAGGTCGAACACAAAGAGTAAGGTGAAATCAAATCAAGCAAGTGATTATGGATAGTGCAAAACTAGTCTAAGAAAAGGGAAAGGAATAAAGAAATGAAAATCATGATATTTTTGGGTTTGGTTTTTGTGGTGATCAAACAAAGATCACGAATGGTGCAAGATTATAAAACAAACTAACAAATCAAGCTAACAACACAAATAAGTAACACAAACACAAGATATGTGATCAAAGAGAGAAACGCGGATTCTAGGGGTTAGGACTTCCGGTTATGGCATTGGGCTCAAGCTTCTAATCAACCTTGGACTAGCTATGGTATGTTGGGAAAGGGTGTTTCTCAACTGGGATCAATCACCGGGTAGGTCTCATGGTCCACTAATCCCGTACCTAAGTTCCTATTACCGGGTAAGTCTCTAGGAGCCTAAGGTTGGGATTCTACACAAACCGGATTGCTATCTAGGGGTCAAACCTCTCCTTACCGGGTATGTCTCGGGAAGGCAAGTCATAAGCATCAATCATAGCACACTCAGTCCAAGAGCGGCTTGTGAGGCTCACTACTACCTAGGGTTCATCATCATTGGTACCTAAGGTCGGAAATCACCGGGTAAGTTTCTTCCCTCACTTAGCTTGCTAGCATTAGGTCACCCTAGGCTAGATTATGCTTAACAAACACTAGGATTTCAATAATCTAACATCCTAACATTCAGATTCATCAATACAAGCACAACAGAGAAAATCACGGGTTGTTCATACTAAACCACGGCCGTGGTTATTGAGGAACTAACCGTGATTTCTATCGGGAGTTAGGTTCGAGCAAGCAAATCATCCAAAGGTACATTCAAGTCTATTCTATCATAGTCCAAGCCATAACCATCATTCCATTACCCTAGAATCCCAACTATTTAGCCAACAACATGCATTTTAAGATACAAACTCAACAAGCAAACATTCATGGCTTCCATAGCAAGAAAATGAAATGAAAGAGAAAAGAAACAAGTAAAAACAAGAAATCTCAGCTAAATATAAGTTTAAGCAAGACTTACAATCCTTCAAAAGAAGGTCCAAAACGTTCCTTACAATCCTTGCAAATATCTTCAACCAAGGTCACTCAAAAATCACTCAAAAGTTATGAAAACTCTAAGATAAATGTTGTTCTTCTTCTTCCCAAAATGAGAGTGTTTTTCTTTTCCTCCAAGTCTCTCCTCTAATGGGAATGATGTGTTGTGAGAGAGTGTGGGAGAAAATCCCCTAGCAACAGCCTGCAGGACCACTTTTATTCTCCATCAAGGACAAGAGTCGGGCATGGAGATCGTGGGACAGCTGTCACAACTGTCCAGAGAAAACCACAGCCAAAACCACGGGCGTGGTTCTGGCCTCTGGGCCGTGGTTTTGCTTGTTCAGCTTCCTTTGGATCATTAAGCCACAAGTTGGTACAAGGCATGCACTAACAAGGTCCTATGTGTTCTCCTTTGCTCCTAGCGTGCTTCTTAATGAGTCCGGAAGTGTGTCATCACGAGGAATGATCCTCGAATGTATCGATTAAGCTCCAAAAGCTCCCAAAATACCTACAAAACCGACAAGAGTTCGTGTAGACGTCTATTTCGACAATATGTGATGACACGATTTATTACGTTAGTTTAGGCATTCATTTAGATAATTTTTCTCGTTTTTCATGCATAGTTTGACATTAGTTCATGACGTTTGTACTTAATTCATGTATGTTGTCTAGATAGACGTCTACACGGACTTTTGCATGTTTTGTAGGTATTTTGGGAGCTTTTGGACTTAATCGACTCATTCGAGGATCATTCCTCGTGATGGCACACTTATGGACTCATTAAGGAGCAAGTTAGGAGCAAAGGAGAAACATAGGACCTTGTTGGTGCATGCCTTGCACCAACTCATGACTTGGTGATCCAAGGAGAGTTTCTGGTGAGAACCACGGTCCAGAGGAAAATCTAGACCGTGGAATCTACCCGTGGTTTCTGTCTGGACCACCTTAACACGTGTACCACGATCTCTTTGCATGAATCTTGCTCTTGGTGGGTATTTAAATGATCTTGCAGGCTGTAATTGGGGATTCTCTCTTCCTTCTTTTTGACCTATCTTCTTCCCCAAAACATTTCTCCATTGTAGCCTCTCTTCCAAGCACCCATTGTGGGTGTTCTTGGAAGAGATTAGTGTAGATTTTCATTTTAAAGTGAGATTAGAGTGGTTTTGAGTGAGGCTTCCATTGTTGATAACTTGGAACAACTCTTGGAGCCTTTGTAAGATTTGGTAACTTCTATTCTAGCTTTTAATGTCTTTTCTTTGGGTTATTCTTCATTATCTAGCCATGACTTGCAAGCATGCTCTATTTGTGAAGTTTGATCTTAAAATGTATGTTGTTGGCTGAATAGTTGTGATTCTAGGGTGAAGAAATGATGTTTATGCTTGGGACTATGATTGTATGGACTTCCATGTTAGCTTAGGATCGATTTGTGTTCGAAATCCCAACTCAGACCCAAACCATGGCTTGTTCTTCATGCTTCCACGGCCGTGGTTTTGCATGATCCACCCGTGTTTTGCTCTGTTGTTCTTGAATTGATGAATTTGGATGTTTGGATGTAGATGTGTTGAAATCCTAGTGTTTGTTGAGCTTAAGCTAACTTAGGGTGACCTATTGTTAGCATCCTAATTGAGGAATGAGACCTACCCGGTAATTTCCCTCTTAGATACCTAAGATTGATGAACTCTAGGTAGTAGTGAGCCAAAAAAAGCCGCTATTGGATTGAGTGTGTTAGGATCGTTGCCAAGACTTACCTTTTCCGAGACTTACCCGGTAAGGAGGGGTTTGACCCTTAGGTAGCGTCCGGTTTGTGTAGAATTCCCGTCCTTAGGTGCCTTGAGACTTACCCGGTAATAGGACCTTAGGTTTGAGACTAGTGGATGCATGAGACTTACCCGGTAATTGCTCCCATTAGAGAAACACCCAACTCCGAACAACCACAACCTTCCTTTGATCTTTAGAAGCATGAGTCCATTGTCATAATTTGAATTCCGAATCTCTAGAATCCGCTTTCGTACCTCGTATCTCCTATCTTTGTGTTTGTGTGTTTGTATTGCTTGTTTGTGTTGATATATTTGTGATTCTTGTTTGATCACCCAAAACCAACCAAAAAATATTGTGTTTTGCACTTTCTTTATTCCTCATCTCATCTTAGTTTAGATTTGCACTATCTTCGATCATTGAATGACTTGATTTCACCTCAGTCCTTGTGTTCGACCTCGGAATACTTTCCTTCTACAAAAAGATCAGTACACTGCGGGTTTTGCTAGGTAGTTTAGGATTTTAGTTCGAGTTTATAAATGTAAAGCTTTTTGTGCTACCTAAATAGCGTAACAATATGCATGAATTAAGCGTAAACGTCACGAACTAATGTCAAACCATGCATGAATAACAGGAAAAACAATCTAAATGGATGTCTAAACTAACGTCATAAATCGTGTTATCACAAGGCTCGACCACGAATCTAGTTTCGACCTTTTCGTCGCTTCGTCTCTCCAACAACCCGGATCTTCCCTTTTTTCCTTTTTCCTTTCTCGTCTTTCCTCTTCTCCGCTTTTGTGGCCTTTGTTCACTTGGCAACCAAATTTGCGTTTAGTGGCTAAGCATCTTGAGTTGATTTTTTTTTGAAAAGCTATGAGCAAATAAGAGGAAACTCCTCTTCTCCAAATCAAAAACAGTTTTTGAAAGCAACAAGAAACTAAAAACCGGACGAGGAAACCATGAAAACAATAGGGCCTTATATCCGTGCTTCACATCTCCGACTTTGATTGATATTTTCTGCCAGATTTGTCCCTATAAGCGTTACACTCGGTTTCGACGTCTCCCAAGGGCCTCCGTGGGAAAAATATGTGTTCCTCTCATTCCACCTCCTTCACTAACCGAGACTACATTATTAATCCCAACCAAGATCTTGAGTCATGGCTTTGCTACTTCTTTCCAATTTCCGGACCCTAATTTTGGACTGAATTTCCGTTCTATTTGTGAAAAAAAAGAAAGGAAAAACCCAAAATTTTAAGCAATTGCCCACCTCCTTTTTGATTCAAAAGTAGCGGCGGGTTTGACTGGGGTTAGTATCATGTGCACATATCAGTTATTTGTAATTTACTGGGCCGTGTGGCCCAATTGACAATCATGCATAATGTCAACTGGATAAAAATCTTTATAAAAAATAAAATAAAAGTTTATTGCTTATTGTCCCAATTAATTATATATATTAAATGTTATACGAAGAAAGAGGAGGTTATATCTCGACATAAGGGCACTAATATCGCGGCCTAACGGTATTGATATCGGCCTAACGACACCAAAAACACCAAAAATGAAAACCAAAAATAAAAAATAAGTTCGAATGGGTTATGGCTCAAATATTTATTGCTCGTTGCAATGATGATTTAAAAACAAAATTGAACAAAATCAGAATTATTAAAACAAAAACAAATCAATTAGCAAGCTCCTGTGTATTATAATTTTTTAACCAATCTTCTATGAACAATTTATTCCTTATAAATCTTTATTCTTTAAACCATCAAAGTTATGCACCTTTATATGTAATAATACCCGTGTTTAACAATATCGTCTTCTTAGTCTTGATGTTGTTTTTTAGTGGCGGTTCGAGTGTTTTGTTTATAAGGGGTGTGGATTTGTGATCGACTATGATGCGAGTCCAAAGTTGAGGTGTCCACAATTGTTCCCCGGGTTTCCTACTTGTGTACTTCTTTCGAAGGTGAATGTATATGCTCGGTGCTTCCTATTGATTGGATCATACTATTTTCACTTGATGATCTCCTTGCTTTCGGGGTTTTGTAAAGTATTTTTTCTTCTTTTGTGTATCGAACCGCTTTCCGTTATAAAAAAAAAGAGAAAAAAAGAAAAGACAAAAATGACTTTATTATAAAATTTACCAATAATATGTTAGATTTATTAAATAGATCGTGTTTGTATCCACGATAATATAAGAAATGAATTAGAATAATAATCAAAACAAATTCAATATTAATGAACTTTATTATATAATTTCAGAAAAAAATAATTTTATTTTGTGTGTTTAAAGGAAAAGGTAGAACTTTTTAGAATATCTGATTTAGATGAAAATTGTAGCTAATCAATTCAATTAATTAATTATGTGACGTACCGACACATATAAATTCGACAATGTAGATTCACAATTATGTAAATTCGACAATGTAGATTCACAATTATGAATCAAATTAAACTCGATGATGTCGATTCGCGAAACTGTGCCAAACAAGTTCTACTTCATTATATAATATAATATATAATTTTTTTTTTATTATGATTTGCGTCGGTCCATCTTGCCTAAAAATTATGGGCCTTTGAAGTGCAGGCCCATTACCACTAAACGGCCCTAATTCGGTGCCTATCTGTAAGCTTTTGTTCAAATCCACAGGTGGGGAGACTCTCTCAGAATGAAACAAAGAAACCCTAAATCGATTACCCCTCTTTCCTCCCCTACGATTATCGAAATTCACGATAGACCGGGAGTTAGTCTTTCGATTGGACCGTCTCGTGGTGGTGACTGGGGGGCGTTCTTGGCATCGTCTGAAGCCGGCTAGTGTTGGATTGTGTTGTTGCTTTGAATGTCGATTGAAGCTGCCGCTAGTACGCCTGTTCGGTTGCGCGTGGCCGGCCTACTAGCGTTGAGGTTCTGTGTCTTGCTGCGATTGTCGTGCAGTGTTCTGGCAATTACTATCTCTTGCTGTTGGAATTCGGGACTCCCTCTAGGCTCTCTATCTTAGATTGTCACTAGTAAGTTCGAACTAGTATCTTTTGTTCGTTTGGATTTTTCATTATTCATGATATTTTCCTGTTTGTAATCTTTCACCCCCAATTCAAGACAATCTGGCTGTCCGAGCCCTTCATGGAGGATGATAAAATGGAGTTATTGTAAATATGGATGATGTTTAGAAAATATATATCTCGCCCTTCCTATTCGGCGAGTGAATTTAATTTGTACCTTTTTATTACCTTCGAGATTTTTGGCTCATAGTGTGCAAATGTAATTTAGTCGCTCATGAAAAGTTGCACCTTTTGTTTCCCAGTTCAGTCAAACTGTATAAATGAAGTTTTTTAATTCACCTGGTGTAGGATAACACTCGTTCTTTGGACATGTTAGTGTAAGAGAATGGTTAATGATTTGTAGTCACAGGTGTCTTAAATGCGGAACCATCACATAAATATGAGTTCAATTTCTTTCTTTTAGGCTTACGTTCTTCTATCGGGTTTTCCCAACTTTACTTGGAGTAATTCTAGGGGAACAAGAACGCTTATATATACACATGTAAATTTATGTGTTTTTCATATGGAATGGAATTTTATATAATACTTTGGGCTCAGCTAGTTGAGTGTTATTATAGGCCAATCTTGTTTGTGGTATTTTAAACCTTGTTTAAATGATCATAGGTTTAGCAGATCTGGTTTTCAAATTTGACTAATATCTGTATGATCAATGACTGTTTGCAGGTCTACATCCTGTTTCGTAGAAGATGTTACAACTATCTGAGTTTAACAATTTTTAAAACCTTTCATATCAGTCATTAATTTTTCTAGGTTGATTTTGCCTTTTATGAGGCATTCATTTGTTTTGGGATACATTGGGGCTTAGTTTATTTGTGTTGAATTGTTGAATCAATTAACTTATGGCACACAATTTTACAGGTTTGAGAAATTATCATTGTAAAAATATAAATACAGTGTGAAAATTGCAGATTGATTGTTGAATCAGGAACAAAGGTTTATACAGTGTGGAATTGAAGTACAGTAAACAAAATTGCTGGCTAGTTAAGGTATATAATCTGTAAAATGAACTTGTAGTATCACATAAAAAGCGGTAGTTTACTCCTATGAACCCAAAGGGTATGTCTGGTTACAAGCTGATGTTAAGGTAGATTCGATAGAGTAATTTGTAATGTGTTAGTTTTCGATATGGAAGCCTAGTATTGTAAACTTTATGTGGCCAAACACAATTTGTAGGCATTAAGATTTCTAAATGAAATATTTAGATGTAGTTATTGGTAAGTTCATGTTGTGAATATTACATGTAAGCTTGTTAGTACTCATTCTTTGGCATTAGAATGATACCTAAAAGTTTATGCATTTCTTCTTTGCACCGAGTATTATTGTTTTGGTTATGTTGAAGCATTAGTGCTGAATCTCTATTCTGTCTGGCGACATCTACATTGCTCTCTTGTTTAATATCCGCCATAATCTGACATCATATTCTTTTTTTTCCCCCCAGCTTATCAGTTATTGGTTATCAACTGGCTGTTTAGTTGCACGTCATTACAAATTGCTGCTCAAGATATCTCTAATATTTTGGGAATGTCAGCTGATCAACGTAAAAAACGGTTGAATACTGATGTTTTTAGTTATACGTCAAGAGAGCAATATGGATCTAAAAAGAAGCATCTGTCCTCGTCACAATTTGGTTCGAACTGGAAATTGAATTCTCATGCATCTCTCAAATGGGATGGGAACGAAAAAAGATCTTTAACAAAAGGGGAGCAGATTGGACTTTCCAAGAGAGATCTTAAACCATTTAGAACCCCTCTTACTCATTGTAGCAATAGTTTGGCTGATGTTATTACCATCCCCAAAGATGTGTTTGAGCTGGATGATTTGGCTGAAGTTCTATCCATAGAGGTAACTATATAGCGGGTTGCTTCTATAGGTTTGATGTTTGTTGAGATTTTTTATAAATTATTTTGGTGCACAGGTTTGGCAGTCCATTCTGACAGAAAAGGAGAGAAGCCATCTCACCCACTTCCTTCCTAGAGATGTTGATCCAGATGAAGTTGTTAACGAGTTGCTTGCTGGAGAGAACTTGCATTTTGGGAATCCTTTCCTTAAATGGTGGGGTACTGTTTCTGGAAGAGTTTTGGGACTGTTTTTCCCCTGCAATAGTCCAGTGTCTTATTTACTGATTCTATATTTTATGATGTTGAGAATATGTGTTAGATTTTTTTATGATTGGAAGTGTGATGCATCACGGTAAGAGGGAGTTGAGATTCACGCCTAAGGGTCAAATGATTTTCACTTTAAATTAAAACTAGTATAGGTCCCGTGCCTTGCACAATTTGATTCTAAAATTTTGTGAGAAAATTATGTTGTTTTTAATTACAAAATGCATTTGGAGTAAACAATTTTAATAGATTAATGGGAGAAGGAATCATTTTTGAGAAATTACTTAATCTACCAGTCATAAATAGCTGTATTAATTAGACTAAAAAATAGACTGAGAAAAAAATAGTGAAGATATAAATGAAAATAGGTTTGTATTAGTCATAATTAATATATATTCTACATTTACAATCTCTTCTGCAATATGAGAATATAAAACAGGGAAATATTAGTTAATTCTTGTACAATGATGATGAAATGAAACATTTGTGTTATATTTTGAATGTTTGGTGATTTAGTAAGTACTTGATAAATTTAATGTAAAATGTAAATGCATGAGAAGTTGACACGTGGTGTGAGCTAATGAGAGAATTTCATGTGGAATCAAGGTCTTTAATATAAGAGCTTAATCTAGGCTGGTTTGCACTACTATTCATAAAAGTTGAAATGGGATGGGTGAGCATCGTACTATTTTAATTGTGATTAATGTTCCTCATGCATCACAGGAGGCTCGTTAGAGGAGGATAGTTGACCCTTTTTAATATCTGAAAAAAAGTGGCCAATTTTGTTGCCCTACCTCTACATAGGGTCACCAACATGGTAGTAACCAATCTAATAAGCCTCCTCTGATAACACAACTACTAGTACTGGTAGCAAGTATAGCATCATACCAACTGTCTCTCTCCTTTGTAGAGCTTGAGTCTGCCTGATGGTTGGCGCATTTTTTCACTCTAGTAGGGGAGACAGTAGTTTGGGATGAAGTTTGTGAAGGAGCTAGTAGTTGCAGAGTGTTGGATATGATAAAATTCACTGATAGGAGGCTGTTCCCAGTTTGACCTTAGTATTCTTCCAAATGAACCTTATCATATAGCTTTAATTTGGTGATGGTGAACTTGAGCTTATGGAGGAATCCTTCTTCTGAGGTTTTTGATTAAAAACGATGATTATTTTAAGTTGTAACACTTGCATCTTTATTGTATTATTTGTTTGCAAAAATGGTTATTTGAGATATTTCTTAGTATTGATGATTGGGTGTAATTATTGTAGGAGCTCTACGCTATGTTCTGGTGAACTCCATCCTGAAGCTGTTCTTAGCAATGATCAAACACTTGGAGCTAATAAGAATGCATACTATTCTGAGCTGCAGAAGTATCACGACAAGTATGTAATTTTTTACATACATACTTATATTGGTTATTTTAAAGTTAATGTCACTCTAAGATGTATAAAGTGTTCCTTTATGCTTGTGCCAGTATGATCCGGAATTTGCAGAAGCTGAAGGACAGGTGTGCTAATGCCAAGGACCCAGAAGCAGAAATTGAGCAAATGATGTGGAGGTGAGATTTTCCTGTACACCATAAGATCTTACTATAAGTTAATGTAGGTTAATATAAACTACTTATGCGGAACAAAATATTGCAGTTAAATTTGCTCTAATGTAACAGTGTTCAATTCTGGAAATTTGCATGCTCAGCCTTGAGCTGATGTTTTTTTACTTATGTTGGACGTCCTATGTTTTGTTTGCATGGTTCAAAGAAAATAATGGGCATGATCTAGTTTTTTTGTTGTTACCTACATTTATGAGCAATTTTGATGCCTAAATTTTCTTATAAGTGATCTTTGATGGTTTCTTAATATCGTATCATGGAAGCATTTGTTGTTACTTAGCATGTAAATGATGTTGTGCTGGAGCCTTGAAGATATAAGAGGCATCTCGCCACCCTTTATTGTGAAACCTTCAATCAGCTTCCTGTCGCTGCCTGATGTGTCTGTTGAGACCGGAATCATTGTTATAACATTGTTGAGCTGTCTGTTTGGATGATGCTTAACCGAGGGTTGCAAATGATTTTAGAATATAGGTGGCTGGATACATTCTTAGGATCCGAAATCAGTAATAAGAATTTGACACATGCACTTTATGTTTAATTAATGGTGTTTTAGATAGCATGGCCATTTACTATCCTTGAATGCTGGGATGCTAAATGCTGTATTTGTTTAATTTATTTTGTCCTTCACGGTATTACAGTTGTTCCTAATTTTATTCCACCGAGTTGTTTAATGATGTGAAAAACCGCACTGCATGACAGGACAAGAAAACAACCTGGGAAAGAAGTTAGATGCCAACAGCGAAGTGTTACTGCTGATGAGAAAGCGTGTAGCAGTGATAACCAAAGCACTTTAAAGGCAAAGGGGTCTGATTTGCCAAGGAGGTAATAGAATGACCTTTACGTTCATCAGGAGCTACTCACCTTCTCTCTTCAACTATCAATATTCAAGGAATATACTGAAATTGTTTTCTGAATAATCAGAAAAGACACTAGAAAAGATAAGGACGGGAGACAGGTTGGTTCTTCAGATGTGGTGGCATTAAAACCTAAGAAAAGAGAGAAGTTACAAAAGTTCAGTAGTAATTATGGTGATGGATCCAAATACATGTCGTATGTTAAGGTAATGTGCATTTTTCCATGATTGTGACTTGAACAGTAGACTTGAATTGCTAGAAATTGGTTTAACAATCCATTATCTATATTTTATGCTTATTTCCTCGGATGTATTGATTTGAATTTTGGGCACTAAAACACCTGTACTTACGTGTAAAGGTCGTTGAAGTAGGATTGTCACTATTAGTTCACAATTATATGTGTGTTTTGTGCATGTAAACTTGATACGGGCCAATTTAATCGCTTTTGTCCTAGCTATGGCAATTTAATCGGTTTTTGAAAAGTCTTACCCTTCTGTCTTCAATGATCTGATTGGAATATATATGAAGTTAGAAGACTCAGAACTTGATATTAGATGATATCTGGATTGTGGGTATTATTCTTTTTTCTGTTTATACTTCTTCTCTTAGCTTTCTCAGCTCTTCCCTCTTAGTGAACTCATTCTTTAGTTTTTTTCTTGACATGTTTTATATATCTGTTATTGTGCGGGACTTGTTTTTTAAGGTGAGATGTTAAATGGAGGAAGTGAGGCTGGTATGTTGTGTCAATGGTTGATGGTTTTGAACATTATCCATTCTTCTTTGGCATGAGTTCCCATCGATTAAAGTGCACAATGGAGCTTATTTCTCTTGATCCAGGGTGCATTTATCCCAGTAGATTGTTTTGCCTTGTTTGTGCGCTCATATGTCTGTCTTCGAAGGAGTTCTGTTCCAGAAAAATTTAATATCTGGGGAAAAGTAGGAGTTAGTGGAAGCATTGGTAGATTATATAGCTTATTTTACATCCCAGTAGATTAAAGTGCACAATGGAGCTTATTTCTCTTGATCCAGGGTGCATTTATCCCAGTATATTGTTTTGCCTTGTTTGTGCGCTCATATGTCTGTCTTCGAAGGAGTTCTGTTCCAGAAAAATTTAATATCTGGGGAAAAGCAGGAGTTAGTGGAAGCATTGGTAGATTATATAGCTTATTTTACATCTTTGTGGGTCTGTTTTGCTGGCAATTAGTATATCTCGGCCTTTTCAGTTACAATTACCCTCATTTTACTTGATGGGATGGCTGATCTTACCTGTAAATATTGGAAGTAAAATTACAACTAGTTATTTGGTAGTTACTTGATGGGATGGCTGATCTTGCTGGCAATTAGTGATTACTTGTCATGCCTGAATATTTGTGGTACTGTGATTTGAACTCTTTGGCCTGCCCCTATCTTAATATTTTGCCATTCATTGTTGAACCTGGCTTTGGCAGTCTATAGGTTACTAGATTTGTTTGCTACTTGGTTTGCTGGTTGGGTCTTGAGATTGAAATCTAGTCTTAAAAGTTTCTTGTCAGATTCTGAATGTTAGAACGGTCTTTTTTCTGCCTCGAGAGGCCATAATCACATGATGTAGTTTTGTTTAAGTGAATCTTATCTGATTTAGTGATATTTTATCTGACATGGGTCCACAATTTCCAGATTAGCAAGTCACAGCATGAACTTGTAAGGAACATGAAGCAATCTGGCAATAGCATTCAGTCCAAGGCTCTCAATCATGTAATTGGCAACCTTAATAGTTTCAATGTAAAACCTTATGTGATGTTTGAAGAGGAAGAACAAAAGAGAATCGAGGACTATTGGTATGTTAATATACATCTTAATCAAGATTATTGTGCTCTTCATGGTTTCATTCTATATCCTCAAGGTTTGAAAATTTTAGGTCAAAGTTAGCAAGAAAGGATCTTCCATCTGCGGTTTCAAAATGGAGAAAGATACAGTCAGAAAGAAGAGAGATTATGAAGTCATTATGCCTGGAATTAGAAGAGAAGTGCCTGATGGAGGTTTGTGTAGATATACATTTCAATTTTCTTTTTCCTTGTTTGCTTCTACATGATTATTTATTGTTCAATCCATTATTGTTTTTGCCTTTAAAGTCTTCGAGCCATGTGTAACCACTCCTGGTCTTGAATTGTGGTGATCAGGAAGATGAAATTGGTCATTCAGATGATGCTCACAATTACGAAGAAGCAAGTGTAAGCTCTGATGACAATGAACAGACTGAAGAGGAGGAAGCGCCACTGGCACATGAGTCTGTTTCAGATGATGGTCAAGACTCTGATGCATCCTCTCCTGAGGGACAGCCTCCATCGGAGTTACCTTGTTTAGATGAAAGCCAGTTTGCCGATGAACAAGCTTCATTGCAGGTGTGTTCTTTAGGTGTGAACCAGAAGTGCAGCCCAATGGATCTAAATGAAGACGACAATGATATCTCCCCAAAGTCAAATGACACCTGTTCTGTCAAGTCAGATGGTCATGTCACATCTGAGGCTAGTCTTCAATTTCGCAGTACATCAGTGTCTCCTGAAAATAAGAGATCTGGGGTGAATGAAGAGGTTCCACACTCATCTACAAGGGATGCGTGGCCAGGAATCACCATGGTTGAACCGTCTTTCTGTCCTGTACCCATGGACTATGCTTCTTGCAGTGGGATGCCCCTCAACCATTCTGAAGCTATCAAAGGCCAACCGACTCAATTGATTGATCTAGCATCCAACATTCGTGACGAGAATCCCTCAAAGAGTTTGTTGCCTCAGCAAACCGATCAACTGCCATTCTTTGGTACGTATCAAAACGACGAACGGCATGACCTACATACTCTTGTTAAACGGGATAACTATCACGAGGAACCAAAAAAGACAGCATTAGGGTTTCACCCAACAAGCAATCTTTTGATAGATCCCATTCAGTTTCCTGGCCATTCACGAGAGCAGTTAATTCCGTCATTCCCCTTGCAACCTAGGCACGTGCATACACGAGAGCAGTTAAATCCATCATTCCCTTTGGAACCTAGACACAGAGCCCCAAGTGACTTTTACTTGCATCCCACTATCCCAGAGAACTTGTATCCAGACAGTAGCAGTAGATACTCTGTCCCGAGGCCAGAGCAGTTCACACCAGTCAATCTGAGGGAGTGGAACAGTGCTCCACGGTTCTCTACACCTATGCAAGCTCCGTTAAACAACAACATGGATCTTTTGAACCATAATTGGTTCCAGGTTGAGAACAGAGCTCAGGGTGGGTGGTCAGGTTCAGAAGTATTCCCTAACCCAAACCTTGGCAGCGGAAGTGGTGGTGGAGATCAGAGCCTTTTTAGTGTCCTATCACAATGCAATAGCCTGCACCCAGGTGCTCCTACTTTCGGGGGAGTGGGCCCAACTGATAAGTTTATTCCGACAGGAAACTTTCCTGGGAATATGGGCATTGGAGTTCCAAGAAACAGTCCGTTACCGCAGCACTCTGTTGCTGCGTCTCCACTTGACTACTTGAATGGACATGACATTGGCCCGACTACATTGAAGGCAGGCGACATGGGATGGATGAACTTGCCCCATCAATCCTCCGCATTGCATGACGCAGCAGGGAAACCGTTTCCGAAATCCTGGAATCAGTGACAGCGATTCACTGGTGTGCTTCTCATTAGATGTTTGCATTCGAACTTTGAAGCTGCAATGGTGGCACAGTACAAGTATTATCATGAGAGGGCCAGTAGCCATGCACTTGCAACGACAATGAAGTTAAATACAGGTTCTGTACATAAAACATATACAAGAGCCAGAAAGCAGAGTGTATATATCTAGATCCTTATAAGGAGGTAGGTTATCTAAGACCTGAAATTGCTGACGGACTGAGCAACATTGCTGATTCGAATTCCGATTCAGTTGTAATCACCATCGATTTACAGGAAACCCTCCTTCCATTTTCTCATGAGTAGAGTTCCTTAAATCTCGATTATCCCAAAATAAACGGTTGTACTCAATTTCTTTTTTCTTTTGGTGGTATGTTGGATACTAGCACCATGAATGAATAAGCATAACGTAAATTAAGTTGTTTTACGTTTTTTGCCTGCGTTCTCTTGCTTGGAATTCCGAATTTAATTCTTTTGTTTCCAGTTTGGGGCCTTATCTTCGTCTGGTGCAGACTTGCAGTGAAATCAAGAGTAAAAAACTTAATGTTGTACATAAATTTACTTGGAGATCTACAAGTTAGTTTCTGTAAAACATTTTAACGGCTACGATAAATGTGTGTTACAGTAAGAACATGTGTTATGCTAAACTGTTGAATATGAAGTTGATAGGTAAGAACATGTGTTACCTAAACCGTTCAATATTCATATTAAGGGTCCGTTTGTTTTAAGTTCCGGAAACGAAAACGGAATGAAAATGAATTTAGTTATGAAAATGAATCTATTATACTTACTAAAACAGAGTACGGGTTGATAACGTGGCGCGTTGTGGACGCAGGATTTTTGAAATTTAGCTCCCACAATTAAAGCCAATAAATATTTATTTTTTACACTATTTTTTAAACCATAAAATCTTTTATTATTAAAATAATAATTTTATAGAAACCAAATCAATTTTTTAATAATAAAAAAAAATTAATCGAATTAGCTCTAACAGTCAAATCACCTTAACAACCAAATCATTTTTTTAATAAATAAATATTTATGAAAATATATTAAAAGATATTGCGATTTTGATTTCCCTTTTAATTATATTTTCGGTTAGGATTTTTATTCGACGGATTTTTTTCCGAACGTTCCATCAGATTTTTCCATGGTTCGCTTAGAACTTTTATGTTTTACAAATTTGTCGAACAAAATTTATTTTTTTGAAACTACAACTTTACGTTATGTGCGAGTTTTAATTAAATTGATTTTGAATTGAATTTTATTTTCGAAATGTTCCATCAGATTTTAAGCGAACAATTATTTTTTGATAAAATCCATCAAAATTTACGTTGTTTTTTTTTGAAAAATACCTATAAATATATAATAAATTTTTACATGATTCCATTGGATTTTTTTGATAGTTTTTTAAATAAAAAACTTCCATGTAATCAACAAAATTGATTTCCACTTTGACGGATTGATTTCCATTGTTGTTATATCTTTTTATTATGGATTTTTATTAAATTGGTTTCGATTTCATTTCCATTTTAGTTATATTTTGTGTTAGGATTTTTATTCGAACAAATTTTTTTCCCGAACGTTCCATGTGATTTTTTTCATGGTTCCCTTAGAACTTTTTATGTTTTACAAATTTGTCGAAAAAAATTTATTTTTTTTGAACTAAAAATTTTACGTCATAGGCGAGTCTATATCTACTACTAGAGCAGTATACATGACAGTTTACGTGGTGCGTTGTGAGAGTAGTATTTCGAAATGGAGCTCCCACAATTTTTTTTGAAATTGTATAATTAACAATCGTTTTTCTATTGTTTCATCCCTTGATTTGATTTTTAACCGTAACCCCGTGTATTTGATCTATTTTCAAGTTATTAAAAAAAAAATTGACGTGTACACCTTTTTTTATATTAATTTTATTTAATTATTGATTTTCTTCCACCCATCAGCAAATAAGTTATTTTTAGATAATAGTTATCGGATTTTAAAGTTAATTTTGAAATAAATTAATTTTTTATAAATTTTTTTTAGCTTGTAGATATAGACCGTGTTATATTAATTAAATTTTTGTTTAATTATGTTAAGTTTCTTAGCTTGTAGATCACATAAATATTTTGTAATTTTAATAATTAAAAATAAAATTAACTAATTAACTAATAGATTTATAGTCGAAAAATAATTAATTAAAATAAAAATTTTAATACACCAATAAACATTATAATCCAAAAACAAACAAAAGAGTTGTTAAATACAAAAAAAATTGTAAAATTAAATTATTACCCATTGACCAAGAAAAAATCCTTAAACTCATTACATAATCGGAAAAAAACAAAAATGTTGTTATATATATATATATATATATATATATATATATATATATAAAATAATATTATTATTCTATTAAGTATGTCCATAGTATAATCTCATTTAGTAAATTTATCCTTAATAAAGTAATGTTGGTAAGTCGATTAGATTAGAGAAGTATACAAAACAAAAGCACGTACAAAAACCTATTTCACAATTTTTTTTCTCATTTTTTTCAAAACCCGCACAAGGTGCGGGTATTATACTAGTTTAGTATATATATGCACTTTGTTCATGAATTATTTTGGAATCATTTCTTACGGTCTCATGCAAAATGTATGTTGTTTCCCTATAGGGTATTAAAAGTAATCAAATTATACACCAATTAGTTCAAACCATAATGAATGATTCCAAAAAATTTCATGAATAAGGATATTCGTATGGACTTGATCCGTTTCCATTCCGTTTTCATTTTCGGAGTTTAAAACAAACGGGCCCTAATTTCTGTAACAACCGTCATTTTTTTGGTAATGGTATATAATTGGACACAATGTATTGCTTGTATGGAAACACAATAATGTGATATGCTAATTAATGGTGCACGATTTATTCTTTATCATGAAATTTTCCGTTCTTCACCGGCAAAATCACTTGTGCATTTAATTTATTCTTATTAATGTGTCCCCAAGTGATTTTGATAGCCATGTGTAAGATTTATAGTCACCAAAATAAATATTGCATGTGTATGCTGATGACATGCTTGTACTCATTATGCATGAACGACTTAACTGGTTAAATATCACTCGTACATTCTATAGTTTTCACTACATGAATTATGCATGCACGGAACGTGCACATGTGCATCTCTCTCTCTCTCTCTAAATATATACACACACTTGCACATCTACATTCATTAGTGAATACCTATGTGCACGTGTAATTGGAGTTGCGTGCCAAACGTGCATGTTGGTTTTGAAAACATACATTATATAATTTTTTTTTTAAAGTGCCTCCAACGCGAGATAGTTGCTACAAGGCCAGGAGCCCCGGACGAAGACTCCCAAAGGCTTTGTAAATGAACGGATCAAGATATAAGTAATGA
This sequence comes from Fagopyrum esculentum, assembly GCA_033239045.1. Lineage (NCBI taxonomy): Eukaryota > Viridiplantae > Streptophyta > Magnoliopsida > Caryophyllales > Polygonaceae > Fagopyrum > Fagopyrum esculentum. Next base: position 121,275,806 of record BSUD01000004.1, read on the forward strand.
ATTACAACACAAGCGGTCTTGACTTGACAAATAATAATAGATAAGAAATATGGAAGACGTTCCATAACGTCCACCACAAAAGGGATGCAAGACCACAATACGAAATAAACAAAATGACCAACAACAAACCGAACTTAGAAAAGTAAACCGACTCAAAAGATATAGATCAAAGTTAGGACAAGTTCTAACGAAACATGACCATCCCAACTCAACTGACAAGATTCTCAGTAAGGTCTATGACCTCCATGCTCCTGAACTGATTTGTACTTGATTATGTCCTAAAACATAATTAGCCCCACCGTGGTTGAGTTAGTCTTCTACATGTACTAAGCCAATACATAAGGAGGGTAATATATATGAACGAGACATCAGTATAAGCATATACGACATCACACGATTTTTAGAAATACTCAAGGGATTTAAATAATCAACGCATCTAAATCATCGTAAGTCTCAAAAACACATAATAACATGTCTTGAAATCTCAAATCAACTTGAAAAGTTTCAAAACGATAATATCTCAAAAGAACACTAACTAGTGCCACTTAGCACCATTAACTTCCCCTCCCGACCTCCTAGACACCAACTGGTGCCATCACCTAGCTCCCCAGCTTCCGCCTCACCAACTGGCACCATCGTCACACCTTCCCGGCACCTTCGACGCCATCTAGCGCTAGATGACGTTGTCACCCAAGCTATGCATAACCTCCTCCTAACCGTTGCAATTTTATCCACCTCTGGACACACCTAGTCTACTCCCATCCTCTGCATTCGGACCCCTCAACCCCTAGTTGCCCAAGCATGTAACCCTCGTCCCTACCTCAAACAACTCCTGCAACTACCTTTTTGCCATACCTTCCTTGTCCCTTTCCGCCCTGCAACCTTTGTCTCGTCTTCAATATCCCACTACAACAACCTCTCCGTTCACCCTCCACAAGTAACAAGCAACAACCCTTCTCCACACTCCTCTACAACCTACCTCTTCATCCTTCATCGCTACCTCCCCTATTGGCCTCTCTTCTCCTTCGCTCAGTCACACCTCTCTCACGGTCACCTCTCCCACAAGTAGTAAGCTCACTCCCTCACTCTCTCTATCTCCATTCACTTCATCAACCTCTGCTCATTAGCCTTCTCTTCTCCTTCTTCTTCACGCTCGAACACAACCTCCTCTATAACACCTTCACCACTAGAGTCTCTTCGATCTCTCCTCACTTCCTTCCCAACAACTCACTCATCTCTTCCCTCGAACCTCTTTGTTCAATCTCTTCAACTCCCTCATCTCGCCTCGCTTCTACAATCAACGGACGAAGACCTTCTATCGCCGCCCCTAGCGCTTGGGAGAGCCATCGCAGCCCTTGCATCGCCTTCGTCTTCACCGAAGAAGCCAAGCCGCTACGTTTTCCCCGCCGGCCTTTCTATTATTGTTGTCGGGCCCCCCATTTTAGGTATAATTACAATATACCTCATGAGTTTATATTTACAATTTTTGCCCATATTTTTGAATTTAACATTTTCCCCTCTATTGGTTATCTGTAGAAAATGGCCCAAAGTTTAATTACGGGATTTAAACCAAACATCATTCAAAATGACAAAACATGCATGTAACAATATAATGACATAAACTTAATCATGCTCATATAAATATTATATTCAAAAATATGGGCAAAATACTTGTTTTGTGTTGATTTGTCAATATTGACATAATGACATAAACGTATTGTTATTGAAAACGCATTGTTATTGCCTTTGGTTTGAGAAATAAAATGCAAACTTGCGTTTTGAATACGATTTCTAAAGTAAAAATGCTCGAGCATGTTTTGTATCGTGATTTGGATTATTTTTGTGATTGATTTGAGGAAGGGAAAGGATATACCTTGTTACCCTATTTCGGTCAATTAACCATTGTATGCGTTATACTGGTTGATTTAGATTATGAGTACTTGATTTGGATTATGAGTATTTGATTTCGATTATGAGTTATTGGATTTGAATTACAAGTTATTGATTATGATTACGTGCTTTTGAGGCGATATTGATTTTGATGAGTTATTCGAGATGTTTACGAGTTATTGAGATTATATCGGTTTAAACTCTTTTGAAATGATTATGAGTATTATTTTTAGATAATATCGGTTTGAAACCTTTCGAGTTGATTTCAGATTTTGAGACATGATGATATGAACTTTTGAGACTTATGCTGATGATTTTAGAAGCATGATACTTATTTAGAAGCATGATACTTATTTAATTCTTCGAGTATTTCTAAAGGTCATGTGATACTATATATGCTTCTATTCATGTCTTGTTCATATATATTACCCTAATTATGTCTTGACTTAGTCTATGTGGAAAACTAATCCCACCACAATGGGGATGATCATGTTTTTGGACATAATCAGGTACGAGATCGCTTTAGGAGCATGGAGGTTAGAAACCCTAGTGAGAGTCATGTCGGTTGAGCTTGGGGTGGTCATATTTCATTAGGACTTGTTCTTTACTTGGTTTACATATTTTCGGTCGGTTTACTTTTCTAAGTTCGGATTGTTGTTGATCATTCTGTTGTTTCGTTATTGTGGTTTTGGACCATTTTTGTGGTTGATGTTATGGAACGTCCTTTGTGTTTATGTCTTTTATTAATGGCAAATTATGTCCTCTTGTTTTGTGATGTTGCTATTATTAATCTTATTCTTTTTTCAAAGTCTTTGGGGGCCCTCGTCCGGGGCTTCTGGCGGTGTAACACTATATCCCATTTTAAGGTGTTACAATAACGATCGTAAAATGAGGCGAGTACACAAAAAATATACATTCAACGAACTCTAAACCTATTTAACGTCCATTGATAAGAACTATTCCGACCTAAAACACTAACACCCAAATTAACAAATACTACTCCCAATTTTGATGAAACAGTGGTCTAAATTTGTGAACATTCATGCTTCCTTATTAAATAACGTTCTTTGTATTATTGACCGTTTATATTTTGTTCAGATTTGTAGATTTATTCAATAAAAAATATTATATCTTCTTTTTTAGTACAACGATATATTAAACACTAGTGAATAAAATATGAACAATGTGGTGAAACTCTCGTAATTATAGTAATCTAACGATGTTAGAAGTTCCTACTTCCTACTTTAACTTCCTACTTTATTCCTACTTTAAAGAAGGTCCTCATATAAATATATTATTTTAAAACTTTTATAATGAATCATGTATATTATTATTATTATTATTATTATTATTATTTATCATAATAAGGACATTTCACCATCTCTTTTTCCCTAATTACGGATTTCTTATATGAATAAGAGTTATGTTATTCGAAGGCGGACAACGACACGGCGGAGTCGGATACCGACTCCGCCAGGTCCGGGCGGATTGGCAATCCGTCCGGGTGGGGCGCATTTGCAATGCGCCCGGTTGGAGTACAGTCGGAGTCCGCCTGCGCGCCAAGCCCTATATAGGGCAAGGCGCGGAGGCGGACTCCCCTTCCCTCCCATTTTCCCTTCGCCGCCGCCTCTTCTCTTCTTCTTCTCTTCTTTGATCCATTTCGCCCCAAACTCCATAAATCCCGCATATTTGTTAGAAAGAATTTGAAATCGAGATCCAACAATGGTTAGAGATTCAAATAACGGAAGTTCAAGCAATACGAAACTTGTGGATCGACTTCAGGTTAGTTTTTATTGTTTTTTTATTGTATATGTTATTTTTGTGTTTATTATGATATTAGGATTGAAATTAGCTAGTTTAGTTAGATTCGGTTAGTTAGGAATAATTGGAATTGGATTGTGTACGAGATTTAGTTTTTTTTTTTTTGGGGTTTTATGAGTTTTATTTTTCAAGCTTTGAAACGGGCTCTCTAATGGGGATTCCGGCGAAGAAGATGACCAAAAAATTAATATATATATATATATATATATATATATATATATATATATATATATTCACAAATTAAATTTTATTTAAAAAAATTCAGATTGTGATGAGAAATGTTAGAGAGAAGAAGAAGCGAGAAGCGAGACTTGTCACAACATCCGCCCGTCGAGAGGCTAAAGCTCGATGGGATAGACTTGTCTCAGCATCCGTTCAGACACCCATAGAGGCACCCTTAGAGGCATCTGTTGACGCATCACTTCATGCATTTGTTGATGCATCCGTTGAGACCCATGATCATATCATCGACGAGGAGGATGTGGAACCATCTTCACTTATTCCGGAGTACGATACAAAGGAGTCCTCACACGGTATTTCGCATCTAGATGACATTTTGGATGGTGAGCATGAGCAGATACCTGTTCATCCAGAGGAGGTACCTTTTGATCCGGAGCAAGTACATGTTGAGCCGGAGCAGGTACTTGTTCAGCTAGAGCAGGTACCTGTTGATGATGAGGAGGAGGAGCAGGAACAGGAGGACGTACCAGAGCAGGTACCTGTTAAGGAGGAGCTGGAGCAGGAGGACCTACCTGTGTTATTGACATGCTACGCTGACCACAAAGCTAGCGTTATATGGGCCGGGATGGATCCTGAAGTGGTTAGGGTTATTAGGAGACTCGACACGATTAGTAGATTACGCGAGTGGCAGCGAGATCTAGATGACCCATTTTCGTGGTTTGGCTTGGCTAGAGGCAGTGGACTTACAGAGTTGGAGGATGTTCAGTTTGGCGGGGTCGATCATTGTTTGATTACGGCGTTTGTCGAGAGGTGGCACCCCAAGACAAACACATTTCATATGCCGTGAGGGGAGATGGGTATAGCGCTGCACGATGTTTAGGTGATTATGAGACTAGCAGTTGATGGAGATGCATTAGTGACTTCCGTCGATGATAGTGTCAGACATGATTGGTTGGTTGATCATTTTAGGTTATCTCCTACGGAAGCTAGACGTCAAACGAGACAATTATATTTCCCATCATTGAGATGTGCACCTGTGGAAGATCCAAAGTTGCATAGACCCCCAAGAACCAATCCTAGCATGAATAGCTAAGGATCCAATAAGTCCAACATTGATTCCTTCAGACGTGTCAATTGGGCAAATACGCCCATAGTGACTAGGATGGATATCTCGTATACGAAAACTAGCAGTTCGCCCTGTCAATCCTCCAGGGCCCAAATAACTCAATTTCCTCCCATGAACTATTTGCGTCAATGGATTAGTTCGATCCAAAACTTGAGATAGTGGATGTAACCCCAAAAAAGATTCATACGTGGTTGTTAATGGAATTGAAGTTACCAAATTCTGAGGAGTCGGTATTAATTTATGCCTAATTGCTCCAGATATAGTTCCTCGAACCACATTTTCTAAACGAACCAGAGCCAACCCAAATTGATCTTGTAAGAGATCCGCCACAGAACGAATACGTTTCTTTTTCAAATGATTCATATCGTCAAGTGTACCCATTCCAAATTTCATTCCAATCAAACGGTCTGCAGCTGCCAGTATATCTCGCGGTAACAAAAATGTATTGTTTTGAGGTATATCAAGGTTCAGTCTCTGATTCATATTTCGTCGACCAATCCTTCCCAATTCGCATCTTTGTTGAAAGAATTTTTTTTGTAATTCCTTACATAAGGATTCAGAAAATACCGGGTCCCCGCCGACACAAGCAAATTGTTGATAAAACTCCAAAATGGCAGTTTCTTTTGATCCAACTTTTTTTTTCTCCTTATCAGTCAGGAAAGACAAGAAAATTTCAGGGTAGCAAACATTCTCTAGAATTTCTCTTAGATTCGAACCCATAG
>BSUD01000004.1:121287516-121405208 GCA_033239045.1 Fagopyrum esculentum
CCCCCCCCCCCCCCCCCCCACACACACACACACACACACACACACACACCCCCTCCCCTCTATGTTCATTTATTTTTCTGGTTTTAAAAAACCCTTTATTTAGTACAACTTACTGGTTTTAGGTATTGTCAGAGCTGACGGAGGGAATAATTTGTCTTTATTGTGCATTCTGTAATAACTCAATTGTTGGGTTGTGGAGTTTGATGTATGGTAGTGCCCCAGATGTAGTCATAGATTTTTGGCGAGCTGGCCATTCTCGTGTTCTATTTTTCTCATGATTGCATGCTATTCCTAACATCAATTTGCTATTTGTAATAAGAATCACCAATAATTTTTATGTTAGAATCCCACTAGAAGCAAGAATCTCAATCCTAGGATTGTGTAGTTGCAAAAAGCAGGATTTGTGCTAAAGAATCTTTAACAGGATATTTGAGGAATCCTCACTTTTGTATTTTAATTCAATATTAATGCAGAATTACAAGCTGTAGCTCCGCTCTTATAATAGAATAAATAACTAACTCCTAAACCTAAATAATAAAAATACAGATGATGGAGGAAAACACGAAAACGGGAAGCTGCCTAAAATCTAGGAAAAGGGAGTATGGGAAATCAAAGAAACTAATTGAGGAATCTAGAAAATAGGAATCTTGGAATTAGCTATAATGAAATAGTGTATTTTGCTTCTTAGGCTGTACTTGCATACTTGTAGGCTTTGTTATGTTGTCTTGTATTATTGTTCAGAAGCAACTATTTAAAGACAAGGAAAAAGGAAACTCAAAGACAAAAGTAGCATAGGTAATAAAACCTAATTTCTATAGCATAATCTAAAACATAGAAAAAGAATTTTGTATTAAGATTGTCGAGTAAAAAAATATAACTGACTCATGGTATGAATAAAAAAGGACTTTCTATACAATGCAAGTATTAATGGTTAGCTACTGGCCCACTGAGTTGTAAATACAGTAGTCATCTACAACGATCTTACTACTTATTCATCTTAATTATGTCTATATAGAGCAGGAGCACTATTTGCCTCTTTGTTGACCTGCTAGGCTACTACCATACTTGACATTGTTCCTTATCTTATATATTGGTTCTTGTTTTTCTTTAGCTAGCGAGTTACCAGTTCTTCTATATAACCTGAGAGATGCTTTGCACATCTTTTTCATGTGTGTTCTTATGTAGATTATCTTCCATCCTTTATCGACTCTATACATGAAAATAGTTGGATTGTCTAAAGAAGTGCTTTGTACTTTCTCTTTCTCCAATATATAATCTCTGTTATTGAAGTTCTTTTTCCTTCGTAGAAGCTATCTCCCTATTCCTCTATAGGTGGAATTTTCCTTACACCTCGAATATCCTTTAACCCATACTATTTTCTTAATGTTTAGTATGTAATTTTTCGTCGTGGCATCGGAATAGACAGAACAACCAACTACTTCTTCATGGAAAAGTTGGATATGATAATTTCTCGTATATGGGGGAAGCTTTTGAAAGTGACTGGGTAAGTACTATATCGAGTTTTATAATTTCCAGCCTGATATCAATATAATATTTTGTTTCTTCCGAAACTACGACTTGCAAAAAAATGAGATGCTATGAACATGGTCATTTTAACACTCTTTTCTTTCTTTTGCCTGTTTGGTGCATAGTAATTTGAATGGGTCTCACTTTGTTTTGGATATTGGTGCCACTTGTGATATATGGTTGTCTTTTCTAATCATCGTATGTCCCACTACAAATTTTCCACTTCAGTGTACCTAAAATTTCAAATTTCCAGGTATTCAGTTGGTCAGAGTATTTAAAGTTTTGGATATTGGTGCCACTTGTGATTCACTGCTATTTGGTTTGTCCTTATAGTTAGCACAAATACTATTTTAAAGTTGCTTGGGTTAAATGTTGGACCACCACATTTAGGCAGCAGTCTGTCATTTTTCCTTTTAACCCTATATTTGTATATTTGTTAGGTTACAACTTCTTATCCTTTTATGGTTTGCTTGTAGGGTTGGATTTGTTCTGTCTAAACTATCAAAGCCTCGAAGACGGCCTAAGAAACACCCGAAGAAGGATGATGAATTTATTAACGAAACAGACCAGAGTGAGTTCACTGTTGAGCGGATCCGTATTCAAAATATGGAAATCAGGTGTTGTTTCTGCACAAAGTATCGTTCTTGTTTTTATTTTCTGACAAATTTGCAAAATAGGTTTAAGTTAGTACTTGTTTTTTCTCTGAATTGGATGCAAGTATGCTGTTTTTGGCTGGTATAAAAGGTCTAAGCATGTTTGATCCCGTCATCTAAAGCAATCTTTGACAGCTTATGGAAGATCTACAATATTTCCCTATGATCTTGGATTTTGTCACTTAGAATAAAACTAGAAGGATGAATGTCTAAGCATCCATAAATGATGAAGTTTTATAAATCCTGCTTGCTTCCAGTGTGGATCTTACTGAAGGAGAGGGAGTCCCACTAGCAAGAAATAATGCCTTTTCTTCTCCCATGTCTCTAGGATGAAACCATACACCCAGGTGGGGTGTTTCTGGAGGAACTCATTCTGAAGGATGCTCTTCAGTCCATCCCGATCTCTTGAAATTTATCCTCCAGCGTCAATTTCCCACTCTTTCATTCATAGTCAAGCAGGATAAATTTCTGCAAAATGTTTTTTTTTCTTGCCGCTTGAAAAGCAGTTCAAATATAATAATGGAACATCAATATCTTTCTTAGCTCCCAGATCTCTGTGGGTGGGTATTCATTCAACTCCAAAGATGTCGTAGCCCGTGGGTGGGAATTCGTTCAACTCCGGACTTTCTTTGGCTTAGTAATTTGAGTAGGCCCATCATAGATGATTTATTGCCTTTCAACTAAGGAGTTCAATTAATGGTTTTATTATAAACCTTTCTCTACAGACTGTAACATTCCATGACATCATCTGTTTAGGTATGGGACTGAGGTTGATTCTTTCAGTTCCTGTAGCTGCTGGTCAGGTAAATATAACAATTTTAGGAGTTGGAAACAATGTGGAACATCAGGGATTAGTGCAATAACTGTCATTAATTAATAAGTAATTTTATGACTTGTGGATGCAGATGCCTTGTACTGCTCGCTTGTACTTCTTAATATCCTCTTTTTTTAAGACGTATCTTCTCATTTATCAATTCAAGATTTCATTTTTTCTGAAGTCGAAAATTGTTGTGCCTACCAGCGTAAAGGATAGACCTTGCCATTCCTATTCTCCTAGACTTCGAAAGAACATAATAAATTTGCCTAACAATGTTGCTGAAAATCAGATCCTACAGATAGATCAACAAAACAATCCCTTAATAATGATATTTGTTTTTTCTGCTTTGACCCACGTTGAAGTCATAGCCCTTTTAAGCAATAAATGCCCAATTTAGGTTTAATTACTCAACTGTCACTTTGTTATAATATTGAAAATTTGACCTTTTCGAAAGTGTAAACAATATTGTGTCAGTTTCAAAAAGACTCGGAATCTATATACATATAACAGGCTGATTTTTCCTTAATTAAGAGATCAAAAACCAAAAGATAGAAAAGTTAAGATTAAATTTCCAATTTTTCAAGCGGTTACCTACCAACTTTTTCCCATATAAATGGTAATGAGTAAGGTGTTGCGTCAAACAATCAAGCCATGCCATCTTTTTTATATATTATAAATATTATATGTTAAAATAGTTTATTAATTTTATTTATCTATACTAATGAACTAGTTAGAATTTTTTGAACTAAATTTCATACAAGAAAAGATAAGTACATATTATATGTCATGACTTCACAACATTATCCTTATAAATAACATAATTATGTAATAGTAAATATTATTGAAATTATTCCTCATGCATAATTTAGAAATAGTTTAATTTTGTTTGTATCATTATGAATTAATTTTTGAAAGATTACTTTGATAGTTTTTCTACAAGAATTATCAAGTAAATAACGAAGAATTCTTAAAAACAAACTTATATTATGTACTTTTTCTTTATAAATTTATTTTATTTAAATCGAATAATTTATGAATAGCTTACAAACTTTACATGAATTATAAAAATATAATCGTACATATCAATTTTATAAAAAAACTTTATTTAACATAATTTTGTCATTTTAAAAATCAACTTATTTCAGTATATACCCAATTATTCGAACTAGTATTGGAATGTAACAAACTTATCTTTCTAGTTAGTCCCATAGTCTTGGAAGCTCAATTTTCTTTCAGGTTCAGAGAGAAATTTATCAAGGATGCTGGTTTTATCTACTTTTTATCCATATTTCAATGTCTTTTGGCCCTATTTCCCCTGTATGGGCAGTTATGAAAAGAGCTAGTTTCTGTCATTGACTAGTGTGAAAAATCTATCACGGTTCATGAATGTTTTGATGTGATTAGATTTCTGGGTTTTTTTGTATTCTAATTTCTAATAGCTCTTTATTTGACTAGCTTGGAAACATGGGACTTACACATCCATCCCTATTTGATCTTCTTGTTTGAACATTGCAGTCCCCGTAAGCTGCTGAGCAAGATTACTATTCAAGAACCTACGTTTGATCGCATTATTGTTGTTTACAGGTAAATTCCCTTGTGATGTTGTTTGAGCAGTATAATATTATCTGTTTGGTTATTCTTATTGCTCGAAAATATTTATAGGACTGGTGCTCTACATTTTTTTGAACTAGTACTGCTAGTTCTGATGATGGCATTATGAAAATGTTAAACGAACGAGTTACTTTTCAAGGTCAATTTCTTGTCACCATAAATAGGTAGTACCATAAATGAACAATCACTGAGACACATTGCTTCTTTGTTCCATAGTAGGGTTCAGGAAAAACCTGAAAAAACTTAAGCTATCATTAATGTTTCTTACCCGGTAGTATTTCTTACAATACTGGAACCTACCAATCTTGTGACCGCAGGAGAGCCGGTACAACAGACAAGAAAGAGAGGGGCATCTTCGTTAAACACTTCAAAAACATCCCAATGGCTGACATGGAAATAGTTCTTGTAAGCCCTTAATTTGGCCCATTCCCCTATTTCCGACACCACTCGAATAGATCACTTTGCCTGATCATGATTTTGTTTGCTACATAGCCAGAAAAGAAGAGTCCTGGGCTCACTCCTATGGACTGGGTCACTTTTATCATCTCTGCGGTAGTTGGTCTGGTAAGTAATGTTTCATCAATGTGATCCTAAGGTATTTTTACGTGTCTCGCATCTTGCTCTTCTTTGTGAGACACTTTTCTTTCCAGGGGACTGTGATAGGTTCACTTAAGGGACCAACAACTGACCTCTGGGTTGTCATAGCTGTTCTTTCCACAGTCATTGGTTACTGCGCCAAAACATACTTCACGTATGTTGTACTTAACCATCTTTTAAACTTATTCGTCCTGGAAAGCATCTCTAAAGCAAATAACTAGACATTGACGTTGCCTGATGTCTAAGGCATATGCTTACCTGGCTATTTGTCTTGTTGCTTGCTTAGGTTTCAGCAAAATTTGGCTGCCTATCAAAATTTAATTACTCAATCCATGTATGACAAGCAACTAGACAGTGGGAAGGGCACTCTTCTTCACTTGTGTGACGATGTGATCCAGCAGGAAGTAAGTATTCTCTCTCCTTGATATCTTAACGCACAGCATCACAAGTTCATAAGTGTGGCTTATGACATTGGGTTTTTAACTTTGTCAGGTGAAAGAGGTGATTTTATCATTTTATATATTGCTAGAACAAGGAAAATGTACTAAACAGGTAAATATTCTTGTACTCCTACTATACTAAAAAGTAGATGTTATCGGTGAAGGGTGTTTGTCATTGTGACGATCTCCTTGAGTAAAGTAATATATGAGTGATGCATTAGGACCTTGATGCAAAATGTGAGGAACTGATCTATGAAGAGTTTGGTGAGAACTGTAACTTCGACGTGGATGATGCTGTTGCGAAGCTGGAGAGGCTTGGTATTGTTTCTCGGGTGAGCTGTAACTTTTGACTTTTGAGCTACAAGTCTCTTCACATTTGGATTGTGTTTGCAGCAGCATCACTTGTTGATTTGTGTTATGGTGTAGGATTCCATTGGAAGATACTATGCTGTGGGTTTGAAACGGGCTAACGAGATAATCGGGACTACCACAGAGGAGCTTGTCCTCAAGGCTAAACAAGGTGCCAATGCATCTTGATCTCCTCCTACAAAGCCTGCACACGAATTGTGAGTAATGATATCTTTCTTTTAGCATTGTTTTAAGTTAGTGTATTGCGCAGTGTTAACGGTTGCCTTAATCAGCATTTTTTACACGGCGCCTTGTAATATCGAGGGTGCAATGCCGTGGGAGAGTGTTGCATAAAGCACGAGTTTATTGGTCCTGAAACCTTATGGATGGTGCATAGTATTAGTAGTGTGTATAAAGTAGCACCCTAATAATAAACCATTTGCTTGAATATATATACATATATATGTATGTGGTTGCGCTGCTTTCATATATTTGCTTGTTGAATCCCAACTAATGTTTCAGTATAGATTCTCTGAATTCGGATTGTTGGTTAAAAGTTGTTCATTTAATTTGAATGTGTCTATCAAGATGAAGCCAACCCGGCACACATCTTGTGGGTGGACCTGTTCATATCCGGACTCGGGCCGGACAATACAAAATATAAAGCCCGTTTATCTGGACCCCGGCATTTAAAGGTTGCCGTACCCGGCCGGGCAGGCGGACGGGCATGCGGGTACCCGTTTTTAAAATTTTTTTAAATAACTATTAAAAAAAATTTTTTAATATGATTTTTGAAAATATATATTATATTTAAAATATTTATGTAAAATATATTATACTAAATATTTATATTTAATATTTATAATAAATACAATATAATATATATATTTTTATTTTTAGCCGGGCTTTTTGGCCCGGATGGGCGAAGGACATTGTCCAGATCCGGCTCGACGGGCTTGACGGACCGGGCTTTTGGCCCGAACAGACCTCTTCCTTTGTTCATACCCGCCCGTTTTTCCGACCGGACAGGCTGTCCGGATTTGAACATGTCTACTTGTGGGCTATTCATTTCTATATACTATTCATAACTTTGGTCCCCAGAACAATTAACATGGAAAATACTGTGAAATTTGGAGAGCTATTTTTTTGATAAAAAATCTTCACTCTAGTTTGTCATTTTCTCAACATAATGGGATAAAGAAATTAAGCTTGGCCACTTTATGAATTGAACACACTCCAGTCTAAATACCTTTTGGATAAGAATAGAGATATTGTCATTTTCTTCACGAGAAGAAGCAACCGAATTATCAGTGAAATGTACTGCCCACTTTCACCCTGTTATTGGAACCAAGTCTTGCTCTGGGCTATGCGGATTTAGATCGATAGTGACACATTTGTTGTGGGGGGCTGGCGCGAGGAACGACCCAAACAACTGCTTGAAACTGTCAATTGCGGCTACTGGTGCGACTTTTCCAACGGACTCGTCGACGGGCAAGACGAAGAAGACGAACAGCAGTTGTAAAATCGGCTAGGGTTTCGAGATCTGAATCATAAATGCACTATTTAAAGGGGTTTTTATTTTAACCTCCCTCTCAAATCCTTTTTACCCTTCAATTATTGTTTTTAGAGCTAAATATTAATCTTAATTTCAGTAGATGTCTAGCTATATCAGCTATACAAAAAAAACCTCTACACCAATTTTCTGGGGATATTTTTGGGATGTCAGGACTGCTATTCCTATACTCTCTGTTTATGGTCACCTCTTCACAACTCTTATCGATTCCACAATTTATCCCAATATTCGGGTAGTACATCTCGTAAAAACAAAAGGAGTAGCAAAAGGGGTGATAAGCGATATAAAGTTTTACAAGTTCTAGCTTGGTTAGTAATCTTATGGGTTGTTATCCATTTAAGTGAGAATGATCCTCACCGTTGTGTCTCCCATCACCAAATGCGGTAACAAGCTCTGCCTGCATCTAATCGATATAGCCGAACCCACATGTCACCCAAGAACACATTGTGATACAGATACTTGCAACTTATAAGCCTTGTACATATTACAAGGGCATACGTTGTGTTTCTTCCTTCATCTATAGCATTCGTAAGAACAGACGAGCTCTTAGCAGCCTCTGCTCGGATGATTTGGCAAAGGCAAGCAAGATGGACTGAAGCTGATCAACCGGGAACATCTCCTTCACCTGTTTGAAGTTTGAACCCCGTCATGTACAGGTTTCTTAGTTACAAACTTGCTACGTAAAGTGACAGAAAGACTGATATATTATACATTTGTAAAAGGTGGAAAAGACTTGCCTAACAAAGCTGAGATTGCATCTCATGATCCCAGAGGTCGGAACGTGCCTAGGAATACAACTTTACAGCACCAGCAAATTCCGTGAACATGTTTTGAATGCCTGTCGCATCATCGCATGCAATGTAGCAGAATGTAGAATTATATTTAGTTGGCATATTGAGGAACAAGTTTCGCAATCCATCAAGCATCTCATGCATAGAAGAAGGCATACCTTGCACTTGAACCTGTTTGGAATAGTCTTCATTTGGCTCCTGCTACTGCAACGTACAAGTACTCGTTTGTCGTTACAGAATGTTCTTCACCTGTCATGATGAGAATCAATATGCTAAGATGCAATCAAAACTGGTGCTCTGAGGATGAAGTTGAAACCCGTTTTTTACATTATCTTCCTTTTTTTTAACATTTTTATAAATAAACTCCAAATTCTGGCATGAGATTGCAATTTCATAAGCAGAAAGGTTCATCATGCTGACAGAGGAGGCAACCCCTAACTTGGTTGTACTTTCATATTTGTCAAAGTGTCACCAAGCATTCCCTAAACTCTTACAGCTTAAAATAATTTCCCCTCTTAACTTCACCTTCCTGTAATCATCGTACCTTAACCCCCTCTGCCCAATTACGGTTTGGATTTGGTGGAATTACTCCACTTAGACTTGTGCAAACACTATATTATAAACTTGAACATAAAGAAAGAGAAGATCTCAACATCAAGATAATTTCTAATGGTTGAGATTGCTTCAACTCAATAATATAAGTTACAATGAAACAACTTATTTGGCTAGTAAGTATGGTTAATGGCCTACAAACCTTGTCAACATTAAACGCCAAATTTTGAATTTAAACACAATATCTGAATTAAATTCCGATTATATTTGTAACTACAATGAAAGTCTAATCTAAATAAAAATTGTTCAATTTAATTCCAATTAATCTTGTAATCACAATAGAAGGAAAATCGATATAGAAGTTATAATAAACGATTTAGTTTTACATTTACATATTATCTAAAAAGAAGTTTGATCACACGATTTATTTTTGAGAAAATTACATATTACGGATTAATTCAATTAATTATTTGTTACTGATTTATCTCTCATGCATTTTTAACAAATATTTTAATTTGTTACGGAATTAAAATAGTATTTTGATTTACAAATATCTGATAAGTATGCATAAAATAAGTATTAATTTTAGTAATCTTGTCATTACAATAAAAGTAAATTTAATAATTATAGAAGTTGTAATCACAATTAAAATAAAATCTAATTTAAATAGAAGGTGTCATAATAATGGAAGTATAATATATTTTAAAAAGAATTAAGTTATTTATTCTATTAAAACAGAATTCGGGGACTAATCTCTACTACACTTCAGCAAAACTAACGGGAGTGCGACAAGTAAGATTTTCACCAACTTTTGTATAAAAAGTTTTATTGTGATTGGCATAATACTGAACAAAACTTTTCACTGTTACATTATTATATTTGTAAATTATTGTGTTACCTCTAAATTGTATTTGTTTTTACTACTACAATTACTATCTTGATTTTGTTTCTTTTAATGAAATAATCCTGATTTAGTTTGTGGTCCCAAAAACCGGAAAGACAAAACGACCCAATCATAGCCTTACTAGTTAAGCTCAACCCTTCATGCTAAGGATTTAAAGCATTTGTTACGCAAAAACCCTTGTTTGTATATGTAGGTATAAATTGTATGATTAAACAAAGAACTGAAATCACATAGAAAAGCAAGCAGATTTTACCATTAGGGGCATTGGCAGGTTGAGAACTACAACGACTCTTAGTTGTTCATTTATCAAATCATGCAAGAGCCGGCAAATCTGTCTGCAAATAATATGTTGAACAACCAAAATCACATCACACTTGAATCATAAAACAATAAAGGGTAAAATGACTAACTAGACCTTTTACCACTATTACTCGATTAAGAGTACTCATAGCATAAGCTCATTTAGTAAATATACCCCCTATTTAACCCAATTCTTTCATCTAGGGGAATTATATATTGGGTAAAATGAGAGAGGTCTACAAAATAAAAGCCTATAAAAAAGAGTCTATTCAACCCAATTCTTTCAGCAGGACAAGTAAATAAGAACCAAAATTCTTAAACTTTCATTTAATAATAGTTCTGGTAAACTAATCATAGTAAACAGTCAATGAACAAAAACTTAGTAAAGCATGCATATGAGTTTTGTCCTTTGCTCAAACAAGTTAGAAAAGGAGCATTATGGATTAGGGGAAAGAAATGGAAAATGATGAAAGAGGGCACGGAAAGTGCATGCGACTTAAAAAAAAAACTTCGGATTTATTTAGGGTTCAATTCCTTAACCTTTCAGTCTTTCACTCTTGTCCTAATCGAGCTAATATTTTTGTTTTTTCTATTAATATCCCAAAACTTCTGATTTTTTTTATATAAAAACACCCTTTTATTATGAAAATATCTTCCTACCACTAATTACAGGGTAAAATGGCTAACTAGGCCTTTTATTACTATTAGTCTATTAAGAGTTCCCATAGCATAAACTCTTTAAGTAAATATACCCTTAATAGAGTAATAGTATAAAAAAGAGCCTATTTCACCCAATTCTTTCTTAATTACATGATGTGGCATATGACTTCTTCCTTTAGCCTAAACCAGAGATTACTAAGGAATTTTACCCTATTTATTTACCATGGGACTGCTTAATTAAAGAGAAAGGAAACAGGCAGATTATAGTTTCCACTTTTAGGTGTCACTCCAGCCTTTCTACAGTACTACACTACTTGTCGAAGGATGGATTCTAGTTTCTGTTTATTGATACTTGTCCAAATGAAGTGGCGGGAGAAACCAACATAAAATAAGCAAAACCCGTACACTACAATCTACTACTTTCTAGAACTCAAAATAATGAAAATAGTTTAACATCATAGTCTCCAAGATATTTTGGCAGCCTTTCCTATTGGAAGTAAGGAACCACTATGAATATACTGGCAATGAGATATCCTCAAAATCTTTGATGCCTAAAGAGAACTGGCAGCTAAACTGATTAAACTTTTGGTATTAGGTCTTATAATTGCATTCATGTGTTCTCATACAATAGTATTAGTATACGGTCAAAGTATGTTTAAACTGGCAGCCTTGTCAAAAATTAGGAGCAGAAAGTTTATCCTATTTCACTTTTATCAGGCAATTTATTAGTGAAAATTCACAATTTCAGCAACACCATATAATAAACGTTACGGGGATAACTCACAAAATATCATTTCCAAATGAGCAACTTGCCATTCTTGCTGGAAGATCTGGTGACTGAACGGCAACCATAGATTAACACTATGATCGTCAGGAATTTAGTTGTTTCAATTTCTCAAGAACGTGCTTCATTGATGGCCGCACAGCAAGTGATTCCAATGTACAGGACAATGCAAGCTTCAATATCTTCAAAAGATGCTCCTCTGTCCCAGATTCCCATAATTCAGGAGAGAATAATTCAGAAGACCTTCCCTCATCCAGTAGTAACTTTGCCCATGCAACAATGTTGAACCCATTCCCATACGAAGAAAATGAAGGATCCAAACACTTCTTTCCTGACATCAGTTCTAAAAGCACAACTCCAAAACTGTAGACATCAGCCTTGTCAGAAACTCTGCATGTCGTGGCATACTCAGGTGCTACATAACCAAACGTACCAGCAACATCAGTAGTAGCATGTGTCTGAGAAACTTCAAGAAGGCGAGCCAACCCAAAGTCTGATAGATAGGCATTAAGTTCCTCATCAAGCAGAATATTGCTAGGTTTGATATCCCTGTGAACAATGCGAGGGATACATGAATAGTGAAGAAAAGCTAGAGCTTGGGCTATATCAACAGCTATCTTGCATATTACCGGCCACCTAGCATCCTTTCCCACTCTATCATGGATGAACGTCTCCAGGTTTCCTCCTGAAAGATAATTGTAGATCAAGAACATCTCAGTATCTCCTACATAATACCCAACAAGAGTTACAAGATTCCTATGTCTGATCCTGCCTAATGTCCTTATCTCTGCCTCAAACTGTTGAACCCCTTGAAATCTGCCAATGGACAACCTCTTCACAGCAACTAGGTAACCAGGGACTATTTCAGCTTTGTAAGTAGATCCAAATCCACCAGTACCTATAAGATTCCTAAGGCTGAAATTTTCTGTAGCTCTGACCACGTTATCATATGTCAGCTCAACTGGAGCATCATCAAAGCTCACCACTGTCCTTGTGAAGTTAGTAAGTCTACCATATCTTTTCTGGCCAATAGTGAGGGCAACCGCAATAATAACAAGCACGCTTACTATTACAGAAATAGAAATGGCAGCAGCGATCACCAGGGATTTCATTTTACCGCGTTCATGCATTCTATTCACTTTAAGTGGATATGGGAGCCCAGTTGGTGAAGCGGAATAGGTGTCTGGGCATGAATGCAGAAATTTATTCCCTGTGAAGCTATTACAATCATATGGATGTTGAAGTAGTGGAATATGACCACTAAGGTTATTGAAGGAAACATCCAATTTGGTAAGATGTGAAAGGGATGATAATGAAAAAGGAATGACCCCAGAAAGTTTGTTATGGTCCAGCAAAAGAATTTCCAGATTTACGGCATTTGCCAAAGCTGCAGGAATGGATCCAGTAAAGGCATTTTGAGACAAATCCAACATCTCCAAGGATGTCAGGTGACCAAGCTGATCTGGAATTTGACCAGTCAAATCGTTGTCACCAAAACGCAGTTGCTTTAAATTTTTCAACAGTCCTAACTGCTCAGGAAGAGATCCAGATATCTTGTTCCCTTGTACATTGAGATGTTTAAGCATCAGCAGCTTGGCAATTGCGGGAGTCAGGGAACCGTCAATTTGATTCTCTGCTGCTTCAAATTCTGTCAGCTGCAAGCAATCCAGAGGCATTGACTGGTACATTGTACCTGATATCTGGTTGACGCTCAGGTTAACGGAAAGACTCTTAAAGAAGCTACAGTTCAGAAAAGGCTGACCAGAGGCCCATCCGTTGAAGTAATTATTATTTAGGAGCAGCCTATATGACACATTATTGATCTGCTTGGATAGATCCTCTTCCAGACAAAATGACGGCAGAAAACCAGTGAAGTTATTCCAACTAAAATCATGATTAACTATTAAACTTGCATTCATCTCAGACGACCAAACTCGTAGAGTAGAGTAAGAGATCTGAATATCTTCCTCATTGAGAAAATCAAGTGACTGAACATGTTGATAGATATCAATACCACAATTTCCCTTTTTAAATGCTGAAAGTGTACCAGAAAGCTGATTCTGACTGACATTAAAGTAGATCATACAAGGAACCTGAAGCTGCAAAGGAAGGCTACCGAAGAAGCTGTTCAAACTCAAATCAAGAAAAGTAAGGTTTCTACACATTCTCAAACTATCGGGTATTTTTCCATCCATGTAATTTTGCCCCAAATTGAGAACCCTCAAAGAGCATGAATCAGTCCAACTGTCAGGCAATTGACCCCCAATATTTGCTCTTGGTGCCCAGATTATTTGTAAAGTCGGAATCTGGAACAATTGAGAAGGTACACCACCCTCAAAAGCATTGTATTCTCCGCGAAAACTGTCAGCAGATACAGCTGCATTATAATCTACCAGATTGGTCAGTACAATAACTGTGAGCTTGTGACAACCCCCAAGCTCCTTAGGAATCCTGTCCGTTAGACTATTTCGGGAAACATCTAGAACGCCAAGTTCCGAAATGCTTCCAATCTCTGACGGGATGCTACCTTGTAGAATATTGCCATCAAGTAACAATGTTCTCAAATTCCGGCATTTCCCGATCTCCGGAGGTATTCTACCGACCAGCAAGTTATTAGAAAGCTTCAAGTGCATAAGAGACTGACATGGACTGCGCCTATGCACAACAATTTCACCTGTGAGCTGGTTATTCGACAGATCAACAACCTTGTTTCTCCCCGAACCAATCAATAATCTAGGAATCGAGCCCGTCAAAGAATTATGGGACAAATTAAGCAACCTGAGCGCAGAGAGAGCAGCGAAACCAGGCGGTATTGGGCCAGTGAAGTTGTTACCTTGTAGGTGGACGACTTGCAAGCGACGCAGGTCACCGATTCCCACCGGAATCTCGCCGGTAAAGACATTGTAGGGGAGAGACAGGACGCGAAGGTAGGTTAGGTTAGAAATGGAGGGAGTTAGGGTTCCGGAGAGAAAATAGGAGGTACCGGAGAATCTGAGACCAGAGAGCGGGAATGCAGCGGAGCCGGTGATGTTGAGACTGACGACCTTTCCACCTTCGCAGGTGACTCCGAACCAGAAGCAGTGGTTGGAGGATGGGGACCAGGTGGAGAGGAGGTTGGAGGGATCGAGTGTGACGGAGGATTTGAAGGTGAGGAGAGAGGCTGCTTCGTCGGAAGGTGGAGTCGCAGAGGAGGTTGAGAGAGTGACAAGGGTGAAGAAAGAGAAAAGGAAGCAGGAAAGAGAAGCTCGGAGGGACATCGTCAATGGCGGAGGGGAGGGAGAAGCTGCCGGAAAAGGGAGAGAATAGTGAAGAAGATGCTGTTAAGCTATGCCTCGTCTCTCAGCTTCATTGTTTCTACTATTTTAGGCTTTTTAGCTCAAAGGCCAAGGTGGCAACTGGCAAGAGGAAAAGGTATATTATTATCTGATTTTCTTTTTAAATTTATAGGTATTCGACGGGACCACACTTCTTCTACTCAAGTATCTTTCTTAATACGTAATAAATGTATTAGTCAAATGACCGGGACTATACCTCTCCTATTATTTGCGGCTAAATCGCGGTCATTTGATTCAGCGATACAACTTATGATTGTTATACGAGGAGCCGAGCTTGGTTCGTGCTATTGGTACCCACGTATTCATGCTATTCGTACATAATACAAGTCTACGTTTATTGTAACCGTAGTGGAAACACAAATTCATTCGCAAAAATGAAAGAGGATATACTACGCTTACGAAAGGCGTATTCGTAATAGTCCACATAGCAAAATTGTGGAAGGGACTACTACGAGTACGCTTTTCATAGGCGTAACAGCCCTTTGCACAATTTTGTTATGTGGACAACTACGCCTACGAGAAGCGTAGTGGAAGTTGTCCCAAAGTAGCCGTTGGGAATTTTACGTTTACGCAAGTAATAAACGTAGTATTGAGAAGTAGCCGTTACCCAACGGTAATGTAACCCAAACATTAGTATAAATATTATGCATTTGACCGAACTCGTACATAATATATCCATAAAACCTCATAGTCAAATGATGTTTCGCAAGAAAATCTCATTCGAAGATGAATTCCGACGATGGAGAAGCGGGCTATCATTCCGGCGATGGAGAGAGGAGTTTCGCGCCGACGATGGAGATGACGGTGTTGATCTCGGTGGTGGCGAAGATGATGTGGAGGGTGACGAGGGCTTGTTCAATCCCGCGATACTTAGTAGTTACGATCCGTATACGGTTGTTGAGGTTAGTATTTTTAATTCGTTTGTTTTGACGTAGTTTAGTGTTATATGTTTTAGTTAGTTTTATGTTATATGTTTTAGTCGTTAATTAATCAATTAGTAGACAACTAGTCTATAAGTAATGTCATTTGTCGTTAAATGAAGAAATTACTCTTTAATTAGTTATAAATTAGTCTTTAAATAGTGAATTAGTAGACAATTATAATGTAATTAGTCGTTAATTAATTTGAACAATGTTAGAACATATTATATAGTCGTATTGAATGAAATTTTCGGAATAATTATTGTAGGCTGCCGATATTCCCGATGATTATGACTATACTAGTTTGTTCGTGGACCATCGGATATGGACAGATATAGACTCGTTAGTTGCGTGGGTTCTTGAGAGAGCTGGAAGTAGAAATATGGTTCTCATCAAACTAAAGTCCTACAAGTCGAATGATCGTCGTTTTGGAAAGGTAATATATGTGTGTGAGAATTACGGAGTCCGCAAGAGTGAGGTGAAGGGCTTGAGGAAACTATGCAAAACGAAGAAGTCCGATTGTAATTTTCGCTTACACGTTGATGAGGTGCAAAGGGGTCTTTGGGGTGTGAGGAATGTTCATGGAATTCACAATCATCCTCTTCCGAAGAAGTTGGTAGGTCATGCTTTTGTTGGACGGTTGACGAAGGCACAAATGAAACGAGTCCAAATCTACACCGAAGCGGGAATGCCTCCGAGGAAAATTGTTTGTTTGTTAAAGAGTGATTTTGAAGATCCCGATAAGATGATCACTTTTAGGAAGCAAGTTTCAAACGCTCGGAATAAAATTAGGTTGGAAGCAATGGGAGATCGAACGGTAATTCAAGAAGCGTTGAAATTCTTGAAAGAGAAGGATTATATGTGGGATATTAGGATGGAAACCATTGAAGAAGGAGAGGAAGTGAGCGACTTATTCTTAGCCCATCCCGAGTCGAAGCGTTGGGTTGCCATGTTTCCATACGTCGTCATCATAGATGCTACATACAAGACGAACATGCTAGTATGTAATTCATTTAGTTTGGTTATATTAAACTTTTTTTAATTACAAAGTCTCATACATTATATTTTGAAGATATGACATGTCGTTGTTGGAGATCGTCGAATTGACTAGCACAGAACAGACTTTTCCCGTTGCGTTTGTGTTAATGAAACGGGAGACGACGGGTCATTACGAGTGGGCTTTGGAACGCATTGCCATATTATTCAATGGAAAGAAGCCGGAAGTGATAGTGACGGACCGTGAATTAGGTCTCATAAAAGCAATGCCGAGAGTCTTCGCAGATGCCAAACATATTTTGTGTGAGTGGTGTTCAGAAACATCGAATAAAATAGTTGGTGGAAGTCACATTCGCCATCAATCCAAGCAAAACTCATGAGAAATTGTCATGAGTTGTTTGACTCGACTACTATTGTGGCTTATGAGGCGAGGCTCTTGTTCGCCCCTAAACGTGCGTGCAAATAAGCTTTAATTATAAAACTAGAATCAAGCAAGCGAACCCGCAGTGTACGGATCGATATAGTTAAGCAAGAATTCTAGAGTATCGAACACAGGGATTTGGGTGGGAACAAATTCAATTGCAGATTATCAAGCGAGTAAATATGAGAGTTTTTGCAAATATTGGGAAAACAACAACCCTAAAGATCCAAGTATCCAGATGTGGCAATCGATTCAAGATTTACTATTGATATAAAGACAGAGTTGAGATATGCAAAGGTATACTAATGTAAGGTAATCGTACGGTGAAGTTCCAAAAACCTTATATAACTCACCTACAAGACACTCTCTATACAGGTTGTTGAGGCTTCAATATAGAAAGGTTCTAAAGGCAAGAATTAATGTCAAATACCCAAACTTGTAATCCAAGGATCAAGACTAACTTAACCGATTGAGGTTGTGACACTCACAATCGAGGTAGAGGTTGTTGAGGCTTCACTACCATCTAGAAAAGGCAAGCCAAGACTAATTTAAAGCAAATCTTTAACTTTGGATTAAAGTAAAAGCAGGTTCGTAAACTTAAGGGAAATTACGGGTGGATCTTGAGATTCCACGGTCGTGGAACTCAAGAACAAACCGTGATTTAGGGTTCGTCGACGATTTTCTCTAACTCTCAGGGCCTAATTTGTTTATGATCAATCTATCATCATCTAAGCCACAACTATCAACCCTTCACCTTAGAATTGTTAAGGGTTTTTAGCCAATAACCATCATGTTGATATCAAATTCAAGAATTAAAAGATTGAAAGATGAAAACTTCCGAAAACTTTCAATAAACCTCAAACCAATCTCAAAGTCACAATCAAGAACAAATATCGTCACAAGATTCGGAATAGAATAAATAAACACAATCGTAGATAAGAAGGAAGAACGGGATGTCAATCCGTCTTCTAATCTAACCTAAACAAGAAGAGGAATCTTCTTGCGAATAACCTTCCGAATCTTTGATCTTCCGTCGATCCGGAAAACTCAACAGCAATCTCCACCAAAAGTGCGAGATTAGGGCAACTCCAAGGATGAGCGCAAATTACGTCTTTTGCAAGAATCGCAAAAATCTCCAAGTAGCGGCGTAGGCGAAAGTGTAAAGCGAGGTCGCAAAAGTGCGTCTAAGCGAAGGTGACGGAATCTCCCTTCGTCCGTCTTTTTATAGGGCAAGATAAAGTATCGGCCCGGCCCAATCTTCTGAAAGATCGTGGCTTAAAATGTGGCGAAAAGGATCGCCAAGATCACGGTCGTGGAAGGTTCCACGACCGTAATTTAGAGCGTGGAAATCAACACGGTTTGAACCATGGATTCCACGACCGTAAAAGCTTCTGGAATGAACCACGCTTCTCCTGCAGGGTTCCACGGCCGTGGAACTGAACGTGGTTCGTAGTACGGCCGTATTTTAGAGCGTGGTTTAGGGCAAGAACGTGATTCTTCCCTAGCCTCGTGCATTCCTGAAGTTGACATCCATTTTGCTCCTAAGAATGCCCTCAATCCATGGACATACTCAATCAACTCATCTTTGCTCGATTCCGTTCGGAAATGGCTCTCAATCACCTATAATCAACATAAAGCTAGTGTAGACATCTATATCGACAATATAGGCAAACTAGCTCACAAATGCAACAATGCTCAATCAAAGACTATCAATATGAATCAAATACACTTAGAAAACGTGCCTAGAATATCACAATATTTCATGCTAACAAATAACCCCATACTTGCAACTTGCTTGTCCCTAAGCAAGGTCTTTCAAAAGCTTTTAAAACAAGAGTTAGGATGAAATATGTGTACCTTCTCAAAGTAATACTTCTTTTGGATGAATGTGCCTTCTAAAGAATAGATCATCCTCAAATCTTGCTTCAATCGTTTATAAGACTTTCATGCACTTAATCAAAGAGTAAAAAGCAAAGAAAACTCATGAATCAATTAAACTTCTATACAAGCATCATAACCTTCAAACATTATCAAAATCAATCATAAGAAACTTCAATTTAGACCACCAAGTCATATAACATTCTTTTGATCTTAAGGACTTTCAAAGAAAAGGTCTAGAATGTGGAAGGGAAGGAAGCTTTTAGGGAATGTGGTGCATGAATCCTGGAAAATGGACAACTACTCTTTTCTTTTCTTCTCTTGCGGTTTCCGCACACTTTCAACTTAGAGCTTCGCTCTCTTCCTTTCATTTTTTGACTTTACTTTTGGAGTTATGGATAGAGGTGCACAAAAACCGAAGCCTAGGAGATTGGCGTTTCTCAATTTTCATGAGATGCCTCAAACCCTTAGCGCACATACCATAATCCGCTAGGAATATCGCTCAATCCGACTTTGGCAAGACACAAACACCCGGCTATGTGAATGGTGCCGAGTTACTCATCGTCATGATTGACTTCCCCAAACCTATAATTTCTTTCTATTCTTTTGATTGCAAATAATTGCTCTCATGGCCCTCCCACATCAAACATGCCTTTTTCATTCACTTCTCCAAATTCCCGGATAGGTAAAGGAGGCCAATATTTTAATGAGGAGCTAAAATGATCAAAGAAAGAAGAAAGAAAAATCGAATTGTCTTAATCATCTCAACAAGAAGTATAAGAACTTATAGTGTGATTTCAACTTCAATTTCTCAACATGATTTAGGTAATATTCATCACATTATGAAACTTGCAAAAGAGGTACAATCAACACATTCAATTTCTTTCCATTCACTAATCGTTTAAGCATGCAATTGTCATCAAACTCAATTCACAAGTAGCGATTATCATGGAAATCATCTCAATTCATTAGAAGCACAAAATTTTCAAAATTTTTCAATTTTTGTGGGTTTTTTCAAGTTCTTTTTCGTGCAATGCAATAATGAAACGTGCAACAATATAATGAACATGCAATGATAGTCTCGAATAGAAGCAAACATAGTGAGTAAGAGTTATTACAAACTTTTAGTACATCCCACCCCATACTTAGGACGAACATTGTCCCTAATGTTCAAAAGAAAGAAAGAAAAGAAAAAGAAACTCACAAAGTGGCGGTGGAATGGCTAAAGCGAACGGTCATGCAATCAATCACTGCGGCGCTGGTGGAGGCGGGAATGGAGAGAAGCTAGGATCATAAAACCGCCCAAACTGCTGGCGGTAGATGTCTCTCATCATGTGATCGAGGTCGTCCAAGCGTCCATCTCTAGCATCGGCTCGGATCTCCAATGCTCCTACTCTCTCCGAAAGACCAGTAGCCCAATCCGGCATCTGCTCATACCATCCCGGAGCCTGACTGTACTATGCTGGAGCGTCGGATGGTGCTGGTGCTGGTGCTGCTGACTGCTCTATGGACCAAGGAGGGGGAACTCCATACCATGCAAGAGGTGTGATCATCCACGTAGGTCTCTCACTCACGCTAGCGCGGCGAGAAGACGAGCCTGAAGCTCTAGCTGGACGTGGAGAACGTCTAGGTGCATCGGGGGCCGCATCTGGCTGATCCGGAAACGTGCCAAACTCTTGCTCTCCTCCTCCTCCACCCTCAAACTGATCTCCCATCTCCTCCTCAACAACTGGTGGTGGGACATATGGGGGAGCTGCAATCCTATTCGCATGCATAGCAGCGAACGTCTCCTTCCAATTATGGCGTCCCGCCATAATGGAGTACTCCGGTAGCCACTCTATACCCCTACCCATCCTGCTCTCCCAAGGCATGGCCGCATAAGGCGGACCTCTATGTGTGGGGAAGATGAGGCCTCTAGTCATGAAGGCATGAAGTCCTAGAGGTACAGCTGGTATGCGGGTGCACGCAGAGAAATCAACACCCAAGCTCCTAGCAAGGTGGGTAACTATCCCACCATATCCAATGTTGCCCTTCTTCTTGTTCTTGAGCTTGCTCATAGTAGCAGCCAAGAGGGTGGCACAGTCAGCTCGGCGCCCGTACAGCATGGAGTATAGCAAAAAGAGCTCACCCGTCTTGATCTTTTGGGGCGTCTCCGTCCTAGGAAAGAGACACTCCGAAAGAACACGGTGAGCAATCTTCAAGGCTAGGTGGTACATCAACCTAGCCTTAGCGTCAGAAAGCTGCCAGTGGTCCTCGCTGGCGTAAATCATCGCTACCTCCTCCCAAAAGTCCTTGGCGTAAACGCCACTAGGAAAGCGACCGTTAAAGGTCTCCTGGAACCCAAAGAAGGTCCCGAACTCACGGATGGTAAAATGATAGTCTCTTTCCATAAGACGGAAAGAGACGGTCCTGTCTACATGGCGGTGCTCAAAAGACGTCACAACCTCCCGTGTAATCTCCTCATAAGCGTCTTCTCGGATAGCCGAGAAGACAACTAGTCCGGCTCTATCCAAGAGCCAAGTAAGGTCCTCTATGATGTTAAGAGGAGCTAGATCCTCTAACAGTAGATACCTAGGTCCAATCACAGCCCTCTCATGGATCCTCTCGAGTGCATCGAGGTGATCCGCATGAATAGTCGGTACCCCAGGGCTAGGAGGTGAGGGTGAAGAGGGTGAAGATGGAGGTGAAGGGGAAGAGGGTGGTGGTGCTCTAGAGGATGAGGAAGAAGAGGGATTACCCTTCCTCTTCTTGTTCTGGTTATTCTTCTTCTCCTTAATCCTCCACGAAACTCTCCTCACAAAGTCCATTCTATAAGAAATTACTGGCTGTTCTAGCAAATCCACGGCCGTGGTGCTCCCAGGAACCGTGGTTTGTCTGTTTCTGTCGCAAATCTCAGCAAACAACCCTCAAACTCAACAATCAATCAGCCTTAGTCTAATTTCTTCCAATCTCAATCAGTTCTTCCTAAAATCTCTAACAAAAACGAACCAAATCGACAAAGATCAAGAAGAGTGGAAAAACCTATTTTTCGGATTGAAAAATCCGAATTGCGCGTTCCTTGGTGAATTTCCGCTCGATTCGTCGCTTGGATCTTGTTGCTGGTCGAATTTGCTTCAGTTTGAGAAGAAGAATCGTTAAAAACGTTTAAGAACGAGGATTTGAGAGAGGGTCGTGGATTTTGGCGTTTAGGTCGTGGAAGGGGGATTTTGTGGAGTGTTTTGATGAAGAACGTGGTTTATATAGTCACAGGCAAAATTTTGAAAATCACGGTTTGTCGGGGTGTTCCACGGCCGTGGAATTGTACGGAACCGTGGTTTTGGTGATTTTTCAAAGGCTTTTGGAAATTACGGGCACTGTAGCTGTCACGAGCGTGGTTTAGGCCATGGAACTCTCTGTAAAGCTCCAAAGTCCAGATTTCATCACTTTTCT
Organism: Fagopyrum esculentum; assembly: GCA_033239045.1. NCBI lineage: Eukaryota > Viridiplantae > Streptophyta > Magnoliopsida > Caryophyllales > Polygonaceae > Fagopyrum > Fagopyrum esculentum. The sequence continues at coordinate 121,310,053 of BSUD01000004.1, forward strand.
TCAACATTATCCTTCCCTTTTCGTTTTCCATCGTTCCTACATCCAAAAACACGAACATACCGGAAGGAATCGAAGGCAAAAACAAAGCGAAAAACGTCTATACTAAGCTAATCTATGAATCGAAAATAAAAACAAAAATGCAATACCTTGGGTTGCCTCCCAAGAAGCGCTTTGTTTAAGGTCCGTAGCTAGACCAATCTCGCACTTATTCGAGTGCGGTAGGCGCGAACTCTTCGGTTTGAAGTTCCGGCGTATACTTCTTGAGTCGTTGGCCGTTCACCTTAAAGCTTCCGCCCGTTTCACCCCATACTTCAACTGTACCATGGGGGAAAATACGCTTAATTAGAAAAGGTCCGGTCCAACGAGATTTAAGCTTACTTGGAAAGAGACGAAGCCTTGAATTGAAGAGGAGAACTTGATCTCCTTCTTTGAAGTCCTTTGGAATGATATGTTTATCATGCCAACGTTTTGCTCTCTCCTTATAGATCTTGGCGTTTTTCATAAGCGTTCAAGCGGAGTTCATCCAGCTCATTGATGTCTAGGAGACGCTTCTCTCCCGCTTCCTTTATGCTGAAATTCAACCACTTGATAGCCCAAAACGCTTTGTGCTCCAATTCTACCGGCAAGTGACAAGACTTCCCATACACAAGGTTGTATGGTATGGTTCCTATGGGGGTCTTGTACGCAGTCCGGTACGCTCACAATGCATCGTTAAGTTTCAAGGACCAATCCTTCCTAGTCCTTGAAACCGTCTTCTCTAAGATTCCTTTGATCTCCCTATTTGAGATCTCAACTTGTCCACTTGTTTGTGGATGATAAGGGGTAGCGACCTTGTGAGTAACCCCATACTTAGCTAGAAGAGCTTCAAAGCGACGGGCTATGAAGTGAGAACCTCCATCACTAATGATAGTCCTTGGCGTCCCAAATCGCGGGAAGATGGTCTTGTTAAAGAACTTGAACACCACCATGGCATCATTTGTGGGAGAGGCAATTGCTTCCACCCATCTAGAAACGTAATCCACCGCCAATAGTATGTATTGGTTTCCACAAGAGGATGGGAATGGTCCCATGAAATCAACTCCCCAAACATCAAAAATCTCCACCTCTTGGATGTTGTTGAGGGGCATCTCATTCCTTCTAGAGATATTGCCTGTTCTTTGACAAGCATCGCAACAAGAAACAAAGGATTGCACATCTCTAAATAAAGTAGGCCAAAAGAATCCAGATTGCAATACCTTTGCGCTAGTCTTGTTCGAACTAGCGTGTCCTCCACAAGGTAGTGAATGACAATGGCGGATGACACTTTGCATCTCATCTTCCGGCACACATCGCCGAATGATGCCATCCGGACCTCTCTTAAAGAGGAGAGGCTCGTTCCAAAAGTATTCCCGGACGTCCTTAAAGAACTTCTTCCTTTGTGCGTAGGATAGTCCGGGTGGTATCTCCTGACAAACCAAATAGTTAACAAAATCAGCAAACCATGGTTCGTTACCTTTGGAGATCACATCGATGCACTCTTCAATAAGGTGTAAGTGTTCGTCTGGGAAGGAGTCATCGATGGGTAAATGGTCGTCCTCTAGATGTGTTAGGCGACTCAAATGATCCGCAACAGAATTTTCTGAACCTTTCTTGTCGCGGATCTCTAGATCGAATTCTTATAGGAGAAGAATCCATCTAATTAGCCTTGGCTTCGCATCTTTCTTCGCAAGGAGGTACCGGATCGCAGCATGATCCGTGTAGACAATCACCTTTGCACCTACAAGATAAGAGCGAAACTTGTCAATAGCATAGACAATGGCTAAAAACTCTTTCTCAGTAGTGGCGTAGTTGAGCTGCGCTTCATCTAGCGTCTTGCTAGCATAGTATATGGCATGGGTTCGCCCTTCTTTTCGTTGTCCAAGAACAGCTCCAATAGCTACGTCACTAGCATCGCACATAACCTCAAAGGGAAGAGTCCAATCCGGAGGTTGGATAATAGGCGCTGAAATTAGAGCTTGCCGAATTGTGTTAAACGCATCCAAACATTCCTGCGAAAACTCAAAAACTGCATCCTTCATCAATAGATTAGTGAGCGGTTTCGATATATTAGAAAAGTCCTTAATGAAACGTCTATAGAATCCAGCATGTCCTAGGAAACTTCTTATCCCTTTCACCGAAGTTGGGGCAAGAAGTTTCTCTATGGTCTCTATCTTAGCTTTATCTACTTCTATCCCTCTACTAGAGATTAAGTGACCTAATACGATTCCTTCCTTAACCATGAATTGACACTTCTCCCAATTAAGAACCAGGTTAGTGTCTTCACACCTTTGCAAAACAAGAGAAAGGTTAGAAAGGCAATCGTTAAAAGAGGAACCGTATACGGAGAAGTCGTCCATGAAGACCTCTATTATTTCCTCTATGTATTCGGAGAAGATGGCCATCATACACCGTTGAAAGGTGGCTGGGACGTTGCAAAGCCCGAACGGCATTCTCCTATAGGCGAACGTACCCCATGGGCACGTAAATGTGGTTTTCTCTTGATCATCCGGATGTATCGGGATCTGAAAGAAACCACTATAACCGTCAAGGTAGCAAAAATGTGAATATTGTGCTAACCTTTCAAGCATTTGATCAATGAATGGCAATGGGAAGTGATCCTTCCGCGTTGCATTGTTGAGCTTGCGGTAGTCTATGCACATCCGCCATCCCGTCACAGTTCGGGTAGGAATGAGTTCGTTGTTCTTGTTGGTGATGACCGTCATTCCTCCCTTCTTCGGAACTACTTGAACCGGACTCACCTACTTACTATCGGAGATAGGGTAGATGATACCTGTATCAAGAAGCTTAAGAATTTCCTTCTTGACAACCTCCTTCATGGTCGGATTTAACCGCCTTTGAGGTTGTCTTGAAGTTCTAAAATCTTCCTCCATTAGTATCTTATGCATGCATAGGGAGGGTTTAATTCCTACTAAGTCCTCAATAGTATAGCCTAAAGCTTTCCTATGTTTCCTAAGGACAATCATGAGCTGATTATGTTCATCTATGCTTAGTTCGGAACTAACGATAACCGGAAAGGTAGAATTAGGTCCTAGAAAAGCGTACCTTAGATGAGTAGGAAGTGGTTTTAGTTCCATCGCTTTCGGAGCTTCCAACGATCCTTGAGGAGCATCCGATGTCTCCTTAGAAGTTTCTAAGGATGTCGAGTGTGTGGGAGAAGAATCAGAAGAAGTTGAGGAAATGTCTCGATCACCCCTTTCCACGGCCAAAATTACGGGTTCCCCATGTCCTCCACGGCCGTGGTTTAGGGCGTGGAAGGGAAATACGGTTGTCACATCTTCTCCACGACCGTATAACTCTCTAGAGTGGGACACGGTTTTGGTTGTGAAATCCACGGCCGTGGAATACAGTGTGTGGCCGTGGATTCTCACGTTTTCATCTTCATCGTGGAGTTTTTCAAACTCCACTTCATGCATCTCTTCTTGTGCTTCTAAGGCTTTAATTGCCTCATTGCACTCTTCTTCTTCCCCTACATTGGTTAGACTCATAGTGATAACTTTTTGTAAAGGATCGTTAAAGAGAATCGCACTTACCTCCTCCCTAGACAACCCTTCTTCATCTTGGACATCAAATATATCCTCATCAAAGATTGACTCCTTCACTAGAGTGGAAAGAACAAATTTACTTTCTCTTCCCCTATATCAAAAGCGAGTCTACCATTCTTGCAATCGACTATGCAGCCGGAAGTTGTAAGAAACGGTCTTCCGAGTATGATCGGGACCGGACTATCTGCAGGAATATCAAGCACGACAAAATCAATGGGAACAAAGAATTTACCTAGCTTGACCGGGACATCTTCTACAATACCGATGGGGCGAGTGATGGATCGATCCGCCATGTATAACGTCATCTTCACCGGTTTAGGATCGCCTAACCCGATCTTCCTGCACAATGCAAGTGGTATGATGCTCACACTTGCTCCTAAGTCACATAAAGCGTCATATGTGACATCTCCCACTCCTATGGGAATGCAAAATGACCCCGGATCCTCAACTTTGGGGGCATTTTCTCCTTCATGGTCTTGATGAGATCCGAAGAATCCGAACTCATCTTGACCTCACCGAAGTCTTCTAGCTTCCTCTTGTTGGAGAGGAGCTCCTTCAAGAACTTGCCATAAGGTGGCATACCTACAATAGCATCAATGAAGGGTATATTAATATGCAGCTTACTCATGAGTTCTATGAACTTACCGAATTGTTTATCTAGACGCACTCTCGCTCTAGATTGAGGGAATGGTAAGGGAGGTTTGTAAGCTGGAGGAGGAATGTAGACATCTTCCTTCTCCTTCCCCTTCTCCTTGTCTTTCTCTACGGGGACTTCAACAAATTTAGGCTGCGGATCGTTGGTAGTCACTCCGCTCCTAGTTGTGATTGCCATCACCCTTCCTTTAGGGTTGTCCTCCGTCTTTCCTGGAAGCTTCCCTTGATTCCTAGGAACTTCCTCCGCTTGGTTGAACATTTGGTTTTCTAAAACCTTTTGAGCTTTATCAACCTTGGAAATTTGATCATCAACCTTAATGATGCGGTTCTCCAACCCTTGAAGCTTTCCCAAAATCGTTTCCAACATGGGATCGGGCTTCTCGTTTCCCGAAGTGTTTCCTCCATTTGATATTTGTCCCTGGCTTCTCAAAGGAGTAGAGGAAGAGGAAGGTGGAGTTAGTGAATTAGAATTGGAAGGATAAGAGTTACCGGAATTTTGTTGATTGGAGCGCCAATTGTTGTTACTTGAACCCCTATTGTTATTCCAATTGTTGTTCCGGTTGTTGTTGTTGTTGTTGTTCCAATTGTTCCGGTTATTGTTGTTGTTGCGGTTTGTGTTATCACCGCCATTGTTGTTGCCCAAATAGCCAACATCCTTCCCTTGTTGCTTTGGAAAGTTGGTCTTGATAGCCTCCTTCAACTCTTTGATCTCATTGTTGAGGGAGAAAATCTGATTTTGAGCTTCATGTGTGAGCTTTGCTCCTTGCTCCACACGATTTCCCTCCACTTTCCGGTGGGAATACTTCTCTATGACCCTTGCTTGCTTCTCAATGAAGTCCCAAGCATCATCTTCTCTCATGTCCATGAATGTTCCGCATGAGAGGGATTGGAGGTTGAATTGCGTTCCCGCATCCAGCCCCTTATAGTAAATATCCAATAATGCAAGCTTGGATATGCCATGATGAGCGCAATCCAATAACAAGTCTTGAAATCTTTCCCATGATTGAAACAAACTTTCGTTAGACCTCATGGAAAATGCATTGATTTTACCTCTAAGTTCCGCCGTTTTGGATGGTTGAAAGAATTTGGTGAGGAACTCCGCGGAAAGGTCTTCCCACGTGTCTAGTTTCCCACTAGGAAGAGCTGGGTACCAAGACAACTCTTTCCCCTTTAAAGAGAAGAAGAAAGGCTTGAGCTTATAGTTGTTGGTAGTAGCATTCTTCGGTCTCATTGTCTCCATCATGCACTCAAAGTTTTGCAAGTGTTGGTGTGGAGATTCAGCGCTTGTCCCGCCAAATTGGTTTTGGCGAACAAGAGTAATAACTTGAGGGTTGAAGATAAACCCTTGCACATCTTCAGCATCAAAGTTCACGCCCAAGCGGCGTGGTTGTTGTGTTGGATCCATCCGCTGGCCAAGAGTTCTTGGCTCATCATCTACACGTTCGATCCTCACATTCCTAGGTGGAATGCGGCGATTAGCAGCTCCCCATGGATGAAAAGGATTCACATTGATCGTGGGATCAATTTCTTCTAGCGGTGGCATGGAAGAGTCACTATCGTCAGCGGATGAATCAACTCTTCTTCTAGACCTTGATGCCCTTCTTGAGGATTTCTTGCTTCCCTTATTCTTAAGGTTGCTTAGCTCTATCCTCATTTGGAACATCATATCTTTTAGATCGTTAACTTCAGATTGATGACGATCCATTTCATCCCGGCGGATGTTCTCATTCCATTGGAGTTGAGCTTCTTTCTCCGCTAACTCCACCTGAAGATCGCGTTCGTGTTCTTCAACCATCTTCTTTTCCTTGCGCTTTTGCCTTAAAGTTTTCTCTAGCTCTTGATCAAGAGGTAAGAGATCTTCGGTGTTCCTAGACCTGCGCATGCACTCAAAGTAATATCAAATAACGAGAGCAAGCTCCCAAGCTTGACAGCCGGCAACCGAATTCGGCCGAAACCAAATCCCCGGCAACGGCACCAAAAACTTGTTCGCCCCTAAACGTGCGTGCAATTAAGCTTTAATTATAAAACTAGAATCAAGCAAGCGAACCCGCAGTGTACGGATCGATATAGTTAAGCAAGAATTCCAGAGTATCGAACACAGGGATTTGGGTGGGAACAAATTCAATTGCAGATTATCAAGCGAGTAAATATGAGAGTTTTTGCAAATATTGGGAAAACAACAACCCTAAAGATCCAAGTATCCAGCTGTGGCAATCGATTCAAGATTTACTATTGATATAAAGACAAGGTTGAGATATGCAAAGGTATACTAATGTAAGGTAATCGTACGGTGAAGTTCCAAAAACCTTATATAACTCACCTACTAGACACTCTCTATACAGGTTGTTGAGGCTTCAATATAGAAAGGTTCTAAAGGCAAGAATTAATGTCAAATACCCAAACTTGTAATCCAAGGATCAAGACTAACTTAACCGATTGAGGTTGTGACACTCACAATCGAGGTAGAGGTTGTTGAGGCTTCACTACCACCTAGAAAAGGCAAGCCAAGACTAAGTTAAAACAAATCTTTAACTTTGGATTAAAGTAAAAGCAGGTTCGTGAACTTAAGGGAAATTACGGGTGGATCTTGAGATTCCACGGTCGTGGAACTCAAGAACAAACCGTGATTTAGGGTTCGTCGACGATTTTCTCTAACTCTCAGGGCCTAATTTGTTTATGATCAATCTATCATCATCTAAGCCACAACTATCAACCCTTCACCTTAGAATTGTTAAGGGTTTTTAGCCAATAACCGTCATGTTGATATCAAATTCAAGAATTAAAAGATTGAAAGATGAAAACTTCCGAAAACTTTCAATAAACCTCAAACCAATCTCAAAGTCACAATCAAGAACAAATATCGTCACAAGATTCGGAATAGAATAAATAAACACAATCGTAGATAAGAAGGAAGAACGGGATGTCAATCCGTCTTCTAATCTAACCTAAACAAGAAGAGGAATCTTCTTGCGAATAACCTTCCGAATATTTGATCTTCCGTCGATCCGGAAAACTCAACAGCAATCTCCACCAAAAGTGCGTGATTAGGGCAACTCCAAGGATGAGCGCAAATTACGTCTTTTGCAAGAATCGCAAAAATCTCCAAGTCGCGGCGTAGGCGAAAGTGTAAAGCGAGGTCGCAAAAGTGCGTCTAAGCGAAGGTGACGGAATCTCCCTTCGTCCGTCTTTTTATAGGGCAAGATAAAATATCGGCCCGGCCCAATCTTCTGAAAGATCGTGGCTTAAAATGTGGCGAAAAGGATCGCCAAGATCACGGTCGTGGAAGGTTCCACGACCGTAATTTAGAGCGTGGAAATCAACACGGTTTGAACCATGGATTCCACGACCGTAAAAGCTTCTGGAATGAACCACGCTTCTCCTGCAGGGTTCCACGGCCGTGGAACTGAACGTGGTTCGTAGTACGGCCGTATTTTAGAGCGTGGTTTAGGGCAAGAACGTGATTCTTCCCTAGCCTCGTGCATTCCTGAAGTTGACATCCATTTTGCTCCTAAGAATGCCCTCAATCCATGGACATACTCAATCAACTCATCTTTGCTCGATTCCGTTCGGAAATGGCTCTCAATCACCTATAATCAACATAAAGCTAGTGTAGACATCTATATCGACAATATAGGCAAACTTGCTCACAAATGCAACAATGCTCAATCAAAGACTATCAATATGAATCAAATACACTTAGAAAACGTGCCTAGAATATCACAATATTTCATGCTAACGGCTCTTGCATATGAGGGATAGTTGGATGGACAAGTATCATTCAATGGAGTACCTCGAGAAGACATGGTTGGACAATACAAGGAAGCTATTGTTTGTTGTTGGACCGATCACTATCTCCATCTCGGATCAAGGACAACAAGAAAGTTAGACAATACTCATTGCATCTTTTATTGTTTAGTTTACTAATAATGATTTATTTTATAATTTTAAATTATGTTCTAATCTTAGGGCCGAGGGTGCTCATTCGGTGTTGAAGAGAACTCTTAAGTCTACTCGTTGTGGATTTGATACTCTCATCAAGGTCATCCATAGAATGATTGGAGATCAAATTGATGAGATTCAGGGTAGCATAGAAAATTCGCATACTCATACTATCGTAGGCATCCAAGAAGACCCTATGTTTACGTTTCTTATCCGAAAGGTGTCAAACAACTGCATGAAGTACTTGATCGAGAATTTCAAATTGGCGCGGCAAGGGACATTTGATGCTACATGTGACGACTGGTATTGGAGGCAATCGTACGGGATCCCGTGCGTTCATGAGTTTACAGCGGCCCTCCGGGAAAACAGGCCTATGTTTTTTACTGCACAAGGAGGGTAGGTTAAGCCAAGATGTTGTGAACAAGTTTGGGGCTTATGTGGCAACTATGTTGAACCCGATGGAGTCAGTTGCTCAGGAGCCGAGAATTTCACATCCTACAGACAAGGGAAGCAAGCATGGTGGAGTGCCATCTGGATTTGAGCATGCTCGAGCTGATAAGGAGTCATAGATGAGGAAGTCTTCACAAAGTTCTAGAGGAAGAGTTTGAGGACGAGGCCGAGGACGTGGTCGAGGACGAGTTGACATCACGGGCGAGGCTAGTACCATCCCGGAGTCTCAAACAACTGTTCTAACTCAACCGTCTGAACTTGTGGTCCGAGGATTCAACTGGGGTTATCCAAATATCCCAGCCTTTATGCTATCTTACGTTGATCGTGTGATAGATGTTCCGGGCGATGGACATTGCGGATATCGATCACTTGGTGCATTATTGGGTTACCATCCAGATGAGTTTATTCGTGTCCGGAGAGAGCTTGCTTGGGAGTTGAGTAGACACATGCATGTATACTCCGAAATACATAGCGATGATGAGATCGAAGAACTGATTGACAACGCCAACTACCTTAAACCTACACCTTGCACATCACAGTTCTGGATGGAGGTTCCTACTTGTGCTCTCGCATACGCCACTTTGTTTCGGGCATCCCTTTTCGTCTTCTCTAGGTTGTACTTCTACACTTGCTTGCCCTTGATTGCCGATTCTGAAGAAGAACAACAACCTCCAACAGAAGTGCAAGCAATTGCTGTACTTAATGATCATCACTACGTTCCGGTAAGTCCTTATTTAATTCCAGCGTACTTATTAATACATTTTAAAACGCAAAAGATGTTTCATTAACTAAATTTGAATTGTGAAAACATGTTTGGTTGCATCAAAACGCTCCATTGCCCCCGATATGTCATGATTGGATGCGAGGTCACGATGCTTCAATTGATGGTTTCACCCACTTATATAACCGGAGAATAGCGAGATACGGACGACTACTTCAGAGAGAAGAAGAGTTGGATTCCTAGTTTGAAGTCTATCATGTTTGAAAGTGTAATAGTTTGTTTTTCATGTAACAAGGATTGTGGTTTTGAATTGTTGTATTACATTGTAGTTTTCACTTGTGATTTTCAATTGGGGTTTTCAATTGTGATTTTGAATTGTGATTTTCAATTTTTGTTATGAACAAAGGATTGAAACAAACAAATCACACATAATAAATAACAAAAGGATCAATATCAAGTCTGAAAACATGTTCATACATAAAAAGTAACAAAATGTTTAAAAACAAATGCTCGAGAGATGCAATCTAATCCTGCCGCTGAGATGCCCTAACAGGAGGTGGCGCCTCGTCTCCAACTAGAACAGCTAATAGTCTCTGAGCAAACTCAAACGGCAACGGAGGACCACGAGCCACCGCCTCTCGTGTCATAACTATAGCTATCTGTAAGCGCTGTAGAACAAAAAAAAACTTTAATTACTCAACTAAAATTTAAAGATATTGAATTTCAAAGTAACAAACATTAGTATCTGTACCCGCTCTAGAAGACAACAAATGCAACAAGAGGCGGTAGTGGTGCATCATCTGGCGGTGGCTGCAAGTATGAGACACTGTGTATGTCATATAGATGCTGGTCTTGCGTCGCCCAAAGATGTCACACCTCAGGAGAAAATAATAGCTCATACTTTCCTATCCTCGATGGCCTCTTCAACACGAAGGGGCGGATGATCCATCCTGAAGGACCTGTATGAAGCTGCGGAGGGACAATCTGAACACGCCCAAACTGGCGTAGTAGAAACTTGGGCTGATATGGCTCCTCCACCCAACAGAAGTGAATCATCCCCAAATATGTCGATATGCGCATCTATCCAGTGTGGAATCCGTCGAGAGTACCCCACGACATCCACGTCAAGTAAATGTCTTTGATTATCATTTAATAAAGGTAATTGAAAGTACCTCATCCATCCTACACATCGATAGCTGTGCCCTAAATCCTAAGAAGGCCGATCTCTCAAACTGCCTTGTAGTCCCCCTCTCCGACCTCAGTGCATGTCGGGAATCTCTTTGTGTATGAGGGTCTGCATGCCCTCTAGGTCTGAAGTGGGGAAAATGTTGGTGAATTCATGATTGCACAACACAATAACGATTTAATAATAGTTCATATACTATAAGATTGAAAAGAAATAAGTCATAGTTGATTGCATACCTCCAAAAGAAGGGAACAACCAGCTAATGTGTAACACCCCGAATTTTTACGGGACTCGGGACGCTACGGGTTGGGACCTCACAATGGGTCCCGACCCTTAGCTTGACAACAATTTTACCGGATCTTACAACAAGACACAAATTAAAGGCAAAACCAAAATACATTTTAATGCAATCATATGAATCCCAAAAGCATACAACCAAAAGACCACAGCCGAGTCGACAACTCCAACGATCAAACGCCGGAACATACAATATACAATACATATATAGACATCTACAAGACTCCACCCACAAACCCATCCTACAATGTACGGACCCCGGCTGCCCACTCTTCCGGATCTCTCGACCGCGTCCCTAACCTCGAGGGCAACTAAAACAATATGGTATAAAACCGTTAGCTAGCATTCAAGGCATTAGAATCATGGTATTGACACACACACACACATAAGGCATCATAAACACACAACATGCTCCAAAACACACAAGCCGGTTTATTATCTTTTTATTATTAGGTCATATCCCGTTCTAATTCAAGTTCTTTTGTGACACGAGAATCTTAACGATCTCGCCCTTGTCCCCTTTCACCATACGGGTTTGTACTTGATGCGGATCAGCATCACCCGTTGGAATGGTCGCAAGGCACCTCCCATTCATCCCCATTTTGGACTGGACAAGCGGTCACCGCCCATTATCATACACTTGGGTCAAATATAAACATATAAAGTCGGTGGTCCTATTACCAGTTTAGATGTTATAACATAAACAATAAACACACACCACCAAACACGCATCGAAACTAATACAGAGTATACGAGCTAAGTATGTCCGGAGACTTACCTCACTCCAAGGTAACTCGAATAAATCCTTACTCAGCTTCCCGCAGGAAGACGCTCAGCTCCTAACCAAACAAGGCACACTATCAATAACTATCCGATATGATAGAAGCCTTTGGACTTCTAGTCTCCAAAACCCATATGAGGTTAAAACCCTAGGATGCTAGGTTAAACTCCTAATCCCGAAGATCATCCTGTACCGAAACATCACAATACTCATAACCATCCAACATCTATATACAGTTCAAGGCCACTACTTGGCATTCTCTCTAAGTTATGCTAGATCCAACCTAGCATGATACTAATACTAAACATAACTAGATCAAGGGAAAAGATACTCACACGATGTCAAAAGACGGAAGATAATCTATGGATTTTGAGTTGGATTTGTTAGGTCTTTATCGGGACGCTTCCGAACCTAACACCAAAATTAGACAAATTTAGCTCATACGCTAAATTTGATTGGAATATATAATATACATAAAACTAAACAAAACTCGATTTCAATTTCCCACCTTAAAACTCGCAAAAACCTTCTCGGACATAATACGGGAATTTATCAACTTGGTCATAACCCGAAATTACAACTTGAACCGTAAATCCGAATTAATTCGACAAGGCATAAAACATCGTGTAAGCAAAATACAAGAATATAACTCGAGGTAAAACCCAATTATAAAATCCTTAAATATATTTTCCGGGCAATCTAAACATCATCATAAACCCAATGGTAAAACTCGTTCTTAAAGTCAAGGATAAATAAAACCGTTCAACCATCTTCCGGGGTTGGGCCAAAACTGTAATTAATTCCAGCAGGGTTATGTTTGCAAATTTCCAAAACTGTGGGTCAAAATTGCAATATATAAAAATATGGGTACAATAGTGTAATTACACTAGATTTAGAGGGGCCTGTTTGCAAATAACCCTAAAGGGTTCTCTTCAACCTGCTGGTGAAGGCGACACTGGGGAAGCGTGGGAAGGCAGCATAGGCGGCGGGGAGGAGCACATGAGCTTTCTCCGACGACGAGGGCTGCGTGGCTCCGGCAGACGATGAGGCGGCAAAGCGTTTGGGCTCTCGATTGCTCCTCTTGGGCCGGGTTGTAGATTTGGGTTGGTTCGACCAAGGTTCATGAAGGAGGCAGTGGAGGACACAGTGGAGAGGCGCTACTACGGTGCTTCGGGTAAGGCAAAGCCAGGACGCGTGGGTTCCCCTCCGACGACTTTAACAGGGCGGGTCGAGGCAGAGTTCCAGGCCGGTGGGTGTAGTAGCCCAGTTCGCAGAGGAGGCAAATCCAGATTGAGAGAGGGCAGGGCGGTTGTCGGTGCTTGCTACTGGTGTCGATGAGAGAAAGCAGAGGAGAGGGCTGCGTGGGGAGATGGAGAGCATATCTGCTCATACGGAGGGAGATAGGGTGAGGGGATTGAAGGCTGAAGTTTATCCTCCAGCGTATTGCAGAAGGTTGTTGCCAACGAGAAGGGGGTGAGGTAAAGGTGAGTACAGAGGTTGTAGAAGGTTGTTCGAGAGAGTGGTGAGTTGGGAGATAGGGGAGAGGGAAACTGTTGGTGTCCTTGAGAAGCTGGGAGGGAGATTGAGTGAGGGAGACGAGGCGTCGGGGAGTAGAGCTAGGGCCTGTCTGAGGCGGCCAGCAGGGGAAGTGAAGAGTCGCTGTTGTCACAGCTCAGGAGAGGCATAAAGAAAGAAAAGAAAAGAGAAAATAAATAAAATAAGAAGGAAAAAGTGTAAAAGAGTAACTCGATTAAAAGTATTCGGAACGAGATTTTCGAACCGTGCAAACTTCTGACTTCTCCGAAAATAAACATATGGATATACGCAAACGTATCCAAAATAATAATATACTCGGAATGGGTATTTTTGCGTCGTAAAAATACTTTTAATAAAAACATTTAAGTTATCAAAATATCGATAAAGTAGGAAATAAATATCGAAACGCACCCAATAAATGGGGCGTTACATAATGTATGAACCTCCTTCTGGAGGACTCGCCTAGCTATCGGTACAAATATGCTAACATAGCTGTCCCCCAAGCACGAGACGCCATCGTGGTGGGGTCGCGACAGACGCTCAGTAGATGAGACTTCACCCTGTTCATGGACTTGTCAATGAACAGGGTGGAGCCAATCAGAAGAGCTAAGAATCCGCTGGCGATGGCCACCCACCCCCCTTCACGGCGGCCTTCACCTCCATTGGCGGGAAGCCGAATATGGAGGTGAAAAGTGTATCATCTCGGACGCCCATAACCTCGTCCCCGTCGATGCGAAGTCCTAACAGTTGATGTACGTCATGGAGGGTGATCGAGATCTGGCCCCATGGGAAGTGAAATCCTGAGGTCTCCGGATACCACCGCTCCACGAAGGCAGATGCAAGCGCATGGTCCACCCCAGCCCACTGCATTTCCAGGAGGCCGTGCAGTCCACTCTCCCTTACAAGTGCCATCTACTACGATTCAGGAAGTTGATGAACAAGGCTACGCAAGCCAATGACAGTGGCTCATAGCCGATAGACCCGTAAGACAACTCTATCCTGTAATGCAAATATCATTTTAACGCCAATAACACGTTCGAATGTAATCAAAAATAAAATACCAATTGAATATAAATCCGTACCTCACCGACCCAAATATCACGAGCAACGTGAGTCTCGTAGCTCACGAGTAGGTCCCGTATAGCGGGACCTCCAGGAAATCCATCGGCGACATCTACAACAACAGGCTAAGGCGGAGGTGGAGAAGAAGGTGGTGGAGGTCCACCCTTCTGTGCAGACTGACCAGCACTCCTAGCACCGACAGCAGAGCTCTCTAAACGAGCGGGGGCAGGGGAACGACGCTCCATGGACTCATGCAAATCCAACACAAAAGCGTCCACGTCCGCCTCGGGTAGGATCTGGCCGCCGGAAACGTCGGAGGAACTGAATAACATGTCCATCCGCTCGTCTACATGCGCATCGGTCTCTTGTAGTCTCTCCTCCTCCTCCCGAGGATCCTCCTAGACGTCAACGGGATCCGCTAATCTCATCTCTATCATCCGCCTCTTACGGTTAGAAACCGTAGCGGCCAATCCCCGGGTACTAGGCCCGACAACCTATATAATTTACATAATTAACGCCTAATTATATTAATTATTGACTAATAAACGGCTAATTGTTAACTAGTTTCATTAATTAACGACTAATTACATTATCTATTGCCTAATAATCCACTAATTGTTAACTAATTTCATTACTTAACCACTAATTATATTAAATATTGACTAATAATTCAATAGTTATTACTTAATTAAATTAATTAACGACTAATTATATTAACTATTGACTAACAAACGACTAATTGTTAACTAATTTGCATAATTAACGACTAATTACATTAACTATTGCCTAATAATTCACTAATTGTTAACTAATTTCATTAATTAACGACTAATTATATTAATTGTTGACTATTAATTCACTAATTGATAACTAATTTGCATAATTAATTAACGACTAATTACATTAATTATTGACTAACAAACGACTAATTGTTAACTAATTTGCATAATTAACGACTAATTACATTAACTATTGCCTAATAATTCACTAATTGTTAACCAATTTCATTAATTAACAACTAATTATATTAATTATTGACTATTAATTCACTAATTGTTAATTAATTTGCACAATTAACTAACGACTAATTATATTAATTATTGACTAATAATTCACTAATTGTTAACGACTTATTATCGACTTATTGTTTACTAATTGTCTAATAATTAAACACAAATTTTATTAATTATTGACTAATTTGAACAAATTCATTACTTAACCACTAATTTTATTTATTATTGAGAAATTTCACGACTAAATATCGACTAATTTTCTAACTAACTAATAATTTCATTAATTAATTATCTATTTAACAACTAATTTCTTCATTTAACGACTAATTGTCTACAAATTTACTAACTAACCACTAATTTGTTATCTAATTAAAAAATAATTCACTAATTGATAAATAATTTATTCAATTCATATTTAATTATTCAATAAACATTAACGACTAATTGTCTACAAATTTACTAACATTTAATTAGATCAAAATAAAATAAAAATTAAATAAAATAAATAAACGTACCCCACTAACAACGAGGGATGTGCGACATCCCCGAACAACGCCTAAGCGTCCTCCTCGTCCTCGTCCTCGTCCGGCGTCCAAATCGAAAACGGCTCGTCGCCGGCCTCGCTGCCGGAAGAATCACTTCCTCCGCTGCCGGAGCGGCTACCGGTCCGGACAATCCCGCCATCTCTGCCTCTAGTTCTGACCATCTTCCTGGTGTTTGCTGGTGGTTTGCTGCTGGTGGTTGCAAAGAAAATCGAAGAATGGAGATCGCCGGTGATGGAAAGCGAAAGGGAGAAGAGGAAGAAGACGAAGAATGCGGCTACGTCAAACTTTGTAGACTTAACGATCCACGCCTACGCCTCTCGCAAGCGTAGTTTCTTTTTCATATACGGAAAGCAACTACACATGCGAGAGGCGTTGACGTGTCTGCTTTTCCTCTTTTTTGAATCGGAAAGCACTGATGTCGACGCTTCTCGTAGACGTAGTGTCTTTCCTCTCTTTTTTAAACTGATGACTACCCATTTACTACGTCTACAAGAAGCGTAGGCGCATTTTGGGTACATTTAAAATGAACATGGTGGTACGAATAGCAATCTTGGTCGAGCTTTGGTATGTTGAGCCTCGGCTCGTTTTTAAACAATTTGATTTTGAGTTAAGTCTTAAATTTGAAACGAGTTTAAATTTATGCTTGGACTCGGCTCGCGAGCTCGTGCGGACTGGTTTCGGCTTGTTTGGCTTGTTCAGCTCGTTAACTAGTTTTTTTTCATTGCATTGCATTTAGTTTGTTAGTTTCCATTTCATGTCCCATGTTTAATTTCTTGCATTCTTATAAAAACAAATGTGCTTCTACGATTGATATAACCCCTATAATGAAATTTTGTGTGTGTTGACCTAGAATGAATATTTTGAGCTTGATTTGTTTTAATGACTTATGTAGTATTTGAATACTTTGCTAGAATTTATGTGATATTTGTGAATTTGCTTTTATCTAGGTTAAATTTAGTTATGATTTTTAAAACTGAATTACAAGTTCTTGCACATTCCATAGGGATGATTTAGGTATTCGACTTCATTCTATTTTTTTTTAATCTTGATCATGCATTTACCCCCTCAAACATTGAATAATATGGCATCATTTGACCCATCCGGGAATCAAGATATGTGTTGGTTTGAGTGGTTCTTCTCCACAGCGCCGACAACGGTTGTTGTTCTGATTCCCATCCTCCAGTCCGATGGTGGTGACTCTCTGACGGCGGATTCCTGTTCAGGTTTTGATAGCATGAATTATAGTCTATATTTTGGGACCTGTTTAGACGTTTTATCTTCAATAACCTGCATGTTTGGATGTATATTATGTGATTATATTGTCGTTTTATCTACCTTTGCGGGAATCGAGGTCTACACCAAGTTTCGTTGTAATCGTAGGTAAAATGGCACGTTTTGAATCAAAATGGAGCTAAGGAGTCATTGGAGCTACATTCAGGAGCTTAAGGAAGAATCCAGGAAGCATGAAAATGGATTAGAGATTCACTTTGGACTATATTTGAGAGATTTCACATTCAGTTTAGAGTCACCTCGGTTGACTACAGAGTCACCTCGACCGAGGTGATCTTGAGGAATGTCTCGACCGAGGCGAATACCCTGATGCGGCGAGATCGTTTATTCTTGGCTGAGATCTTTTATGTTTGGAAGGAGAGATCTTATATTTTTGGGCTGGATTTCTGGAAGGAAGATTATATATTTTGGAGATCTATTTTAGAGATTAAGATATATTTTATTAGGATAATATCTTTTCAAGATATTTTATCTTTGGAAGATAGTTTTCCTATATAAAGGGTTGGATTTTCCACAAGTTCAACCATGCTTATACAAGCCTAGAGGGTTGATAGCATCCAGCAATTAAGGGATTTTCTCAAGGGTTTTGAAGGAAGGAAGATTGAAGGAAGGATTGATAGCTTGTTATAGCTTTGTGAAGGGTTTTGTAAGACTTTCTTAGATTTCCTTCTTGTTGATTTGTCTTGTTGGATTTGTTATCCAAGGAACGCTTATATTTGTGATATTTGATTCAGTTATTGAAGCCTTGTTCTTAAGGTTTTTGTGTTCAAATATTCACTTTCTTCCCATATATTTGATTATTGCTTTCATGATGATGAGTGGCTAATTTCTTTGTGAAGGTTGTGGGAAAAACAATGATAGAATAATCTTAAATTCCAGTAGGACCCTGAAAGCTCGAGTCTTTATCCTTAACCCTAGAACATCTCGATCAGTCGATGAACATCTCGGCCGGGGTGGAATTCGTTTGACCGAGGTGACCTTTCTGATCCGAAACTGAGAGTTAAGTGTTAGAGTTTGCCAAATCCTATTTTTATTACACCTTTCCTGTTTCAATGCAAGCCTAGGATGAGACTTACCCGGTAATTCCTTTGTTTTTTTACCCAAGATCATAAGTGTAGGTAATAAAGGTTTGTCCTTTATTGGGGTTTGAGTGTGCTTTCATCCCATCTTTATGAGTTAGCCTGAGACTTACCCGGTAAAGGTTGATTCTATTCCCTTAGTTGGAGTGTTAGTTTGAGATTATAATTCCTTTCCTTAGTACCTTGAGACTTACCCGGTAATAGGAGCTTTTGGTTTGGAGTTAGTGAGTAGTGAGACTTACCCGGTGATCTATTCCACTTTAGTAACACCTTCCCTTTGCAAAATCTCGGCTTTGTCCGCTTATTCTTGAGATCTTGAGTTGGAACCACAACTAGATGCTTTAATCCCTAGAATTGCATATTCCTTTAATTGACTTTTTATCATCTTTGATTGCTTTAATTGCTTTTGTGGTTAGTTGCGATATTTACTACCTATATTGGTTTTGTTTCACCTAAGTCCCTGAGATCGACATCCCGAAATTCTTGCTTTTACTATGATTGACCCGTACACTGCGGGTTCACATCCTTGTTTTAGGCATACATCTAGGGTTATAAATTTAAAGCTTGCACACACCATTTGGAGCGAACAAGTTTTTAGAGCCGTTGCCGGGGACTTGGTCTAGACCGAGCCGGTTGCGGTAGTCTTTCGGGGCACTTACCCCTGTTTCTACTAACCACTCTACTTGAGTGACTTTCGCAGGTTCTTTCTTGTATGTTTATGCGAAGAACCCGCGTTGGGAAGGAAATCGTTCCTTACGATCCCGAACCAGAAAAGACATACAAAAGACGCTTGAAAGAAGCTAAGATGGCCAATCAAGAGAATCGCGATCTTGAGGCCGAATTGAAGGAGGCATTGGAACAACTACGCTTCAGTAAAGAAGAACTACGACTTGAAAAGGAAGAAACTCGCGCAAGGACGGAAGCGATCGAAGAGATATGACGACTTTACAGGACCAATATCTACCTCGACCAGTTCTAGATCCTCGACCGAGGCAGGACCCAGCTCCAGTTGCCCCGGCCGAGATACTTCCACCTCGGATGCCAGTCCGAGATGCTCTTTTTGCAGGTATTCCACAGACCCTAGGGCAGAGGATGAACCCCAACCAGCAATTAAGGCGTCCAGGAGTCAACCTAGGTGATCCAGCGGACCATGATTATGAGCTTCAATCGCAAGTTCTTTCCATGATTCGCCAATGCCAGTTTGGAGGGCTAGAGAGGGAGTCTCCGCATCAACATCTACAAAACTATGAGATCTTGATGGAGATCTTGAGACCTTCATGGCTGGAAAACAACAATTACAAGTTAAGGCCTTTCTACTTCTCTTTGAAAGATAGGGCGCTTACTTGGTATCAATCTCTCCTCCAGGAAAAATCAACACTTGGGAGGAGATGACGACGAAGTTCTTAACTAAATTCTTTCCCCCCTCAAAGACCGCTGAAATGAGAGGGAAGATCAATGCATTCATCATGAAGGACAAGGAGAGTTTGTCCAAGTCATGGGAAAGATTTAAAGACATCCCTTTGGATTGCCCACATCATGGGATTCCAAAGATAGAGTTGTTGGTGATATACTTCAAGGGACTGGACGGAAACACCCAGTTCAACCTTCAACTACTATCCGCCGGCACGTTCATGGACATGTCGATTGACGAAGCTTGGGAGTTCATAGAGAAGCAAGCTTTGCACATGGAGAAATACTCCCACCAAGGAGCTGAAGGTGGAGTTAAAAGAGTCAACTTCCAAGAAGCTCCATCAAACAATGATCAACTCACCTCTTTGAAGAATGATGTGAAGCAATTGAAGGAACTTTTGGTTGCTCAAACCAAGAAAGAAGATGAAGGATATCAAAACTCAAGGAACAATGGTTACCGGAACAACAACAACAACGGTTCCCGGAACAACAACTACAACAACAATGGAGGATCCAACAACAGTAATTGGAGGCCAAACAATCAAAATTCGGGTAACTCTTACTCTAACTCCAATTCAAACAATTCTTCTAATCCTTTCCTCTCTTCTTCTTCTTCTTCTTCTTCTTCTTCTACTCCATTTAAGAGTCAGGAACAAGGATCAAGTTTATCCCAATCAGAAAAGAAAGATGCAGTGTTGAAGGCCATCTTGATCAAGCTAAACTCGATGGAGACATCCATGACTTCATTTTTGAAGGCACAAAAAGCCTTGGAGCAACAATTATTTAACAAAGCGAATGAAGCGCCAAGAGATCCAGGGAAGCTTCCAGCAAGGGCGGAAAGCAATCCCAAGGGACAGATCATGACAATAACGACGAGAAGTGGACTGAAAACTGCAGATCCAGTGCCTCGGTCGATGCCAGTACAAATGAAGAACACCTCGGTCCAGGCACAGTCGAAGAACACTTCGGCCGAGGTGCCGACCGAGGTCGAGCCTCATAGAGCGTTGGACAAAACTGAAGTTTATGTCCCACCTCCTGCATATAAACCACCACTTCCATTCCCCCAGTCAAGGGCCAGAGCACATCTGGATAAGTATTTTGGTAAGTTCCTTGACTTGATGAATAAACTACATATTAACATCCCTTTTCTTGATACTATTCTAGGGATGCCCACCTATGGGAAGTTCTTGAAAGAAATTCTATCAAGAAAGAGGAAGTTGGAAGACTTTGGTGAAGTAAGGATGACATCTAAATCCTCGGAGCTTATTCAAATCATGAAGGAGAAGATGTCACCCAAGTTGAGAGATCCCGGCTCATTTTGCATTCCCATTCAAGTTGGGGATATCACTTGTGAAGCCTTGTGTGATCTAGGAGCCATCGTGAGCATCATCCCGCTGGAGCTATGTGTGAGAATCGGACTTGGAGAGTCCAAGCTGGTGAAGATACGGTTGTACATGGCGGACCGCTCCATTACCCATCCCGTGGGCATTTTGGAAGACGTTCCGGTTAAGTTAGATAACTTCTATTTACCTATAGACTTTGTTGTGCTTGACATTCCCGCAGATTATCCCGTTCCTATCATTCTCGGGAGACCATTTCTAGCAACTTCGGGTTGCAATGTGGATTGTAAGAACGCCAAGTTGCAATGTAACATTGGCGGTGATCAAGTTGAGTTTGCATTGCTTGCGGCAATGAAAGGAGAGCCGCTAGGAGATGATATCTTCAACATCTATGATGAAGAAGAATCAAGAGAATTGGTGAGCTCTATCCTTATTAATGATCCACTTGAGAGAGTTATTAGTTTTAGCTTAATGGAGGAAGGTATAGATGCTTCTTTTGATGCAGATATACGGAGCTTAAAGGCGCTGGAAGAAGATCCAGGAGCTAAAGTTGAAAAATTAATCCAGGAGAAGAAGATCTCCAATTTCGGTCCCAATTGCAGTACCTCGACCGAGGCACTTTCTGGACCAAGCGAGGTGTTCTTGACTGAAGAACATCTCGGTCACCCTCTCTGGACCTCGACCGAGGTTGAAAGCGAGATGATGTCAATTGAGATTTCTGAAAGTCCAGTTCTTCGATCTACTCTACTGGAAGGAGGAAGCAAAGATCCACCTCAAAAAGCACCCCCAGTTGTGGAGCTTAAACAACTCCCAAGTCACTTGAGGTATGTTTTTCTTGGACCGGATTCTACTTATCCCGTCATCGTCAGTGCTTCCCTCTCCGAATCTGAATTATCTAAACTAATGCATGTCCTGAGGAAGCATCAAAAGGCTTTGGGTTATACTATTGATGATCTTATTGGCATCAAGCCTTCTTTCTGCATGCATAGAATACTAATGGAGGACGATCATAAGACTTCACGGGAACCTCAAAGACGGTTAAATCCGATCATGAAAGAGGTTGTGAAGAAAGAAATTCTTAAGTTGTTGGATGCAGGTATCATATTTCCTATCTCGGATAGCAAGTGGGTGAGCCCAGTACATGTTGTTCCGAAGAAAGGAGGGATGACCGTTGTGACAAATAAGAACAACGAGTTGATCCCAACTAGGACCGTCACGGGCTGGAGGATGTGCATCGATTACAGGAAGCTGAATGTGGCCACTCGGAAGGACCATTTTCCACTTCCCTTCATCGATCAAATGCTCGAACGGTTGGCCCATCATTCACACTTTTGCTATTTAGATGGCTATAGTGGCTTCTTTCAGATTCCTATCCATCCGGATGATCAAGAGAAGACCACTTTCACTTGTCCATGGGGGACATTCGCTTATAGGAGGATGCCATTTGGATTATGTAATGCACCCGCTACCTTCCAGCGATGCATGATGGCTATCTTTTCTGAGTATATAGAGGAGATCATGGAGGTATTTATGGATGATTTTTCAGTATATGGTTCCTCTTTTGATGATTGCCTATCTAACCTTTCTCTAGTGCTACAAAGATGTGAAGACACTAATCTCGTTTTGAATCGGGAGAAGATTCACTTTATGGTTAATGAAGGCATTGTGCTAGGACACCTCGTTTCCAGTCGAGGTATTGAAGTCGATCGAGCTAAGATCGAGACTATTGAGAAACTTCCTTCCCCTTGTTCTGTTAAGGGAGTGCGGAGTTTTCTCGGGCATGCAGGTTTCTATAGGAGATTCATCAAGGACTTCTCGAAGATCTCTAAACCACTAACTAAACTCTTGAATAAAGATGTTTTTGAGTTTTCGCAGGAGTGTCTCGATGCATTCTACAGGATTAAGGAGGCGTTGATCTCCACTCCCATTATCCAACCTCCGGATTGGACCCTGCCCTTTGAGATCATGTGCGATGCGAGTGATGTGGCGGTAGGAGCGGTGCTTGGACAAAAGAAGGATGGCCGGACCACCGCCATTTACTATGCTAGCAAGACGCTAGACGAAGCCCAGCGTAACTACGCAAGACGCTATACAACCGCCAATAGCGTAACTACGCTATTGGCGGTTGTATATGCTTTTGAGAAATTTCGTTCTTACTTAGTAGGGGCGAAAGTTATTGTTTACACTGACCATGCAACTATTCGTTACTTGCTCGCTAAGAAGGATGCCAAGCCGCGTCTTATTTGATGGATTCTCTTGCTTCAAGAGTTTGATCTAGAGATCCGTGACAAGAAGGGATCCGAAAATCTGTTGCGGATCACCTCAGCCGGCTACCTCCCTCTTCACGCGAGAAGGACGAACCACCCATAGATGATTCATTCCCCGATGAGCACTTGCACTTGCTGGAACGTTTGATAGACTTCCTTATCTCACCCCATGATGAAGGTGAAGTATGGGGTGAGGACACCTTCCAGCATGTTTAGAGATACCGTACGGTCCAGCTAGCGACCTTAAATCAAGCGCTTCTTGGGAGGCAACCCAAGGTATTGCTTTCTTTTCCTTTTCTCTAGCTTAGCTTTAGATAGTTTGCTTTTGCTTTGCTTTGCTTTGCTTTGTTTTTGGCGTCCTAGACAGAAAATAGGTAATCTCTAAGGAAGAAATACAACCCAGGAGCAACACTAGAAAGACAGAAGTTCGAGAATCGAGAAGACGGAGTTTGACTGAGACACATCTCAGTTGCTGTCACAACACCTCGACCGAGATGATTCTTGAGCAACCGAGGCGACTAGGGTTACAGAAGATCCACCTCGGTCCGTACCACCTCGGTCCGGTCGAGACCATCTCGACCGAGGTGACAGTAGTTCCAGAAAAGGGTATAAAAGGGAGATCGATTTCTCTCTCTTCCCTCTCTCACCTTCTCGGCCGCGGCGTCCCCATTCATCTCGTTCCCCATTTCTCGATCGTTTTCGACGATTCATGCTTCCAAACCGCAAGGAAAGAGTAGAGGATCGGTTTGCAAGTGACAATCTGCAACAAAAATGCTCCGACTCAACCAAATCTGGGGTAAATCGAACGAAAACCCTAACTCGCTTTTCTTCACTGTTTCGGTCAAATTGGGCTTTGGTTGCCCCTGCATTGTGTTGAAAAAGGATTAAGTACCCCATAGGAACAATTGGTAGTGATATTGGGGGAAAATAACTGGATTTCTGAGAGTTACGATCGAACAGCCTTCTACCTCGGTCCAGTCGACTGACGTCTCGACCGAGGTGTTCTTGGGATCTGACAACCGACCGAGGTGGTCTGACAGTGAGAGGAAAATGAGTTCTGATAGACAGCTGGTTCTGAGGGATAGATCCTCCCCTTCTCCTTCTTCTTCTCGCCGCTCCATACCGGTGATCCATGAGCGTCACCGGGTAGATTATGACCGCATTATTGCGCGTCCAGTGATTGCACCGCGATTCCTTGATATCGCTGCTTTTGATTGCCTCTACGTAGATGATGATTTGAGGCGGATGATTGCTATGGTAGGGTTGGAGCAGTTTACTGAGATTAGAGCTCCAGCCTACCTTGAGCCGACTTTGGAGTTTGTAAGCTCCGTGACCTACCTGCCTACAGAGTAGGCCATCAAGTACAAGTTGCTGAACCGGAACTACTTAGTTCCGATGGACCATTGGAGGGATATCTTCGGGTTCCCGACCTCCACAGTTGCTGATTTTCCTTCTCGAGCCGTGGCTCGAGAGTTTTGGGGCCAGGTAGCTCACGTAGTTGAGCATGCTGATAGGTGGAGACCGGGAGACTCCAGGAAGCGTATTATCTTCCACCTCGCCTTTAGACTAGCCCACCGGATCTTTAGCGAGACACTTCTGGTGCGTATTGAGACGCCCCAGAAGATTAGACAGGGTGAGTTGTTGAGTCTGTACTGTATGGTTACCGGAGGAGTTCCTGACTTTGGAGTGATGTTGGCTGAGGATCTCCACAGGATCAAGGCAAAGGTGAAAGGGGATATTTGCTGCGGTGGTCTAGTGACTCACATCGCGAGTTACATGGATTTAGATTTGAGTGCATGTACTATAGTGGCGGCTTCCAAGCCGCTTGGGCTACAGGAGATGATTACGAGGAGGATCTTGGTTCCTCGCGGACTTAATACGCCGTATGTGGCGATGCCCTGGGAGCAGACTGCACCTCAGGGTATTAGATGGTCATCTCAATTCTCAGTATTTGACCCGCAATACTGGTACACCGCGTGGATTCCTCTTATTGAGGACGCTCGAGACGCAGCAGCAGCTCAGGAGCAGGATGAAGAGGAGGCTGATGAGGAGGTTGATGAGGATGATGATGGCGGTGCTGTCAGGGACACAGGGACAGATACTGCTGGCACCAGTATACCAGTCGTCGATCTAGACGACGAGGAGACAGAGGACGAGCCAGCTACAACACCGGCACGTCCTGCCAGGCGTAGAGTACGCAGGCAGAGGGATCCCGTAGCTCACCGCCGGATCGACAATCTGACAGATCAGATGATTGACTCCTATGCAGCCATGACCGTCGATCTAGGGGGACGTTTGGATGACCTTCACCGAGAGTTGGATAGCCGGACTCATCAAATACTGGAGAGCTAGCACTATCAGCGCCGGATGATGGAGATCTAGTTCCGGCATATGATGGGACATCCGTTCGACCCATCCCAGCATCCGTACATACCATACCCTCCACCACCGCCAGCAGATCAAGATTAGAGCTTGCAGGATTTCTTTTCTTTATTTATTATGCAGCTCAGCTTTGTCCGGTCAGTATTCTGTTCTTATGACTTATTTGACCCATTGGGACAATGTGTCCCAAGTATGGGTATGCGGATATGTATTATTTGACTTATGTGGATGATTGTATGACTCTTGACGGATATTTATGAATTTATCCTGCTCTATATGCTTATCTGAGACTACATGCATGCATACAAGTTATTTGATTGAGAAAAACATCAAAAACTGGTTTAAGAAAAAAATTTTTTGCCTCGACCGAAGTGATTCTGACCGATCGAGGTACTTTACCTCGGTTGACTTAGAACATCTCGACCGAGGTGGCTTAACTGAGAAAGTTTTCAAAACAATTTTTGTGCTTCTTATCTGGATATGACCTCATTGAAGATTTTTGTTTGCTAACTGGTTTTGAAATCTTTATATGTTTGAAAGGTTTTATGATATGTTTAAGTTGCTAAATACTTTGTTTGAAATTTTTGGCATGTTTAATACTTTGTTTTTATCCAAATTATGTTGAATTTAAAGGTTGACACCACATTATGAGTTCTCTCACTCTCTTCCTGGAAAGACCAAGGAAATTCATTCTCTTCTCTTCTTCTTCTTGATCATGCTTAGCCCCTCATATACATATTGCCTCCCATTACCTATCCGGAAACTTGGAAGCAAGCAAGTGAAAAGCAAGTGAAAGAAAAGTTGAGTAGTTGGCCGGAAGTGAAAGTGTTAGAAAGTAATAAATAGGTTTGGGGAAGTCAATCATGATGATGAGTAACTCGGCACCATTCACATAGTCGGGTGTTTGTGTCTTGCCAAAGTCGGATTGAGCGATATTCCTAACGGGTCATGGTATGTGCATCAAGGGTTTGAGGCATCTCAAGAAATTGATGATTGCTGATCTCCTAGGCTTCGGTTATTGTGCATCTCTATCCATGCATCCCAAAAAGTAAAGTAAAAAGTAAATAAGCAAAGCTTATTGGTTGAAGATGTTGAAGTTCAAAGGAAGTGAAGAAAAGATCCTTTTCTCGGATTCTAGCACCACATTCCCTATATGCATCCCACCCTCACACGTTTCTTGACCTTCTCTTGAAAAGACCTTGAGACCTCGAGCTTGTTGATTGACTTGATGGTTTAAACTGGATTATACATGATTAATTTCGATGATTATGATTTATTATGCATTCTATGATTTTATGCAAAGATGAACAACTTTCTTATATTTATAAAATGTTTTGAGCATGTTTTGATTTTAAATTCGATAAAGCATTCTCTTAGAGTGATCTATGATTTGAGCACACCACCAAAAATGTTTTGAAATACTTTTCATTGATCTTTATGACTTATAATCCATTCTATCTTGTATTTTAGATTTGGAACTTGCTTGGGGACAAGCAAGGGACAAGTATGGGGTATTTTGATAGTATGAATTATAGTCTATATTTTGGGACCTATTTAGACGTTTTATCTTCAATAATCTGCATGTTTGGATGTATATTATGTGATTAGATTATCGTTTCATCTACCTTTGCGGGAATCGAGGTCTACACCAAGTTTCGTTGTAATCGTAGGTAAAATGGCACGTTTTGCATCAAAATGGAGCTAAGGAATCATTGGAGCTACATTCAAGAGCTTAAGGAAGAATCCAGGAAGCATGGAAATGGATTAGAGATTCACTTTGGACCAGATTTGAGAGATTTCACATCCAGTTTAGAGTCACATCGGTTGACTATAGAGTCACCTCGACCGAGGTGATCTTGAGGAGCGTCTCGACCGAGGCGAATACCTTGACGCGGCGAGATTGTTTATTCTTGGCTGAGATCTTTTATTTTTGGAAGGAGAGATCTTATATTTTTGGGCTGGATTTTTGGAAAGAAGATTATATATTTTGGAGATCTATTTTAGAGATTAAGATATATTTTATTAGGATAATATCTTTTCAAGATATTTTATCTTTGGAAGATAGTTTTCCTATATAAAGGGTTGGATTTTCCACAAGTTCAACCATGCTTATACAAGCCTAGAGGGCTGATAGCATCCAGCAATTAAAGGATTTTCTCCAGGGTTTTGAAGGAAGGAAGATTGAAGGAAGGATTTGATAGCTTGTTATAGCTTTGTGAAGGGTTTTGTAAGACTTTCTTAGATTCCCTTCTTGTTGATTTGTCTTGTTGGATTTGTTATCCAAGGAACGCTTATATTTGTGATATTTGATTCAGTTATTGAAGCCTTGTTCTTAAGGTTTTTGTGTTCAAATATTCACTTTCTTCCCATATATTTGATTACTGCTTTCATGATGATGAGTGGCTAATTTCTTTGTGTGATTCTAGGGTGATTGGCTGAAGGTTGTGGGAAAAACAATGATAGAATAATCTTAAATTCCAATAGGACACTGAAAGCTCGAGTCTTTATCCTTAACCCTAGAACATCTCGCTCAGTCGATGAACATCTCGGCCGGGGTGGAATTCGTCTGACCGAAGTGGCCTTTCTGATCCGAAACTGAGAGTTAAGTGTTAGAGTTTGCCAAATCCTATTCTTATTACACCTTTCCTAGTTCAATGCAAGCCTAGGATGAGACTTACCCGGTAATTCCTTTGTTTGTTTACCCAAGATTATAAGTGTAGGTAATAAAGGTTTGTCCTTTATTGGGGTTTGAGTGTGCTTTCATCCCATCTTTGTGAGTTAGCCTGAGACTTACCCGGTAAAGGTTGATTCTATTCCCTTAGTTGGAGTGTTAGTTTGAGATTATAATTTCTTTCCTTAGTACCTTGAGACTTACCCGGTAATAGGAGCTTTTGGTTTGGAGTTAGTGAGTAGTGAGACTTACCCGGTGATCTATTCCACTTTAGTAACACCTTCCCTTTGCAAAATCTCGGCTTTGTCCGCTTATTCTTGAGATCTTGAGTTGGAACCACAACTAGATGCTTTAATCCCTAAAATTGCATATTCCTTTAATTGACTTTTTATCATCTTTGATTGCTTTAATTGCTTTTGTGGTTAGTTGCGATATTGACTACCTATATTGGTTTTGTTTCACCTAAGTCCCTGAGATCGACACCCTGGAATTCTTGCTTTTACTACGATTGACCCGTACACTGCGGGTTCGCATCCTTGTTTTAGGCATACATCTAGGGTTATAAATTTAAAGCTTGCACACACCATTTGGAGCGAACAGATTCCCCTCCCCATCACCGCCTACAATAGGAGGAGCTTTGTTCGCTCAAAAGCGTGTGTGAAAATAAGCTTTAAATTTATACCAGGAATAAAAGCAAAAAGCGAACCCGCAGTGTACGAATCAATTGCAGTATAAGCAAATATTACAAGGTCGATCACAGGGACTTGGTGAAATCAAGCGGTAAATAAATTTAGTTTAGACAAATTGCAAATTAAAGACAAATAACGAGTTTGTATGCAAGAATTGAGAAAGCGCATAATCTAGAGATCAAAGTATCCAATTGTGGTTTTTGATTAAAGACTTCTAAAGATCTATGAACAGAGTTGAGATTGTAAAGGAAAGGTGTTTCTAAGACGGGAATAGCTCACAGTGAGGTTTCACTATCCATTAATCCCAATCCAAAGGCTCTAAATAGAGGGTGTTGAGTCCTCTATGGGATAGAGATCTAAGGAAAGGAACTATACTCTCAAACCAAACACTCAACCTAGAGAATAGAACTAACCATCACCGGGTATGTCTCACGTTAACTTACAAAGGCAAGGGAATGACACACTCAAACCTTAATAGAGGGTGTTGAGTCCTCTATTACCTAGAACTCATAATCGTTGGCAACCAAGCAAGGGAACCACCGGGTAAGTCTCTTCTCACGACCGGATATAGGTTAGAAAGGTTCAACAAGGCTAGGGTTTAAGCAATCTTTAACTTTGGTTTAAGGATAAAGCATCAAAGGTACGATAGAGAGAAAATCGGTATGTTCATCACTAAAAATCAGTCGATTTCCTTCAAGAACAACCCGATTTTTTTTTTCTACAAAGGTAAAACACAACTCTCATGGTCCAATCTCAACGTAAGGTTCATTCTATCATCATCTTAACCACAATCTTCAACCAATCACCCTAGAATCGCAAGGATTTTAGCCAACAACACACATTGTGAAAATCAAGATATATATTGAATCAAGAATATCAAGAAAAAAACAAATCTTGAATAAAAACAAACAAATCCTTAACAAAGGTTCACAATCTCTGAAAACTAAGCAAAAAGAAAAGACAACTCCAAAACTTGTGTTCAAAAGTCAAAAAGAATAAAAAAAAACTAGAAAAACCTCAAAAGAACTTCACTTTCTCTGCAATCTTCAATCTCGGATCTTCAAATGCGTTTCTCCTTCTCCTTCCTAGGGATTCTTCAATGACTCTGGATGTCAATCTAAGGGTGGTACAAGGTGTTATTTCCTATCCAACCATCGATGTCCACGTCGTTGGGAGTGCTTTTCAATGTTGAAGGTTATAGGATATTTATAGAGATAAATTTAGAGTTTTAGATAATCATGAGTCTTGCTTAAAGATAAACCCTAACTTAAAGATAAACTGCAACTTAAAGATAAACCCTAAAATTTTGGACCGAATGATCTATCATATTTCTTCATGATCTAATCCTTAAATGTGTCATTCCGCCCCATAATTCGCCAAATTACCTACAAATGTAACAATAATCCGTGTAGACATCTAACTAGCAAAGTATGCAAATATGATCTTAAATGTCATGTATTCATGTTTATGCATGCAAAATAAAGGAAAACTTTACATAAATGCATGCCTAAATATAGGTCATAATTCATGTCAAGCTTTGATATGGTTTGTAGCCTTAACAATGGCGACATCCACATCCTACCAACACAAAAAATCGCAACTGAAATTGAAATCAAAATGTTCCAAATAGATAACATGGGAAAGAAAAATCTCAAGAGAGAAGCAGGAAAGAAAATTCGCAATTGAAATTGAAATCGGAATGATAATGGCGAAGTCTAGGAGGAGCTTCAACGTTGGTTGAATCCTTGATGACGCCAACTTCCTTGCGAAATTAGCTAAGTGATCCTATTCAATAACAAGTAACAAAGAAATTTACAGAAAGGAAAATGTCAAGAGAGAGAAACAAGAGAAACAATGGCGGTTGCATCATGGGCGGTGAGACCCATCGGCGGCACTATTGCAGATCTGGTTCGCGCGAGAGTAATTTTGTAGATCCGGCGGCACTATTGCAGATCCAGCGGTGGCCTTGCGAAAATTTTGAACTTTGGATGAATGTTAGGGTTTGGGCCGTCAATTGGAGTTTCGGATGTAGATTTTGGCGATTGAGGGTGATTTTGTGGGGTATTTATTTTCAATTTTCAATTTCCCCTTATAAGTTAGAAAGAATTGGCGTTTTAGGGTCCTTGAAGATACATCTTTGTGTATTGAGCCCCTATTATTAAATTAGAAATAGTACAAAAAATACAGATTTGATTGGTGACAATTTGATGGAAGTTTTGGAGGTGATTGGTGATAATTTGATGTAAGTTTTGGAGGGAATTTTTGCCTCAAAAAATGCAGCTTATTTGAATTACCTTACTCTTCCCTCTTTTTGTACAATTTATAAACCAATTTCCCTCTTCTAATACAAAAAACTCCATGGATGGCGTTTTTTGCTTCAGCAAGGGGTGCTGGTTATGTTGGGTAACCGGTTAATGGGTAAGTATTGTGGATATGTTTGCTTAAGTTTTTTTGTAACGGAGATCCGCTGGAGTTGGAGACAAATATTCCGACGAAGATGAGACTATTATTTCGGAGGCCGACGAAAAAGAGAAGTCCGACGAGCCTTGGTTTCCAACCGCCGGAGTTTTGAGACAAAGATTCCGACGAAGATGAGGCTATTGTTGTGGAGGCCGACGAGAAAGAGGAGTCCGACTAGGCTTGGTAAGTTGGAACCAAATCTGTATCTTTTGGGTAGGCTTACTAGGCTATTTCTACTAGATTTTGGGTATGCTTTTGATTCGTTTTGTTAAGTAGTATGAGGTATGTGTTTGATGAATTGAGTATAATGTTTAGGGACATGATTACCCAAGTTATAGGTATTATTATTTTATGTTATAAAATTTTACCCAATTTATGGGTACGGTTGGGCATGTTGATTTAATCTTAGAGCATTATATAAGTTTGGGAAAATGTTACCCAACTTATGGGTATGATTATTTTATTGGGTATATGTTTATTATTTTTGTGGTATGTTTCTTATTGTTAAGTATGTTTAAAGTGAAATGTTGGATATGGTTTATGGTTATTCAAACTGTGTTATAATGATCAAGTGTCTTTTGGTATTGATTTTTATGTACAATATTGATTTGTGTATATTTTCGGTATGACAAATTCAAAATTGGATGTGCGAGTATGTTTGTATAGTTTGACAAAATTATTTTGGGTATGACATTTACATTTCTAGATAAACGAATGCTTTCGAGTATCTTTGTGTAGTTTGACAAAATTTTGGGTATGACAGTGACGTTTTTGGGTAAATGAATTTTTTGGTAGGTGGGAAATTGTGCATTTGTGTAGTAGGTGAAGATAAATATGAAATGTCAGATGTCAAATCTGCAAAAGTTAGTGACAATGATTGTTTTTTGGACCTAAATTACAAAGATGAAAAAGGTGTGGGCCAAAGTAGATAGTGTTATAGTGAAAAGGGCACATTTCATCAAAAACGCCTATAAGTTATACCCTTGTAATTAAGTGTTATTAGGATTAAAATTTTATCTAAAATAAGTAGGGTCCGATTTTGTATCAGCGATACAAAAAACCCTTATTAGGTCAATCTTCTCATCAAAAAATACCATTGTTTTAAAAAGTAAGTTAGAAAAGTATTAGTTGTGATTTTTTGTTCTTACATTTTTATTGTTTTTGTAAACATTAATATTAATATATTATACCCAATTTTGGATTTATATAATCTCTTTACTTATTTAAATTAGCAAAAACATGGTAATATAAACTTTCATAAAACAACGGTTTATATAAGTTATAACATGTTTATAAGAAGTTGATGGCATTCAAGCTTTTAATTTTTTTTATAAATAAACATAGATTAATGTTTTTACTAACTTAAATTTTAAATATATTGACAATTTCAATGAGTCTATACGTTGTATAAATTTGCTAGTGTTAATGATTTTACTATTTTAGGGTGAGTTGGTTGAGTAGGCCATTTTTGTATAATGTAGCATTGGTTGAAAAGGGGAGGTAAGAACCCATCGAGGTAATATGCTTTGCTTGATTCCCCTTAGTATCCTTTCGGATACTAATCGCCCTAAGGTATCATTTCGGATGTCAATGGCACAGGGAAGTGGATCCAAAGTGATGTCCATAGAATGATCAAGAGACGCAAGAAGGTCAACAACAATGTTGATTTCCCAAAAAATGTGGCGAATACTACAACAATTGAAAAGGGGGAGGTAAGAAGATATATGAGATATAATCATACCAGTCTCCCAAGGGGTTGTCAAATACGAAATAATGAGTTAATGAGCATCAAGTAATCTCCCTCAATTTCAATATGTCAAAAACCCAAAACAAAAGATATTTTGGAAACCTTCCCGTAGAGCAAAAGCAGCTTCCAAGATAGAGGAAGCCCGCTCCAACAACAATTGAAGAAGCAAAGCAATCCCTGATAACAAAGCCAAAAGCAAAATGGCCAGAGAGGTGTCTCGGCGCATCAACGTTA
This sequence comes from Fagopyrum esculentum, assembly GCA_033239045.1. Lineage (NCBI taxonomy): Eukaryota > Viridiplantae > Streptophyta > Magnoliopsida > Caryophyllales > Polygonaceae > Fagopyrum > Fagopyrum esculentum. Next base: position 121,343,387 of record BSUD01000004.1, read on the forward strand.
AGTTTAATAAAATTCTCCATTGGACGTTGCCACTTATTATTCTTCTTTTTTCTCTCTGTTTTGTTTGGTTTGGTTTATTATTTGGATTTTTTAGTATTAGTGTTATCCTAGTCTTTGATGAGATCGTTGGTACGTTGTTGTAAATTGTGGAGAATTTTTTGGTTGTAAAAAACAAATTGATTCCGGGTAAACCAAATAAGCCACCAAGTGGCAATAACCTTTCTCAATTCGTTTGTTGTGATTGAATCCTTAAGATCTAAAATAAGATAAGAGTTTTTCCAATTGTCAGTATTACAATTTTGAAGAAATATTTTGATTGTGTCGTTTTCAAGAAAGATGAGTGACAGGACATTTCAAAAGAAGATGCATTGCACTTTCCGTATGATGATTGCACAATACGCAGCTCATAAAACTGGAAACTTTATTTTCATTTTTCTATGTTTTGGAAATATGTAATATATTTCGGATTTATGTTTTCATTTCCGACCATACTAGGAGTAAAAACTTGTACGGATGGAATCGTTTATTTAATTTTAGCTTGCACGATTGTGCTTTATTTAAAACTTTGGTTGAATATAAGTTAAAAAAACATGTTATATCTTTTTCCCGAAAAAAACTCAATACACCCGTCCACCCGGCGGGTACAAATGACAAAATCTACGCATTGGAAGACTGGTCAGATTGTGATTTTAGATGACGGGTTGAGTGATAAAAATGGTACATTCATCCCATCACCAGACTCGGTGTCATCCTTAGATACAAGTCAGTTTTTTATTTCATATGGCTCGTAAGTCGTCACTTGTCAACTGCAAGTCAGTCCTTACAAACACGTAGGCTGTGTTTGGCAGGCGTTTTACACTAGTGTTTCCGAGTGTATCTGAGTGTTTCTCATTTTAATGGGTGTTTGGCCTCCTGAGAAACACTAGTGATTAGTGTTTCTCGGAGTGTTTCTGAAACCGTCATCAGAGCAAGGGTTTTTCTCTTACACTAGTGTATCTTGGTACAAAATACCCGGAATGTCCTTATCTTTAAACGATATTTACACATAAAACCGGGTATATAATCAATACTCTCTCACATCAATACACCCTAATCTTCCAATCTGAGAGCAAAAAACCTTTGTCTTCAACGAGGAACCACCACCGGCAACGACGAACGCAAGTCTCGGTAAGTGAACTATCTTTGATTTTTTCTATCTCAAAAGCAAAAAAAACCTTACTATCAACAGGGAAATTTGTTTTTACAAATCTATATGTTTTTACCAGACGCAAGTCTCAATATCGTCTATCTCAAAAGCAAAAAACCTTTGATTTTTTCTTCAAATGTGCTATATGTTTTTACATATCTGATTTGTTTTTACAGACCTATAGTGCTCATTGCTTGTACTCTTCCTGTCAACAGGGAAATTTGTTCATTGCTTGTTCATTGCTTGTACTCTTCTTGTCGACAGATCTATGGAGGATTGCATTGCTTGTTCATTGCTTGTTCATTATTGTCACCACTATCTGTCTCTCGTTTTGTTCCCATCTCGATTCTCACCTGTAATTCCATTAATATGAAAGTATTGTATCCAATCTGAATATATGTCTCTCGTGTTGTACTCTTACTGTCACCAGTACATCAATGTTTCTAATTTCTTCAAATGTGCTATATGTCTCTCATTTTGTTCCCATCTCTCGTTTTGTCTCCTCCATTTTTACTGCAAATGATAAGCATGGTACTGCTACTAATCGAATTGTCCAAGCTACTTTATCTTTCTATAGTGTTCATCATCCAAAAAAGTGAGAGATTTGGAAATAGGAAAGTATTGTATCCAATCTGAATTATATGTAGGTCACATGGATACTCTTTGTCTGCATTCTGTTGAATGTATCTGTCATTCCTGGCTCATATGAATACTGTATGTCGGCATTGTGCTGGTGTATAGATTGACATTGTGCTCAATCTATTTTTGTCTGCATTGTGATGGTGTTCAATTTATCCCTGTATAAATTATTTGCATTGTGTTCAATCTATCTCTATCACTGTCTGCATTGTGCTTGTGTTTAATCTACTGCTAGTAATTGAATTTTCCAAGCTTTATCTCTGTTTGCATTTTTTATCTCTATCTCTGTCTGCATTGTGCTGGTGTTTAATCTACTGTCTGTCTTCATTGCTTGTTCATTGCTGGTGTTTAATCTACTACTACTAATTGAGTTGTGATGGTGTATAACTTGGCTCATATGAATACACTCTGTCTGCATTAGACCGCCATTTTTTTTAATGTGCTCATTATTATGATGTTTGTCATGCATAGATATATAACTTTTTTATTGTGTACTATACTTGTGTTTGTACTAAGCATTTATTTATATTGTTTTAGCGTGTAGATGGATGATAATAATGTCTCACAATGTCGGTCTAGGGGTCCAAATTTTCCTTGGACATTTGAACTAGTAACACTTCTAGTGTCAATTTTAATTAAATATCAAAAGAAAAACGGGAGCAAGCAAGCTTACAACTAGAAGGACATAACTGCTACATTTATTAGTAAGACTGGGAAGGTTGGAGTTAAGGAATTTTGTAGAAATAAATTCGAGTCAATGAAAAAGGAATACAAAGCTTGAAAAAGTCTTAGGAATTCTGAGACCGGTCTAGGATGGGAAGAGAAGACTTGAATGATTACGGCTTTTAATGAATGGTAGGATAGGAAGATAAAGGTAATTTCATGAAACTTTTTATTCATACGTTGTTATAGCTTTTAAAAATATTAATTTGTTATGTTTAATAATTTTTTTGACTTGTTTGTGCTTTGTATTGTAGGAAGATGTAAACTATAAGAAGTATAAGAACAAGGGTATGAAAGTGGAGTATAAGGAGTTGTTGACATCGTTGTTTGATGGAAATGTAGCTACGGGTCGTCTAGCCATGTCAGCTAGAATGGTTCGTGAGGCAACTCCAGAGCCTATCTCGCTTGTAGATGATGCGGAATTAGGTTTAGGTGAAGATGACGGTCAGGGTGGTGATTTTTTTTCATAAATTTTGTCGGCACTGTCAATGACGGTGGCGGTTCTAGCTACTCCGGAGTTCAAGCAAACGATGATGAGCCGGTTCAATTTACAGAACCAACACCGGCAACTAAGGGTAATAAAGATAAGGGTCCGATGAAGAGGAAAAGAAGACAATCAGTTGGGTCTTCCAAGTTGGAAGCCTTCTTGGAACGTTCACAAGAGAACAATGATAGATTGCTAGCAGTACTCCAGGAGGAGGTAAGGTCTAAGGTGATAACACGATTTATGACTCAGTTTTAGGTAATCATTTAGATAGATTTCTCACTCATTCATGCGTGGTTTAGCATTAGTTCAAGACGTTTTGCACTCAATTCATGTATTTTGTCGAGATAGACGTCTACACGGACTTGTGCGTGTTTTATAGGTATTTCGGGAAATTTAAGAGCTAAAACGATACGTTGGAGGATCGTTCATCAAGATGACATATCCTCGGATGCATTAGGATGCAAATTAAGGGCTAAGGAGGACTCATGGAATCTTGCCAACACTAGCCATGCACCAAATCACAGCATAATGATCCAAGGCGAAGTTTCTGCACAGAATCACGGTTCTTTGACACTCCACGGCCGTGGAATCACCCGTGGATTTTGCCAGATTCTTGTGACAGCTGTGCCACGACTCTCATGGCCAGCTCATGCAAGTTTGTTATAAAAGTGGTCCTTCATGGGCTGTGAGAGGCAGCTGGGAGCAATCTTGGAGCAGCTCTCCATTATCCAAATCCTCTAACAAAAATATTCTCCCAACAAGAAGATTTTTTAGGAAGGAAAGTGTCAAAAAGGAAGAAGAAGAGCTCCATTGAAGAGGAGAAGAAGAACACACACCATTGCCACACTTTGATAGCTTGTAGTGAAGAGTTTCGGATTTGATTTCTAGAGTTGTATGAACCATTTGAACCTTCTTTAAGAGGGATTGTGAGTTAATCTAATTCTATCTTCAGCTTGTTTTGATTTAAGTCCACTTGTTCATTTCTTTTCCTTCATCATCTTGCAAATGAATGTTATGATTTTGTGTTTGCTTGTTTCGATTTCCATTATGAACGTTGTAGGCTAAATAGATGTGATTCTAGGGTAAGGAAAGGATGGTTATGGCTAGGGCTATGATAGGACGGACTTAGATTTATCTTTGGATGACTTGTGTGCATAAACGTAGTCTCTGTTAGGAATTACGGGTGGTTCTTGTCAAACCACGGCCGTGGTTTAAGTAGAACAAGCCGTAATTTTCCTGGTTCGGTGGATCTAGTCTTAGATTGTTAAAATGTTGAAATCCTAAGTGTTTGTTGAGTTAAATCTATCCTAGGGTGACCTAGTGTTAGCAACTAAGTGCTAGGAGAGACTTACCCGGTAATCCTTACTCTTAGATTCCAAAGATAACAAACTTTAGGTAGTGGTGAGCCTAATAAGCCGCCATTGGATTAAGTGTGTTGGATGGTAGCTTAAGACTAACCCTTCCGAGACTTACCCGGTGAGGATAGGTTGGATCTTTAGATAACAATCTGGTTTGAGTAGAATTCCGTCCCTTAGGGTCTTAGAGACTTACCCGGTAATGAGACCTAGGGAATGGATTAGTAGATCATGAGACCTACCCGGTGATTGATTCCAATTTAGAAACACTTAACCCCAACATAGTTAATCCAAGAAATGAATAGATAACTTGAGTCATATGCCATAACCGGAACTTCCAACCCCTAGAATCCGTCTTTTCTTTCTTTGATCTATATCTTGTTTAGTTTGTTATTGGTGTCGATTCATAGTTTAGTTGATTTATTACTTTGCATGAATTGTGATCTTTGATTGATCACCAAAAACCAACCAAAACATTTGAGATTTTCATTTCTTTCTTTCTTTCTTTTCTTTCAACCTAGGTCTTTACTAAATTCAATCACAAATCGAATCAATTTCACCTTAGTCTTTGTGTTCGACCTCGGAATACTATCCCTACTACAAACGACCCGTACACTGCGGGTTTCGCTAGGTAGTTTAGGATTTAGTTCGAGTTATAAATTTAAAACCCATTTGCGCATCACGATCTTAGCGTAACATAAGGCAAGAGATGAGGAGAGAGTGACTCAGAGAGGGTTGGATGTTGTTAAAAGGATGGTCCACAATGACATGGTTGAGAGCGGAAGTCCACTATGGTGTTACATTGTTGGGAGGACTAACATTAGGAAGGATATGAATATACTATTTAACCTGGACAATGATGAGGAGATGTTGCGTTGGTTGACATGGGAGTATGAGCGGTCATTGATGTAGTTGTCTGGCTGTTAGTTTTATTTTATGAAACTACTATCTTAAGAAAAACATGTTGGATTGTGTATGTTTTGTTGGATTATATGTTGATTTTAAATTTCATGACACTCCTTTCATTATTACTTATCTTATATTCATTGAACTTGATTTTCATGCACTATCTTTAAATTTCTAGAAACTCCTTCCTTTAGTAGTACTTATCTGCACAATTTATTTCAGGTTCTGGATGTCAAGTTCTAGTACTGATAGCCATGATAGTGACGACAATGAGCGTAGACAAATTCGACGGTTAAACATTATTGAGTCTCATCAAGAATTGCAAAGACAATATGCAATTGCAGCTGATCACTACTACAAGCACATATACAAGGAGCCTTGTTACACGGAGTATGACCGGGGGAGACTTTGGATGAAGGAGATATTGAACGGGCATCACATTCGGACATTGAACATGTTCAGAATGGATGTTGAAGTTTTCCTACGTTTATGTAACGAGTTGGAGCAGAACTATGGCCTCACTTCTTTTATAAAAGTCTCCGTAATTGAAAAAGTTGGTTTGTTTTTATACACCCTTGCACAAGGGTGCTCGGTTCGTGTTGTTGCTGAACACTCTCAAAGGTCAACCAAAACTATACATCGATCGTTTCATAGTGTATTGAACTCTATTACCGGATGTGGACATGAAGGGTGTGGACTAGCAGGTGATGTCATCCGACCCCGGAACCCAAATTTTCCTAGAAAACACCATCACACATCGCAGCTGACCCGAGATACAAGGATTACTTTAAGGTAAACACAAACAAGTGAATGATATATTTTTGGCTCATTTTATTTATTCGTAAATGGACTTATCTGAAGTTTTCAATTCAGGATTGCATTGGTTGTCTGGATGGTATGCACATAAGTGCATGCATTGAAGAAGTTTCTCAAGTTCCATTTGTCAGAAGGAAACATAATGTGACTTTCAACGTCCTCGCCGTATGTGACTTTAATATGCTGTTCACTTTTGTCTTGTCTGGTTGAGAAGGGTCGGCTCATGACGCCAAGGTTCTCAAAAATGCAATCTACAACCCCAATATCAACTTCCCACTTCCACCTCCAGATAAGTACTATCTTTGTGACAAGGGTTATGCAGATAGACCGGGATTCATAGTTCCATATTCAAAGACTAGGTTCACTTAAATCAATTTGACAATGAGCCTCCAAGCAACAAAAATGAAGTATTTAACAAGGCACATTCTTCTCTTAGAAGCTGCATTGAACGTTGTTTTGGGATCCTAAAGAAGAGATGGAAGTTATTATCTGATATGCCTTGTTACCCGGACTACACCCAAGTTGACATCCATCTTGCTTGCTTTGCATTACACAACTTTATTCGTCTATACTCAGGGTATGATGACTTGTCAGAAGATGAGGATGAGTTGCCAATGACTAGTCAAGACGAGGTAGAAGAGGTGGAGGAGACCAATAACAATGGAAGAGGAATGGGTCATATTCGTGATCGTATTGCAACAACAATTTGGAATGCAAGAAGGAATATGTAATATGTTTGATTTATCAGTGACATTGTCCAACTTTTATATATGTGCACTTTTATGATGTAGGTGACTCTTTTTACTGTTTTCAACTATTATTAATAAACTTATGTTTTATAATTTGTAAACGTTCTCTAAGCTCATCGCCGTGTATGATGAATTTGCATGTGTTATGAAAGCAAAGGCAAAGGACGATAACATTTATAACCAAAAGACTACATTGTTCATTCATGGGTCATAGAACCCTAATAGTACATTACATAAACTGCAATTACAACCCCAAAGAGTAACCCCCAAGCAAACGATCGTAAACAATTTTCCGTTTTAAGTTTCTTGTTCACTTGTTTCTCTTTTTTAAGTTCTTCTTTCAATGACTCAATCATGACAACACCATCCCTTTCCCACATGCGTACTACTCGAACTTCATAATCCAATCTTCTCCTCTCTTCACGTAGTCCTTGCACGAAATCCCTCAAACTTGATGAACATCCACTATCATCGAATGCGTACATTAGCATTTCATCTTCGATGAGATCATCCTCTGCCATCCCTATGTCGCTGTCAAAACCAGAGTAGTCGTCCATTGATACCTAACACAAACAATAAACAAGAATAATGCCAGAGATAAACAACAATAATGCCAGAGATAATCTGATATGCATACACTGCCAAAAAATGACCAAAAATGTCCAAATCGGACAAATGGTATTATACACTGTCAATAAGCACCAACAATAAACAACAATAATGCCAAAGATAAAAATAGCACACAAACTGATATGATATTGTACAAAATGTAATCTGATATGAATTTCAACCATCAAAGATAATCTGATATGCGTACAAACTGATCTCATTTGGTAAACATAATACCAGAGATAAAAATAGCACAAAATATGCCAAAAATCAGGCTTGCAACCTCTAATTCTCAACTCCTCCAAAGCACATTGAGCATCCAGCACCTTACCGGCATTACAAAACCCATGAACAAGTAAAACAACAACAATGGAATCATTAATCTCAAATATGCCATTTTTAACCTAAATACCAGCAATGTATCCAGAACACCATCACACATCTTGCAAGGTTTGACAACACGCTTAATCAGTAATGAATCTAAAACAAACAAAAAAAGCTAAACGGAAATGCTCCTTTTGAAATCCAACACCCAAAACTAGTTTTCTGCTACCACAACACCACCTCTCTTCTTCCACCAAAAGCAAAAAAAGTCCCATTTGCACACAACCTGCTCGATGAAATGTCAATGAGATTGACACCAAAAAAAACAATCGAAACAGTTATCCAACCACTCAAATTCAATGCTAAGAACAAATTCGTTCGTCAATTATACTGAACAATTCAATCTAATCAAACAAACAACCCAACAATCACGCAATTTGCAATTGTAGTCAAGACGAGTTAATTCCACAAGTAATGAGACTCGAAGTTAGAATACATTGTGACACTCAATGTGCTCACAGAACTAATTGACGACAGAAGCAAAATCGGAGAAATAAAGAAAAAAGGAATAGCACAAAATCGACAGAAATAGGGGAAGAGTGAACCTGGATAACCTTCGATGATGACGGAATGGAGTCCGACGGCAGGAGGAGGAAGGACGGCGGAAGAGCAAGGGTTCTCTGTTTCTCTCACTTGTCGCCAGAATCGCCCAAAATCGTCGTATGTGACCCTATCGATTTCTCCTTGTACAAATGAGGCGTTTCTGTAACCCACTACCACACAACACAACCCTAAAAACACTTGTGTTTCTGCCAAACACAGTTTAGTGTTTCAATAACACTAAACACTAGTGTTATATAAAAACACTTCATATTTACACTAGTGTACCGAATCACTAGTGTATAGTTAAAGGTGCCAAACACACCCGTAATGTTTTCAACACCATTTAGTAGATGACTGAGTGTGCTTCTTGTGAATGGAGATTGGACACGCTTCTTCGCTGTTGTGTGTAGACCTGGGCAAAGCGGTCAGACGCGTCCGTCTATCCGAAAAAATGAATGAGTATGACAAATCAAATTGGCTCGTTCGGGCAGTTGAACCGGACCCGCTGAGCAAATATGACAAACTCAGAAGCCCGTTCGAGCCGCTAAGTCCGACTTGCATTCAAAAAAATATAGAATAATATAGATTTATGAAGTTTATGTCGTGAGTTTGACTTGGGGAGTAGCCGCTTTTCACTTCTCACATTCTCTCTATGCTAGCTTATATGTGAAAACCATAAACCGGAGACACCGCTGCAAGCCTGCGTCGGAGAATGTCACTGCAAGCCTGCATCGGAGAACAGCACCTTGAGCTCTTGTCGCTGTATTGTAAAACCAGAAAAAAATAATAGTAAAAACCAAAATGGGACCCGCGGGCTGCCCGGATCCGCAAATCCAGCAGGTTCGGACTCAGTCCGGTCCGGGTAGTCGTGTAAAATATTGTTGAAAGTCCGGGCCGAATGGCCCGAATCCGAAGATGCCCAGGTCTAGTGTGTAACTGTGCTTGTTCCACTTGGGTATCATGCTTCTTTCTTTGATCTAGCCTTTGGTGATTGGTTATATGAGCATTGGTTGGTATCAGCTTCTTAGACTTCCCTCGCTCATACTTTTACACGAAGCGTGCAATCTCACCAGAAAAAAAAAAAAAAAAAAAAGTTTTAAAACTCAAAACTTCCTAGTCATTCATTCAGCCTAACTTACAATAATAGCTCATGAATTATCACATGATGACCAAATCAATAATCTCCACTCCACTGTAATATTAACAAACAAATGAGGTTTTACATACAATTTTTGTTACACCTGTACCCAAACAGAATCAAGAACAAAAATCAGTGCAGCTGTTCTTTATAGTTTATACAGTTATCAAACAGCTGCATTACAAATCCTGTTTCCCCGGAATTTCAATTTCACATAGGAGGAAAAAGGAAAGAAAGATGCAAACATATTGATGAATTGATATGAATGCAGGAAGGAAGTAATACACATACCAGATATAGACCGTGCCCTGTCTTTTCTGAGACATCCGACAAAATTAGAATAATCTCTGTTTATCTTCTTCATTTCAATGCCCTGAAAAGTTGGCTTCCAAGGGTCACTGTGGGGGTTCCTTCCCCCATACCAGTCGTTAAGTTCATCTCCTTCTCGAGTATCCTGTCCAGTTCAGTTACCACATAGCTCATAGACGGCCGTCTTTCATTTGAAGGCTCTGTACAGTAGATGATCAGCTGTGCAAACTCTTCCATCCCCTCTGTGGTGAATCGTTTCCCCAGTCTTTGATCAATTATCTTTGAAATGCTGCTGAATTCCGGGTAGTTTTGCACCTGCAGGACGGATATATCCATAAAATGGTCATATAATTTTGACTAAAACAGCGAGCAGCCGAAAAAGGTATTGCCGGTTTTATCAGAAAGATCAGTTACCCATTCAACCAAATTTTGAGTGGAGTTTGCAGGATATAAACAGCTAGCTTCCTGTCCGCAGGCTAACTCGAGTAGAAAGACTCCAAAGCTATATACATCACTCTTCTCTGAAAACTGCCGGAACTCTTTTACCCTTCAAGGTAAATAAATAATAAGAACCCGTGTTCAGTAAAAAGAAAATGAAAACGTGAGGAATGAAGACAGGAAATATGAGTACTCTGGTGCAAGGAAAATCTCATCAGCAGTAACTTGAGAGGAAGATCCAGCTACATCAAATTTCCCCAGGAAGTTGCGGATTCCTGTGTCTGCAACCTTTGCTATGAAATTCTCGTCCACAAGCACATTTGATGTCTTAAAATCCTTGTGTAGCAACCGGGGACTTAGGGAATGAATATGAGCTAAACCTGCATTAATGGATTTTAAAATTAATTATTGGAATTATTATTCTTGTTTCAAATGAGTGATTGGAATTATTCTTTATTATGTTTTCTTGCCCAAGTTAAAAAGAAGAACTATAATGCCAGTAAAGCCACAAATGCTCACTGATTTTCCAGAAGATCACCTTTAGCGGCCCCTAAAGCTATCGAGAGCCTGTGCTTAAATTCTAGCTTCTCACGTGAACCTTGACTTGTCTCTGTGGAGTAGCTTAGACAAGTTAGAAAGTGGGAGCTCCAACCAAAAATATATACATAAAGATCAGGCCCAAACCGTTTACCATACAAGTGGCTTGAAACACTTCCATTAGGAATGTACTCGTAAACTAGAATCTGTAAATTGCTGTCCTGGCAGTAACCTACAAGAGTCACAATGTTCCGGTGTTGGATTGATGAAAGATACCGCACCTGAATGACATTTATAAGAAAACTTTGATCGAATCTCTGAACATAAGGGAAAGATAAAGGATTACCACTGCTCACATCCACAAAAGTTTAGTACTTAACACAAAATAGCAGGTTTCATTTATCCTCAAATGCTTTATCATTTCCCAATCTAGTTTTATAATGACTAGGTTCCAAACTTATGCGCTTTGTATTTCTTAATCCTTCCACTTTATCTTCCGTATATTTGGTACAAATGGTGGTCAACTATAAAATATGTTAGCTAGTAGTCTGCATATATTTAATGTTATAGCTTTTAGAGTATACTCTACATAATATAAACTTTCAACCTCTAGATTTGATAACCCTGTACTTCTTACTTTTCTGTAATTACTTTAAATCCCTTATAGGCTAATCTTCTTGTATACTTAAAGACTGAATAGTCTTCTGTAATAAAGAAGAAAGGTATTTCCTTTGCTTTCATGGTATCAGAGCTCAATTGTCCATTAACCTGAGTTTTTCTTGTTTTAAGCACTTGTCGCTGAAACCTTATCAAGCAGAGCAAATATGTTTTTCTGCATTTCTATTTCCTTCCTCTACCATTCTGTAGAGAACCTATTTTTCCTGAGTTTATCAGCCTTCATTGTTGTTTTCTTCTCGGTTCTTCTTAGCCTTATTGCAGGAAACCATGTACAATCTTTTTCCCATGACTAATTCTTCACAACTTTTCCAAACGTTCCAGCCATGTTATAAACCTAGACAAATCCTTACAGCTAATGGTTCATCAGCTCAGGTTCTAGGTCAAGGAACCATAAATATTTCTGATGATCTCGGCCTAAAAAATGTACTTGTGCCAACATTCTCAGCCAACCTAATATCCATTCACAAACGGATTAAAAACCTCAATTGCTATGCTTTGTTTTCTCACTCTGGATGTATTTTACAGGACCAGGGTTCGGGGATGAAGATTGCTTACTAAGGAGAAGGATGGTCTCTAATACCTTGATTCTCCTAAGAAAAGCATGAACCAATCCTTTTGCCATGCCTTGAATACCACCAATACCAATGCAGTTTGGTCACTTCATTATAGACTTGGGCACCCTTCCTTTTACCTTTTAAAGCACTTGTATCCTGAAAAGTTTCAAGGAATTGATATTCCTTCTCTATCCTGTGATGTGTGTGAACAATCTAAACACACTCGTGTATCCTTTCCCCTTAGTAACACTAGTAGTAAGCTTTTTGAGTTAATTCACAGCGAGATTTGGGGACCATCTTCTATTAAAAACATTTCCGAAGCACAATGGTTTGTTTCATTTATTGATGATTGTTCAAGGGTTACATGAGTTTTTCTTCTCAAACAAAAATTTGATGTCAGTAACATTATTCCTTCATTCCTCTCTATGATACAAACTCAGTTTGAGATACAAGTATAAAGATTCAGAACTGACAATGCCAAAAATTATTTTAATAATTTCATTGGCAGTCTCTTTCAAAACCAAGGAATAATTCACAAATCTTCGTGTATTTATTCTCCCCAGCAAAAAAGGATTGTTGAAAGGAAAAATAGGTATCTTCTCGAGGTTAGTCGTGCTCTTCCTTTTCATCATAATGTCCCAAAACAGTTTTGGGGTGAACTCGTGAAGCTCTTCTTATTGCTACTTTTCTGATAAATTGCCTCCGATCCAAAGTTTTGAATCTTCAAAGCCCTGTTGAGTTGGTAAAACAAATTTATCCAGATTTCAGAACCATTAATCTTCCACTTTGAATCTTTGGTTATATTACTTTTGTACATGTTCATCATCCACACCGTGGGGAAACTTGACCCACGTGCTATCACATGAATATGCATATTCATTGGCTATTCTCCAACTCAAAAGGGATACAAGTGCTATCACCCAAACACCAAGAAACCTATGTCTCCTTGGATGTTGCATTTGCTGAACCCACACCTTTTTACCCCTCAAATGAGACCTCTTCCCAAACTTTTGATTGTGATCCTCATCCTGACAATGTCTTGCCTACATTGGACTCATTACCTTTCCCACATTTCCATGAGCCAGCAAAATCACAGCCAGATTCACCCAAACAACCTAAGAACCGGGAAGAACCCTCACAACCTCAAATCGACAAGGTTGCACAGTCTGATTCAGTATCTAACATTCTTTATCATAAAACATGCTTTTCTATGGTCTACACAAGGAAACAAAGACCGGTTCTAATCCAACAGCCAGATCAGTCTCATCCTCTAGATCTTGGACCTGAGAGCACGCGACAAGAAGGTATTCTATTCGAAAGTCAATCTTCTTCTTCTTCTTCTTCCAATTGTCCAGAATTACCTGAGTTAGAGTTGCCCATTGCTCTCAGAAAGGCTTCTCGCTCCTGCACAGATAATTCCCCTTTACCCTTTATCCAATCAAGAATCCTTTCATTGATTTTGTCCTCATAAAAAATTCTTACAAGACCTAAACCACATCCCCATTCCTAGGAATGTGTTAGAGGATCCTAAGAAAAAGGAATGGAAAGAGGCAATGCGAGAGGAAATGTGTGCACTTAAAAAGAATCACACTTGGGAACTTGTTAAGAAACCATTTGGCAAGAATATTGTTGACTGCAAGTGGATATTTACCCTCAAATACAAGGCTGATGGATAGCTGGAAAGGTATAAGGCACGATGGATGGCTAAAGGTTTCACTCAAACTTTTGGGATTGATTATCAGGAAACCTTTGCTATCGTTGGCTGCCCATTTCAGCTGACTACTTCGGCTGTTTGATGTGAAAAATGCCTTCCTCATGGCAATCACCTAGGACATGGTTCGGGAGGTTCACGTCTATTATGAGAAGTGCTTGTTACAAACAAAGTCAAGGAGATCATACATTTTTCATCAAACATTCAGCTTCAGGGGGAGTGACCATTCTCTTCGTATATGTTGATGATATTATAGTCCCAGGTGTTAACAAAACTGAACAAGACAATCTGAAAAAGAAGTGGGAAGCTGAATTCGAAGTTAAGTCCCTAGGTAGACTTAAGTACTTTCTCGGAATTGAAGTTGCTCATTCTTCACAAGGAATATTTATCTCTCAGCAGAAATACATCACTGATTTACTTAAAGAAACAGGTAAAAGTGGATGCAAGCCGGCATCAACCCCCATTGATCCAAACCACAGGCTCGGAGAGTCTAAAGCTGACCCAATTGTTGATAAAGGAATGTATCAGAGATTGTGTGGGAAATTGATCTATCTATCTCACACTAGACCTGATATTGCTTATCCTGTGTCTGTCGTAAGTCAGTTCACGCATAACCCACGACAATCTCATCTCCATGCAATCTACCCCATACTTCAATATCTGATAGGGTGTCCAGGAAAAGGGGTATACTTTAGAAAGGGAAACAAACTGAGAATAGAAGCCTTCACATACGCTGACTATGCAGGTTCTACTGTTGATACAGGATCTACCTCTGGGTATTGCATGTTTCTTAGAGGGAATCTCGTTTCATGGAGAAGTAAAAAACAAAATGTGGTTGCAAGATCTTCTGTTGAGGCTGAATTCAGGGCTCTTGCACATGGTTTGTGTGAGATGTTGTGGTTAAGAATCATTTTGACAGATTCTAAGATCAAATGGGAGGAACCTATGGTTCTACATTGTGACATCAAGTCGGTTATCAGTATTGCACATAACCCAATCCAGCATGATAGAACTAAACCTGTGGAGATCAATAGGCCCTTCATCAATAAAAAGTTGGAAGAAGGGACGGTTAAGATATCCTTTGCAGATGTACTGACAAAAGGAATCCACTGCTCCAGATTTATGGATTTGATTTTCAAGCTTGGTTTGATAGATCTTTACAATCCAGCTTAAGGGGGAGGTTTAATTAGTAGTCTGCACACATTTAATGTTATAGCTTTTAGAGTATACTCTACATAATATAGACTTAGACTTTCTACCTCTAGATTTGGCAGCCCTGTACTTCTTACTTACTTTAATTTGCTTTAAAGGCTAATCTTCTTGTATATTATAAAGACTGGAATGCACCTGACCACCAAAGCTAATTTCAAATTTAATTTACTACTAGCTACATCGTGTTCCTTGTGAAACTATCCTATGTTTATTTTTCAGAGCTATTATAGCATTCGTGTGACGGGAATCATAGTGTCAATAGAGTTAGAGAAACAACCGCGATATCGAAAACGAAATAAAATTAGAATAGGGTAGCATGAGACATATTTTGACCTTTTGCATATCATAGTTACACTTGTACATCAATAAGTGACCATTACCTCTTCGATAAACTCTTGACTAGAAGCACCGAGTCTCTTCTTGATGGCTACAAGCATCCCATCATCAAGCAAACCCTTATAGACCTCGCCAAACTTTCCCACACCGATCAAACTCGGGACACTAAAATTTTTGGTGGCCAATGACAAGTCTTCTATACCAAAACACCTTGCTTCTCGAAAAGATAACTCAATGACACCTAAAAGGTCAACATAGAAAAACCAAGTGATGAGGCTACTAAACCATAAAGATGGGAGATTGCCTCCGTAATGCACATGAAATACAGAGATGAAGCTACCTTGAACTGACTGTTCAGAAGATCCTGTTTCCGAGGTTCTTGAAATGCCTCTTTTACGGAAGAAACAACACCATACACCAACTGCTATCACCACCACTAATGCCACTGCTCCTGCAGCACCTCCTACTATGGCTGCAAGAGTTGTGGACATCTGGCACCAGAACTACTTCAGCCGTTAAAAGTAGTTTCAGAAGTCATTTATTCAACCTGAAGTAAAAGTTGCACATTATTACAAGTAAGATAAAGGTCTGAGAAGCAATAGTTTAAGTCAATTGATGTTTAGCTTTCTGCAGTTTCAAGCCCTTCAGCACTCCACTATTGAAAGACTAAGAAGAAAAGTTGTCTCAGTTTACAAGAACTGGTGATGGAAATTGGAGTATGCATCCTCAAGTATAGATGTCAATTGGTTGTGACTGCCTTTGCAGTTCCCATATCATATAGAGAAGTGCAAAAATACAGTCTAGCAATTACAAAAAGTTCCTCCGAAGAATACTTATTTTAGTTTTGATAAACCCTACAAAATTTCAAGCTACGGTGCTGCATTTAGACGCAGATGAAACATAGGCAATCTGGCAATGCAATCCTTACTTAGGTATCAAATCCAATTTCCTTAAAGTACAATTATAGCAAATCCAACATATGTCATCTACAATCTGTTGACTCTTGCGAATTGCAGGTGATATGGTGTAAGGAATACAACCCTGAATGATCGAAGATTCTAGGGCATTTGCTTATTTCTCAACACACCTATGCAAATGTATGTAAACCTTTAGAGTAGGAGGACATCAACAAGAGATATCGAAATAAACAACGGAGCTTCAACAAAAGAAGTAACAAAGACAAACGAATTCTACTAAAAGGAAAGTTGATCAAGTATATCTTCCTTTAGAGGACCATTAACTACATTTAATCTTCAAATGCAGCATTATGAACAAGAAACAAAAAGGGTAAAATCCAGATCACACATATACACTGAAACTTGAAATACAGAGGTTTTTCCCAACCTGGGTAGATCCAACAGACGCAAAAATACAAGAAGGGAAAAGATGCCAAAATAGGAGAAGAGTGAAATGATGATGATGATAATAATAATGGTGGAACAGTTGGATTGGGGATTGAAACAGGGCAACTAATGTGTAGTTAGAATATCAAAGTTGTACCTTTCGGAAGTCAAATAGCAAGGAAGTGAGAGAGATGGAAAAGTGGGGAAGGAATTAAAATTTATCGTTATTGGACTTTGGATGAAAACAGACAATGCCGCGAGAGAAAATAGGGTTGTGCGCCGACACAGTCACACTCAACTCTCCTTCTCTCTAGGTCGATCAAAAATGGAGGGTTCTTGAACGAAGGCAGTCGCCAGTTAGTAACATTATCATCAATTGATTTGATTAAAAGCGAGGGCAAACAAAGACAGTCGAATCGGAGATAGGTCTAAGCTTTCAAGAAATGGGGGGACTGGTGGAATGTGTATATAGAGAAGAAGGTGGTGAAGCAATAGCAAATTGGCAATGGCAATGGCGTTGGAAACTTGGTGAGAGAGAGAGAAAGGAAATTAAAAAGAAATAATTTTGTGGGCTGTAAAGCAGTAGAAGAAAGAGAGAGGGAATGAATTGTCTGCTATTGCAATTTGGAGGCTTTCATTTGCGCTTCTCCTGTCGCCAGAGCATGTTGGTTGTAATTTGTAAAGCTTATGTATAATTTGTTTATTTATTTATTTACATAATTATATATTTATCAAAGTTCTTTTTTAGTCGGTACCCATAAAAAAAAAAAAAAACATCTCGTATCCTATTTCGCAAAAATAATTTTTATTAACTTGTTTCAGAACATACTATTTCTTATCCCGAGACAATTTCGGGCCGGCCAAAAGCTCTCGTACATAAGGTGCGAGAGGCCAAATGTCTCAGTCAAATAAACATTAACCAGGAACCGTACATATATTAATTTTATAGGATAGGAATATCAACCCTTTTTTATATAGGTAAGAAATTGATTTATTTTATCTAATATAACTTTTTTGAAGGTAAAATATAATAATTTTACCAGCCTACCATTTCACCCAATATATCTTAAATTTCTAGACTTTTTTCATATTTAATTCTAAAATTCTGAAATTGTGAAAGTTATTTTGTTATTTATATTGTAACAGCATATTCTATATAGCTATATTAAATTATTAATCTTATTTTTCTATAAAAAATATAAATGTTGTGTTGTATGTACAAAAAATACTATAAAATTAAGTTAACTATAATTATGATGTCAATGTCAACACGATTATTGATTCTTACCTAATCAAGATTACTTATACTTTGTAACAAAAATGTTAGTACTGTTTTAGGTCAACAAGATTATAAGAACGGCGTTTGTATATACTTAAATATTTTTGTATTTCAACATGTATGTAAAGACGTATTGACTATCAATATTTTGTTGATGTAAGGGTAAAGTCGTTAAGTGTTGTCAAAAAATTTAAGTTGAAATCTTTTTGAATTGATAAAATATATAAGGAAATTAATATTGGAGGATCATCTCAAATGAATCACGAAATATTCAATTTGGACATAGAGCGACATCAATCCATCAAATGGACATATTAGAGGCAAAAAAAAAAAAAAATTCTCCAGCTTATCCAAACAAATACTTAGGTGTACTTTCAACTTTCAAGTGCGGGGGAATTGACTTTGTGTTATTGCCAAGTACACCGATCAGAGCAATCACATCTATTAATCTTAATTCTAATCTCATGTCCACCTACAAAATAGAATAGAAAAACAGGGAAGGTTACTTTGACTTTCATCTAGTTGAATATGTGTTGAACTCACAAAATAGAAAAGCTCTCTCTTGTTCTAAAACTTTTAGTGAAGGGATTCGAAAGCCGTTTGTCGGATAAGGATCGTTATTCTCCCCGGTGAAATGTATGCTGCCTACGGATAACAAAAGAGTATAAGAAGATTAGTAACTTCTTCTCTTAAGCCTTTCTTTTTCGATATTGTTCTTTGTGTTTTAGTAGAGTTATGAGCTTGTACATATGTCAATCTTGTTATTTTCCTAATCGTAATCTTGATACGAATCTTATAGTGGATTAAATCTTGAGGATCCCGTGGATGTAGGTCATTTGACCGAACCACGTAAAACTCGTGTCTTCGTTCTTCCATTACAGGTTTTCATTTCTTTCAAAATAGTGTAGTTTTTTATCGATTAAAGAACCACATAAAACATGTAGATCTAATAGGAATCTCGACAAAAATGGTATTTGAGCATGTTTTATTGAATAACATGGATAGATCTAGGTTTTTTCTGGTTTGTGTGGCGATTGCTAATCTGTATAGATCTAGGTTATTATTCCCGGATCTGTTTTTTTAGTCTGTTATTTCGAATCTGCTAAGTTTTATTTCGAATCTCCTGAGATTATTTTTGAATCTACTATGTGTTTCTTGTTTTGAATATGTTAAGCCTGCTTCAAATCTAAAGCATTTTTTGTTTCGAATTTGATTTCTATTTCGAATATGTTTATTGTTCTTTTTGAATCCGTTGAAGCCGCTTTCAGATCTGAGTATTTTTTTTTCCGCTGCTTTCAATTATGAAAAATTAGTTTTAGTCTTTGTGTTAATCGCAATCTATTTTCTTACTGTCAAGATTGTTCGCCCCTAGAGGTGTGTGCAAATAAGTTTTAAATTTATAAAACTAGAATCAAGCAAGCGAACCCGCAGTGTACGGATCGACGTAGTTAAGCAAGAATTCCAGAGTATCGAACACAGGGATTTGGGTGGGAACGAACTCGGTTGCAGGTTATCAAGCAAGTAAATATGAGAGTTTGCAAATATTGGGAAAACAACAATCCTAAAGATCCAGGTATCCAGCTGTGGCAATCGATTCAAGATATACTAATGATGTAAAGACAGAGTTGAGATATGCAAAGGTATACTAAAGTAAGGTAATCGTACGGTGAAGTTCCAAAAACCTTTTGTGACTCACCTACAAGGCACTCCCTATACAGGTTGTTGAGGCTCAATATAGAGGGATTCTAAAGACGAGAATTAGTATCAGATACCCAAACTTATAATCTAAAGGTCAAGACTAACTTAACCGATTGAGGTTGTTGAGGCTCACAATCGAGGTAGAGGTTGTTGAGGCTCACTACCACCTAGAAAAGACAAGTCTAAACTAAGCTAAAACAAATCTTTAACTTTAGATTGAAGTAAAAGCAGGTTCGTAGATTTAAGGGAAATCACGGTTAGTTCTTGAGGTTCCACGGCCGTGGACTCAAGAACAACCCGTAATTTGGGTTTGTCGACGATGTTTCTCCAACTCTCAGGGTCTAATCTGTTTGCGATCAATCTATCATCATCTAAGCCACAACTATCAACCCTTCACCTTAGAATTGTTAAGGGTTATTAGCCAATAACAGTCATATTGATTTCAATTCAAGAATTAGAAGATGAAAAGATGAAAACTTTCAAGAACTTTCAATAACCTTCAACTTAATCTCAAAATCACAAAGAGAACAAATAACGCCAAAAGATTCACAATAGAACAAATAACCGTAATCCTAGGAAAGAAAAGGAAACGGGATGTCAATCCGTTTTCCAAATCAAACCTAATCAAGAAGAGAGATCTTCTTGCAGAATCTTCCAAGAACTTCGATCTTCCGCAATTCCGAAGATCACAACAGCAATCTCCACTAAAAGTGCGAGATTTGAGCAACTCTCTGATGCAAACTTTGATCTCCAATGAGATCTCCCAAATACCTCTAAACGAGGGTTTGTGCGTTGCTAAGCGTTGATCCTTAGCGTCGATTGCTAAGCGGGAATGTACGTCTATGCGTGGATGCAAGAACGCTAAACATGCCTAAGCGATGATAATGAAATCTCCTTTCTTCCGTCTTTTTATAATGCAGGGCAAGGTGTCGGCCCGGCCCGATCTTCAAAAGATCATGGCTTCGAAGTGTGGCGAAAGATTCGCCAAGATCACGGTCGTGGAAGATTCCACGACCGTAATTCTAGGGCGTAATTTAGGGCAAGAACGTGATTCTTCCCTAAACTCGTGCATTCCTCAATCTAATACTCCAAATTGCTTCCAAAAAGTGTCCTCGATCTATGGACATATCAACTCAACTCTCCTTTGCTCGATTCCGTTCGGAAATAGCTCCAAATCACCTATAATCAACATAGAACTTGTGTAGACATCCATATCGACAATATAGGCAATACTAGCTCACATATGCATAAAGATCAATCAAAGACTATCAATATGAATCAAATACGATTAGAAAACGTGCCTAAAATATCACAATATTTCATGCTAACAAATAATCCCATACTTAACACTTGCTTGTCCCTAAGCAAGGTCTTTCAAAAACTTTAGACAAGAGTTAGGATGAAATATGTGTACCTTCTTTTGGATGAATGTGACTTCTAAGAAATAGATCATTCTCAAACCTTGCTTCAATCGTTTATTAAACTTTCACACACTTAATTAGAGAGTAAAAGGCAAAGAAAACTCATGAATCAATTTAACCTCTAAACAAGCATCATAACCTTCAAACTTTATCAAAATCAATCATAAGAAGCTTTAATTTAGATCACCAAGTCATATAACATTCTTTTGATCTTAAGGACTTTCGAAGAAAAGGTCTAGAGTGTGGAAGGGAAGGGAAAACTTTAAGGGGAAGTGGTGCATAAATCCGGGAAAGTGGACAACTACCTTCTTCTTCTTTCGCGGTTTCTGCAACACTTCACTTAGAGCTTCGCTCTCTTCTTTTCATTTTTCGACTTTATTTTTGGAGTTATGGATAGAGGTGCACAAAAACCGAAGCCTAGGAGATCGGCGTTTCTCAAATTTGCAAGAGATGCCTCAAACCCTTAGCGCACATACCATAATCCGCTAGGAATAT
This sequence comes from Fagopyrum esculentum, assembly GCA_033239045.1. Taxonomy (NCBI): domain Eukaryota; kingdom Viridiplantae; phylum Streptophyta; class Magnoliopsida; order Caryophyllales; family Polygonaceae; genus Fagopyrum; species Fagopyrum esculentum. The sequence continues at coordinate 121,364,933 of BSUD01000004.1, forward strand.
CGCTCAATCCGACTTTGGCAAGACACAAACACCCGGCTATGTGAATGGTGCCGAGTTACTCATCGTCATGATTGACTTCCCCAAACCTATAATTTCTTTCTATTCGTTTGATTGCAAATAATTGCTCTCATGGCCCTCCCACATCAAACATGCCTTTTTCTCATTTACTTCTTCCAAATTCCCGGATAGGTAAAGGAGGCTAATATTTCAACGAGGAGCTAGATGATCAAAGAAAGAAGAGAGAAAGTATCGAATTGCCTTAATCATTTCAACAAGAAGTATAGGAACTTATAATGTGATTTCAACTTCAATTTCTCAACATGATTTAGGTAATGTTTTCACATTATAAAACTTGCAAAAGAGGTAGAATTCATTCATTCAAATTCTTTTCGATTTACCATCCTTTTAAGCATGCGATTGTCATCAAACTCAATTCACAAGTAGTGATTATCATGGAAATCATCTCAATTCATTAGAAGCACAAAATTTCCAAAATAACCTTCAATTTTTATGGGTTTTTAAAGTTCTTTTTCATGCAATGCAATAAGGAAACGTGTAACACATAATGAACATGCAAAGATAGTCTCAAATGAAAGCAAACATAGAGAGTAGAGTTATTACAAACTTTTTAGTACATCCCACCCCATACTTAGGACGAACATTGTCCCTAATTTTCAAAAGAAAGAACAAAAGAAAGAAAAGAAACTCACAAGTGGTGACGGGAATGTCTAAAACAACGGTCATGCATCGATCACTGCGGCGGCGGTAGAGGTGGGAATGGAGAGAAACTCGGATCATAAGACCGCCCAAACTGCTGGCGGTAGACGTCCCTCATCATGTGGTCAAGGTCGTCTAGGCGTCCGTCTCTAGCATCCGCCCGGATCTCTAGCGCTCCGACTCTCTCTGAAAGTCCGGTAGCCCAATCCGGCATCCTCTCATACCATCCCGGGGCGTGATCGTACCATGCGGGGGCATCGGCTGGTGCTGGCGGTGGTGGTGCTGCTGGCTGCGTCGTGGACCAAGGAGGAGGTGTGTCATACCAAGTGGGAGGTGTAGTCATCCACGTGGGCCTCTCACTCACGCTAGCGCGGCGAGATGACGAGCCTGAAGCTCTAGCTGGGCATGGAGAGCGCCTAGGTACATCCCGGGCCGCCTCCGGCTGGTCCGGAAACGTGCCGAAATCCTGCTCCGCTCCTCCACCACTCTCGTACTGATCTCCCATGTCCTCCTCATCCACAACCGGTGGTGGAACGTAAGGGGGAGCTACTAGCCTGTTCGCATGCATCGCAGCGAACGTCTCCTTCCAATTGTGGCGTCCCGCCACAATGGAATACTCTGGCAGCCACTCTATACCCCTGCCTGTCCTAGTCTCCCAAGGCATGCCCGCATAAGGCGGACCTCTGTGTGTGGGGAAGATGAGTCCCCTAACCATAAAAGCATGCAGCCCTAAGGGAACCGCCGATATACAGGTGCAAGCGGAAAAATCTACACCGAACGTCCTAGCAATGTGGGTCACTATCCCACCATATCCAATGTTCCCCTTCTTCTTGTTCTTGAGCTTGGTCATCGTAGCAGCCAAGAGAGTAGCACAATCTGCACGACGTCCATAGAGCATGCAATAGAGCAGGAATAGCTCATCCGTCTTGATCTTTTGGGGCGTCTCCGTCCTAGGAAAGAGACACTCCGAAAGAACACGGTGAGCTATCTTCAAGGCTAGATGGTACATCAATCTAGCCTTGGTATCGGCGGGCTGCCAACGGTCCTCGTCGGCATAGATCATCGCAACTTCCGCCCAAGAATCCTTAGGGTGGACACCGCTAGGGAATCGACCATTGTAGGTCTCATGGAACCCGAAAATGGTCCCGAACTCAACAATACTCAACTGATAGTCTCGTTCCATGAGGCGGAAAGAGACGGTCCTGTCAACGTGGCTGTGCTCAAAGGATGTCACAACCTCCCGGGTAATCTCCTCATAGGCGTCTTCACGAATGTTCGTGAAGACAGTCAATCCGGCTCTATCCAAGAGCCATGTAAGATCCTCAACTATGTTGAGAGGATGTAGATCCTCCAACAACAAATACCTAGGGCCAATCACTGCCCTCTTCTCTATCCTCTCAAATGCAGCTAGGTGGTTCTCATGTATGGTTGGGACGCTAGGGTGAGGGGGTGAAGATGGAGGTGAAGGTGAGGATGGTAGTGAGGGGGATGAGGGTGGTGGTGCCCTAGAGGTGGAGGGGTTGCCCTTTCTTTTGTTATTTTGGTCCCCTTTCTTCTCCTTTATCCTTCCTAAAACTCTCCTTACGAAATCCATTTTTCTCCAAAAATCACGGTCTGTTCTTCAGGTTCCACGGCCGTGGTTTACCCAGAGACCGTGATTCGTCTCAGAAATTCGTGAATCTCAGCAAATTCACCAACAATCACCACAACAAGCAGTCCTAATCTAATTCCTTCCAGTCTTTGTCAGTTCTTCCTAAAAATCTATAGCAAAAACGAACCAAATCCGCGAGAATCGAAAAGAAAGAAATAACCTCTTTTTCGGATTGAAAAATCCAAAATGCGTGTTTGTTGATCGATTTCCACTCGATTTGTTGCTTGGATCCTGTTCGTGGTTGGATTTGCTGCAGTTTAGGATGAAGAATCGTTGAAAACGATTAGGAAACGAAGAATTGGGAGTGGCTGCGGGTTTTCGGTATCTAGGTCGTGGAATTGGGGAAGAATTGTGGTGGTTTTGTGAAGAAGTGTGGCTTTTATACTCGCAGGCAAAATTTCCAAAAATCACGGTCTATCGGGGCATTCCACGGCCGTGGAAGTGTACGGAACCGTGGTTTTGATGATTTTTCACAGGCTTTTGAGAATTACGGCCACTGTAGCTATGACGACCATAATTTAGACCGTGGAACCTTCTGTAAAGCTTCAAAGTCCAAATTTCGTCACTTTTCTTCGACATTATCCTCCCTTTCTCCTTTTCCATCGATCCTACAACCAAAAACACGAACATACCGGAAGAAATCGAGGCAAAATAAAGCGAAAACGTCTATTCTAAACTAATCTATGAATCGAAAACAAAAACGAGAATGCAATACCTTGGGTTGCCTCCCAAGAAGCGCTTTGTTTAAGGTCCGTAGCTAGACCAACCTCGCACTTATTCGAGTGCGGCAGGCGCAAACTCCTCAGCTTGGAGTTCCGGCGTATACTTCTTGAGTCGTTGGCCGTTCACCTTAAAACGTCCGCTAGCTTCACCCCATACTTCAACTGCACCATGGGGGAAAATGCGCTTAATTAGAAAAGGTCCATTCCAACGAGATTTAAGCTTACCTGGAAAGAGGCGAAGTCTTGAATTGAAGAGGTTAACTTGATCTCCTTCTTTGAAGTCCTTTGGAATGATATGCTTATCATGCCAACGTTTTGCTCTTTCCTTGTAGATTTTAGCGTTTTCGTAGGCGTTCAAACGGAGTTCATCCAGCTTGTTGATGTCTAGGAGACGCTTCTCTCCTGCTTCCTTCATGCCGAAATTCAGCCATTTGATAGCCCAAAACGCTTTGTGTTCCAGCTCTACCGGCAAATGACAAGACTTCCCATACACAAGGTTGTATGGTGTGGTTTCTATGAGGGTCTTGTACGCAGTCCGGTACGCCCATAATGCATCATCTAGTTTCAAGGACCAATCCTTCCTAGTCCTCGAAACTGTCTTCTCTAGAATTCCCTTGATCTCCCTATTTGAGATCTCAACTTGTTCACTCGTTTGTGGATGGTAAGGGGTAGCGATTTTGTGAGTAACCCCATACTTGGCTAGAAGAGCTTCAAAGCGACGGGCTGTGAAGTGAGAACCTCCATCACTAATGATCGTCCTTGGCGTCCCGAATCGTGGGAAAATGGTCTTGTTGAAGAACTTGACCACCACCATGGCATCATTTGTGGGAGAGGCAATTGCTTCCACCCATCTAGAAACGTAGTCCACCGCCAATAATATGTATTGGTTTCCACAAGAAGATGGGAATGGTCCCATGAAATCGACTCCCCAAACGTCGAAAATCTCCACCTCTTGGATGTTGTTGAGGGGCATCTCGTTCCTTCTAGAAATATTGCCTGTTCTTTGACAAGCATCGCAACAAGAAACAAAGGACTGCACATCTTTAAATAAAGTAGGCCAATAGAATCCAGATTGCAATACCTTTGCGCTAGTTTTGTTCGAACTAGCGTGTCCTCCACAAGGTAGTGAATGACAATGGCGATGACACTTTGCATCTCATCTTCCGGCACACATCGCCGAATGATGCCATCCGGACCTCTCTTAAAGAGGAGAGGCTCGTTCCAATAGTATTCCCGGACGTCCTTGAAGAACTTCTTCCTTTGTGCGTATGACAGTCCGGGTGGTATCTCCTGACAAACCAAATAGTTAACGAAATCAGCAAACCATGGTTCGTTACCTTTGGAGACTACCTTGATGCACTCCTCTATGATATGTAGGTGTTCGTCCGGAAAGGAGTCATCAATGGGCAATTGGTCGTCCTCTAGATGTGTTAGACGACTTAAATGATCCGCAACAGAATTTTCCGAGCCTTTCTTGTCGCGGATCTCTAGATCGAATTCTTGTAGGAGAAGAATCCATCTAATCAGCCTTGGCTTCGCATCTTTCTTCGCAAGGAGGTACCGGATCGCAGCATGATCCGTGTAGACAATCACCTTTGCACCTACAAGATAAGAGCGAAACTTGTCAATAGCGTAGACAATGGCTAGAAATTCTTTTTCCGTAGTGGCGTAGTTGAGCTGAGCTTCGTCTAGCGTCTTGCTAGCGTAGTATATGGCGTGGGTTCGTCCTTCCTTTCGTTGCCCAAGAACAGCTCCAATGGCTACGTCACTAGCATCGCACATAATCTCGAAGGGGAGAGTCCAATCCGGAGGTTGGATAATAGGCGCTGAGATTAGAGCTTTCCGAATGGTGTTAAACGCATCCAAACATTCCTGCGAAAACTCAAAAACCGCATCCTTCATCAATAGATTAGTGAGAGGTTTTGATATCTTAGAAAAGTCTTTAATGAAGCGTCTATAAAATCCAGCATGTCCTAGGAAACTTCTTATCCCCTTCACCGAAATTGGGGGAGGAAGTTTCTCTATGGTCTCTATTTTAGCCTTGTCTACCTCTATCCCTCTACTAGAGACTAAGTGACCTAATACGATTCCTTCTTTAACCATGAATTGACACTTTTCCCAATTAAGAACTAGGTTAGTATCTTCACAACGTTGTAAAACGAGAGAAAGGTTAGAAAGGCAATCGTTAAAAGAGGAACCGTATACGGAGAAATCGTCCATGAAGACTTCCATAATTTCCTCTACGTACTCGGAGAATATGGCCATCATGCACCGTTGAAAGGTGGCTGGGGCGTTGCAAAGTCCGAACGGCATTCTCCTGTATGTGAACGTACCCCAAGGGCACGTGAATGTGGTCTTCTCTTGATCATCCGGATGTATCGGAATCTGAAAGAAGCCACTATAACCGTCAAGGTAGCAAAAGTATGAATGTTGTGCTAACCTTTCAAGCATCTGATCGATGAATGGCAATGGAAATTGATCCTTTCGCGTTGCGTTGTTGAGCTTGCGGTAGTCTATACACATTCGCCATCCAGTCACGGTTCGGGTAGGAATGAGTTCGTTGTTCTTATTGGTGATGACCGTCATTCCTCCCTTCTTTGGAACTACTTGAACCGGGCTCACCCACTTGCTATCGGAGATAGGATAGATGATACCTGCATCAAGAAGTTTAAGAATTTTCTTCTTGACAACCTCCTTCATGGTCGGATTCAACCGCCTTTGAGGTTGTCTTGAAGTTCTAAAGTCCTCCTCCATTAGTATCTTATGCATGCATAGGGAGGGTTTAATTCCTACTAAGTCCTCAATAGTATAGCCTATGGCTTTTCTATGTTTCCTAAGGACAATCATGAGCTGTTCATGTTCATCTATGCTTAATTCGGAACTAACGATAACCGGAAAGGTAGAATTGGATCCAAGAAAAGCGTACCTTAGATGAGTAGGAAGTGGTTTGAGTTCTATTGCTTTCGGAGCTTCCAATGATCCTTGAGGAGCTTCCGATGTTTCCTTAGAAATTTCTGAGGGTGTTGAATGGGTTGGAGAAGAATTAGAAGAAGTTGAAGAAGTATGCCGATCACCCTCTTCCACGGTCAAAATTACGGCCTCCTCATGTGTTCCACGGCCGTAATATCCTCTGGAATGGAGGTCGATTTTGGTCGTGGAATCCACGGTCGTGGAATACAGAGTATGACCGTGGATTCTAGTATTCTCAGCCTCATCGTGGAGTTTCTCAAACTCCACTTCATGCATCTCTTCTTGTGCTTCCAAGGCTTCAATTTCCTCTTTGCACTCTTCTTCTTCTCCTTCATTGGTTAGACTCATAGTAATAACTTTTTGTAGAGGATCGTTAAAGAGAATTGCACTTACCTCCTCCCTAGATAAACCTTCTTCATCTTGGACATCGTAGATATCCTCGTCAAAGATTGGCTCCTTCACTAGAGTGGAAAGAACGAACTCCACTTTTTCTTCTCCAATGTCAAAAGCGAGTCTTCCATTCTTGCAATCGACCATGCAGCCGGAAGTTGCAAGAAACGGTCTTCCGAGTATAATCGGGACCGGACTATCTGCAGGAATGTCAAGCACGACAAAATCAATGGGAACAAAGAATTTACCTAGCTTGACCGGGACGTCTTCTACAATGCCGACGGGACGAGTAATGGATCGATCCGCCATGTTGCTTGTACTAGACTCTGGCTGACTTACACATCTAGTGAATACTTGTTGAGGTTTTCTTCGACCGGCACAAGTTTGCCACTCAAAATCACTATCATAGTTTTCGTCATCGTCTGAGTATAAATCTTCAATGTCAGAGCAAGTCATTATCTCATATAATGTCGGAATCCCTAGACCATCTCTCGGCATATCAAGGTATGCCCATACAATGCGGACGTCATCTTCGTCTTCGACTGAAAACCGCACTGGTATTGCCATTAGAGGTAGAGAAACTGTCGGAATTTGTAAGGGGATCTGAGGATCTTCTACAACTGTTGAGACTGGGTTTGTAGTCTCTATGGCTTCTAATGCAGAAATTGTGTTTGATGATGCCTTTGGAGCATGTTATGGTCCTCCTTCGATTTCAATTTCACCTTTGTTTACCATCCTTTCAATAATATCTTTACAGACATAACAATCTTTAATTGTGTGACTAATGAGTTGATGGAACGCGCAATAGTTTGGGTCGCCTGTTTTACCAACTTCTCTAGGCCTTTTTGGTTCTGGGAGAGTTATGAGTTTAGCGGTCATCAACTCATCAAAGATCCATTGAACATCGTCATCATTAAAGGGATACTTCTTTTGTTTTCTTTCTTCAAGAGTGAGAGTCTTATTAGAATCTCTTGATTTGTTTTTCTCTTGAGATTTAGGGTTACTTGCCCCAATAGACTTGTTGTCTGATTTAATGAAAGTCGTCATGGAGTCACCTTCCTTTTGTGATCTTTTAATCTCATCTCTTCTATTATCACTAGTGTGAGGTCTGTTAGTATTTCTTGCACGACATGCGAGTTGTCTTTCAACATTACACGCCTTCGAAACCAAAGCACCAAATGACGTTGGCTCAGCACTTCCGACATGCACCGCTAATTCTGGAAGTAGATTATTTGTACACATTTGCACACATGCGTGCTCACTTAGTTTTTCTGGACATTTCAACCTAAGACTTCTCCATCTCGCGATAAAATCATTTGGGAGTTCATTAGGTCTTTGAAAGGTGTTTGCAAGATCCATGATCGAGACTTTGGCTTTAGAGCTTACAAATTGAGTTATAAATGCCGTTTGAAGATCGCCCCATGTTTGGATGGATCCTGGTTGAAGTTGTGTATACCAGGTAAATGACGATCCCCTTAGTGATTGTACAAATTGTCTAATGAGTAGTGCATCTTCAAGTGCCGTTTCACCACATGCTGAATAGAAATGGGCTAAATGTTCATGTGGTGACCCATGAATCCCGTCAAATTTATCAAAGTTTGGTTTTTGATATCCAGGAGAAAACGGAATTGAATCATAGTGTGCTGGGTACGGCTTTCTATATCCGACAACAGAAGGATTTTGGGCTTTTTGGAACTCCTTAATCCCTTGGGCAATCATCTCCCGGACTTCTTGAGGAGAGATGGATTGGTTATTGTGTGAGCCATCATGACTTGTACCTATATGCTCGCGCATGTTTCCATGAGTTTGAGTTTCTGATTGAGCTACGAGTGATGCTATTTGGGCATCCTTCTCGGCCAATTGTTCTTGTAAATTTCGAAGTTGTTCTTCCATGCTTGTAGTTTCTGTAGTCAACACTGGTATGCTATTTGCTTCGTCTTGAAGACCAATGTATTTATTTTTTATACCCGTCATAGGCGGGAACTCTTCTTCTTGAAAAAGAGTAGTCTTATCTCCATACAAAGGAGAGAACATGCTTTCTTCCGATAAGCTCCTTGATCCTGTTGTAGGATGAAGTGACGGAGATGGTATCCTTGAAACAGTATCAGCAAAGGACATTTGGAAGGATTTCGACCTTGTAACGGGACCTGTGTAGGCCTGAGGCGGATCATCTTGTAAAATTGCTTTATTTGTTTTTGCCGAGACTCTCTTTTTCACAAGAGTCCGTGGAACTTGAAAAATCTGCTTGTCGGCTTGATTTCTTTTCGACTTTACAAATTTGATTATCTTGGCTTCAGATGCCTTTGGTAAACCCTCCTCATAAGAAGTCGTATTCACTTCAGCGGACTCTCCAATGAAGATGGGGATGGATCCGATGTATATTTGAGTTGGTAAAACATCTTGAAAAGTCCTAGTTGGACCACTTTGTTTTGTTAGATCGTGCTTTGCCTCGCCTAGAGTTTTCTTTACTAACTCTGAGGCTGTAGATTGTGCTAGCCGACGAAGCGCCTTTGGACTCTTGGACCCATTCTTGCGAGTCCTTCTTTCAGGCTTAGTGTTTTTTGTGGAGGTAGAGTGACTCTCCTTAACCCCTTCACCGGTCTTGATGACTTGGATAGTGGTTTTGCAGGGGTGTCCCATTGTTGGCTTGTTGCCGCTGGTACTTGGTCCCATCTTGTAACTAGCTTGGGACATGTTTGGCTTCTTGCTAGTCGGATGAACTGACTTGAAGCTATGAGGCTTTGTTCCCCTTTTGTGTGTCACCATTGTAGGCGGATTTGGTATCCATCCATGGGTGATCTTGTCCTCCGAAGCTTGCAGAGCTCCGAAAGAGTTCCTTAGTGGGATTTCTGCTATGATTGAATCCCGGGTGACTTGGAAAAGCATTTCACATGACCTTTTCCTCATCATTTGCCCTCCCTTGACAACAAAGGTTGCGGGAAGCTCGTTGAATTTGATTGTTGCTTTTGGTGTCATTTCCTTACAACCAAAGTAAATTTAAAGTTAGTACCAATATTACTAAGAGATGAAAAGGAAAACAGGGTCCCACTGGGCGTGCCAAAAATATGTTGAGGAAAAATGTGTATAAATTCCCAAAACATTATTTCATTTAATTTTCATGATATTTAAGTTCGACCCTATTTTTTTACCCTCTTGATTCAAAATAATATTAATACCAAGCATTAAGGGATTTTTATTAATTGGGCTGCACCCGGATTTTTAAGGGTTACCTACGTATCTCGTTGAAGAGAATCAAGCCTTACGTAGTTCAGTTGATTTCATGCATCAGAGGATGTAATCTAGACCCACCTTCTATGAAGGGTTGCCTAAATATAACCCAACTATCATTTGCATGGTTTATTTCCGTTCATGCATCAAAGGGATAAGATTAAACCCACCTTTGCTTAACACTCCTAATATCATGTGCAAGAATAGAACATTTGTTTTTATTTCTTATACTTTGGTATTTTAATAAATTTTGGATTTTTAGTTTAGACTTTAATTTTATGCGAAAGTCTGCGATTTGTTTATAGTATTTTAAATACATATGTCACATGGACTTTATTGTATTTTATTTATTTTGGGTGACTGAACTTGGTACACATTTAACTTCGGACCAAATTTCCTACGTAACTCATAATCGAGTATCAAACCTTCACGTAGTTTTGAAAATTTATTTTATAAAGATACATTTGATTTATGTTCGAGATTTATATAAAAATTTACTTGACTCGGACGGGTCAACTGAATCCAATTTAATATCGGATTTCCTACGTAGCTCAAAAAAAGCGTCAAGTCATAACGTAGTTCTTTTAATAAGAATTTTAACAATATATTTACTTGTTCTTGACCTTACAGTTATCATCATTTTATGCTAAAGTCAAAATTAAATAGAACTCCATTTCATTATTTTATAACACTCTAATTTCTGTTTGAAATCAACCTTTCGAAAATTTGTCGGACCCAAATTTTAATTTAAAATGTGGATCCCCTGTACATAAATTAAAATAGATGTGTAGTCGATTGAATTAGTCCTCCTTATTAATAACGGACACTAATTAATTACCATTTAATGGACTATTAATTTTTTCTTATTAGTTAGAACTTAAATCCAACCAACAATTTGATTTGAGTTTTGGAAATCCATCATCCGTAAATGGGAGCAGAAAATCTTTTTCCATTTGAGTAAAAAATAAACTTCCAAGAGATGCCATCTTCATTCTTTGTCTAATGTAATTTATTTTTTCTCTTTCTTATTTTTTTCATAGTATCTTCTACTAGAGTATATATGCAACGAACCAATCGTAGGAACCGGGTGATTTGACAATGTTCATTATATCGATGTAGCGGCGAAACCCATCGTTTCAAATAACTACAAATTTTGTATGGTGGACGGAAGTAAATACATCCGAACCAACCACGAAGTTTTGTGTAGTAGTCGAAAGTAAGTACTTTCGATCCGACTACGATGTTGTTGTAGTGGCCGAAAGTAACTACTTTCGATCCGAATACGATGTTGTTGTAGTGGCCGAAAGTAATTACTTTCGATCCAGCTACGATTTTGTTATAGTGGCCGAAAGTAATTACTTTCGATCCAACTACCATCTTCTTACGGTGACGCTGCAAGCATGTGTTTTCAAAGTTATTTGGTTCTTTTTTCATGTATCCCTCCATGTTCAGCCTCATGTCATTTTTCTTCTTACATGTTCATGTCGATGAGGCTCTTCATTCCATTGCAATGGCATGGGTCCGTATGAAGCGGAGAATACTAATAGTGTTATCCTTCTGCATAATGCGTGTAGCGGTGAAGCTAATTTCAATGGGCCTTTTTTTTTTTTTTACAAAACTAAAACTTAGTATTGAGATTCATCAATCAACAAATATATGTATGCGTGTCCCTCTTTGTTTGTACGCAACATCATCAAAGGCAATAATGCCTCTGTAGTCGGATCATTTACTTACATTAATCAATTTGTTCAACAAAAGAGACGGAGGTGTGATGCTTTTACAATTCTTCACTGTTCTAACTATGATTGCCTCTGTAAGTATAAACTTCTTCTTCCTTCTGTTTCTTTCTTCTCCCGTAAAATTATGTCCTTTTTTTTCCTTCAATTATTCCTATTTATACTCATTTATTCTGACAATTATAAGTTTAAAGAAAAAACTGTTCTCTACAACTGAATTTCTTAACTGCACTCAAACTGTAAACTGAAATTTTATTTATTTATAGCTTTCTTCTATTCCTTTTATTTTTCTTGAGTCATCATCTATTTTACACCTTAGATACCTAAAACATAATTTGTACATTTTGTACCCTTGTATGCATATAACTCATCCTTTTTTTTTATTCTTTGATTCTAGAAAACAACTATTTATTTATTTATTTATTTATTTATTATCTCAACAATAATAAATTTGTGAAATTTTAAGGCCAAACACTTCTAATCAACCTTGGACAAGGTACGGTATGTTGGGAAATGGTGTTTCTCAAGTGGGATCAATCACCGGGTAGGTCTCTTGGTCAACTAATCCCTCACCTAAGGTCCTATTACCGGGTAAGTCTCAAGGAGGTTAAGGTTGAGAATTCTACACAAACCGGATTGCTATCTAGGGGTCATAAGTCTCGAGAAGGCAAGTCCTAAGCATCAATCCTAGAACACTCAGTCCAATAGCGGCTTGTGAGGCTCACTACTATCTAGAGTTCATCATCTTTGGTATCTAAGATCGAGAATTACCGAGTAAGTCTCTTCCCTTACTTAGTTTGCTAGCATTAGGTCACCCTAGGCTAGATTATGCTCAACAAACACTAGGATTTCGACAATCTAACATCCTAACATTCAGATTCATCAATGCAAGCACAACAGAACAAACCACGGGCGTGGAATCACATGAACAGGCCGTGGTTTTCATCAGAGGTTAGGTTCGAGCAAGCAAATCATCCAAATGTACATTCAAGTCTATTTCTATCATAGTCCAAGCCATAACCATCACTCAATTACCCTAGAATCACAACTATTTAGCCAACAACATGCATTTTAAGATTCAAACTCAACAAGCAAACATTCATGGCTTCCATAGCAAGAAAATGAGATGAAAATGAAAATGAACAAGTAGTCCTAGCTGAATATGAGATTAAACAAGGCTTACAACCCTTCAAAAAACAGCTCCAAAACGTTCCTTACAATGCTTTCAAATGTTCTCAACAAAAGTCACTCAAAAATCACTCAAAAGTTCACTTTAAATCTCTATCTTGATGTGTTGTTCTTCCTCCAAAATGAGAGTGTTTTTCTTCTCCTCCAAGAATTCCCAAATATGGATAATGATAATGTGTGAGAGAATGGTGGAGAATCCCCTAGCAACAGCCTGCAAGACCACTTATATTCTCCACCAAGAGCAAGGGTCGGGCAAAGAGATCTTGGGACACGTGTCAAAGCCGTCCAGAGAAAACCACGGCCAAAACCACGGGCGTGGTTCTGGCCTCTGGGCCGTGGAATCCTCTATTCAGCTCTCTTTGGATCATTAAGCCATGAGTTTGTGCAAGGCATGCACCAACAAGGTCCTTTGTGTTCTCCTTTGCTCATAGCTTGCCCCTTAATGAGTCCGGAAGTGTGCCATCACGAGGAATGATCCTCGAATGTATCGATTAAGCTCCAAAAGCTCCACAAAATACCTACAAAACCGACAGGAGTTCGTGTAGATGCCTATTTCGACAATATGCATGAATTAAGCGTAAACGTCATGAACTAATGCCAAACTATGCATGAATAACGGGAAAAACTATCTAAATGAATGTCTAAACTAACGTCATAAATCACATAATCACTTGTGTTCGCTCCAAAATGTGCGTGTATGAAGACAAATAATTTTCAATTTATACCGAGAATAAAAGCAAAAGCGAACCCGCATGTACGGATCAATCGCAGTATAAGAAAATATTCCAGGGTCGATCACAGGGACTTGGTGAAATAAAGCGATAAAGTAATCTAGTTTAGACAAATCGCAAATAAAAGACAAATAACGAGTTTGTATGCAAGAATTGGGAAAGCGCAGATTCTAGAGATCAAGGTATCCAATTGTGGTTTTCGATCAAGACTTCTAAAGATCTATGCACAGAGCTGTGATTGCAAAGAAAAGGTGTTTCTAAGGTGGGATAGATCACGAGGGAGATCTAACTATCCACTATCCCAAACCCAAGACTCTTAATAAAGGTGTTGAGTCCTCTATTAGTTGAAGGTTTATGGAAAGGATATATAACTCAAATCAAACATTCAACCTAAGGGAATAGAACTAACCATCACCGGGTAAGTCTCAGTTTAACTCACAAAGGCAAGAGATTGGCACACTCAAACCTTAATAGAAGGTGTTGAGTCCTCTATTACCTAGAACTCATCATTGTTGGTAACCAAGAAAGGGAATCACCGGGTAAGTCTCTTCCGAAGCTTGGATATATGTTAGAAAGTGTTCAACAAGGCTATGGTATAAGCAATCTTTGCTTTGGTTTAAGGATAAAGCATCAAAGGTACAACATAAAGAAAATCGCCCTGTTCTTAAATGAAAATCGGTCGATTTTCTATCAAGAACAACCCAAAATTTTGGTTCTGTAAAGGTAAAACGCAACTCTCATGGTCCAATCTAAACGTGAGGTTCATTCTATCATCATCTTAACCACAATATTCAACCAATCACCCTAGAATCGCAAGGGTTTAGCCAACAACACACATTGTTAGAATCAAGAAACAATTGAATCAAGAAAGTCAAGAAAACGTTGAATATTGGAATAAAAGCAAACAATCCTTAACAAAGGTTCTTCAATCTCAAAACCAACTAAAAAGCAATAAATAACTCCAAAACTTGTGTTCAAAATACAAAAGAATAGAAAACTAAGAAAAACTCAAAAAAACTTCACTATCTCTTCGATCTTGAATCTCGGATCTTGAATGCGTTTCTCCTTCTCCTTCCTTGTTGTTTCCTAGGGTTTCTTCAATGACTCTAGATGATCCTAGATGCTACAAGACGTCCCTTATTTATAGAGGAAAACTAGGGTTGCAATTCTTATCAGTTGACGACGTCTTGAAGGAAATCGGGTGATTTAAGAAAGAAATCGGTGATCTTATAAAAATCGGCCGATTTTCTTTACAAGATAGACCGATTTTTCTTCTCTGCAGTGTGTTATCTTTTAGTTCCGTCTTCTATCTTTCTTTATGTTTTCTTTTTATATCTTTTCCTATCTTTTAGACTCCTTCCTGATCCATCATGATGTTAAGTCCAATATTGATCCATTTCCGCATTAAAACTCCATCATTTTGTCTGAAATTACATCAAGAACTCGTGTAGACCTCTATTCTCGAAATATATATGAGTATAGATTTAAAGACACATGAATCCCATCAAATGTATATAAAACTGAGGTGAAAAACTTGCAATATGCATGATTATGATAGCATATAATTCATGTCATCAGCTTGCAACACGGTTTTTGCACATTCCGACTTTGGAGAGTTTGGGAATGATGGATTGTATATAGCAATTCCTTGAGCATGTTGGGCTCGGGAAATTCATGGACAAACATGTTGTAGTGTACCCGGAGCTAGTGAGGTAGTTTGTGGCAACCTTCCAAATTGAGTTGGAAGATCATGTGGTGAAAGGAGTCACATTCAAGTTTGAGAACCGGAAGTATGTGGTAGACTTGGATCAGTTGAGAGAGGCATTCGGGGTCACTAAGTTCCCTTCGGAGAATTGGGAGGATGGTTGTCCAGCGGTAGATTTGTATGCTTTCTGGTCGGCTGCAACAATATCGGGATCAATGGATTGTTTATCTTTTATGTATGTCTTTATCTTTGTTTGAATGCTAACTTGTTGTTTGATCCTGTGGGTTTACGGATTACCAACTTGTTAAGTTATATTAATGCCGGATGACTTTATATATATATATATATATATATATATATATATATATATATATATATATATATATATATATATATATATATATAAAAGATCAAGATGAGAACAAATGTTTGAATGTTTCTAAAATTAACCAACCATTTTGTATGAAAGTGGATGTCTAACCTAGTGTAGTGCTTTTCTCTCAATATTATCACCAACTTTGCTTGTCTCACATGCTTTTGTCTTGTAAAGTTTTACAATCCAAACCCTCCCTATTACTCATAATTTATAATCTAATCTCAATTGTTCTTTATTTCTCTGGTCATTGCTTAATCACTATACTTGTGTTAGTATTAAGTTTGAAATTCTCTTTGATAATTTAAATATAACAACCATTGCAATCTAAGCTTGTCAATTCAGATGAAACTCAGTTCTACAACCCTGATGACTCTCCTAAGCCCACAGAGGACGAATTTGACATTGGTATTGTACTAGTGTCGAATTCACATGGGTCTCTAGCTCCTAACAACAGTTCCCCACCTCAACAATTAGGTGGGGAGGTAAGTAGTCCACATGCTTTAGATGATCTAACTGAGTCTAATTCCCCTAGGACAGATGTTGAGGATAGAATCCCAATTTATTTTGATAATTTGTATACATTGCATGATTCTGGTGTGCATGATAACCTACCTGCCTGCATTGCATGACTCTGGTGTGCACAATAGTTTCTCTACTTTACCTACTTTTAATGAATATCAGTTAACTAGGGATATACCAAGCCGGAATGTCATTCCAAATCCTAAATATCTTGGTTTTAGAATTCTTGGCATACACTTTGTTGAATCTAAATATCTATTATATGACCATGATATTAAGGGATTAAATCAAATTGTGGACTATGCTTTTCAAATTATTGAAGTTGTGAACACATATACTACTGATTTTGATGACCATACTATTAGTTGTAAACATGCTGAAATTGGAAAATTGCTATGAAAGAGGAGATTGACTCCATGCATGCTACTAAAACTTGGATTTTGGTTCCTAAACCTTAAGCTGCTAGGATTATTAGATGTAAATGGATATATAAACTGAAAGAAGGTGTTACTCCTAAAGATCAACCTAGATACAAAAGCTATGTTATTTGATAAAGGGCTCACCCAAAGAGAAGGTAAAGATTATAATGAAATTTGTCCACTTGTTGTTAAGTATAAAACCTTGTGTCTTTTGATTACTATGATTGTTGTTTATGATTAAGCAATTAAACAAATGGATGTACAAACAACTTTCTTACATGGTGATTTAGATGAGACTATTCATATGAGTCAGTTACAGGGCTTTATAGATAAAACCAAACCTAATCATGTGTGCTTGCTTAAGAAGTCTATATATGGGCTGAAATAGTCCCCTAGACAATGGATTATCAAATTTGGTAGTTGCACGAAAAGGATAGGGTTTACTAGAATATGATGCATGTTTGTACTTAAATTTGTTGAGTCGGATTGCCCCTTGTATGTGGTTTAATATGTTGATGATATTTTGTTAATATGCAAATCTAAAGTTTAAATCACTAATATTAAAAGTGTTTTAAAATCCAGCTTCGACATGAAAGACCTAGGATCAACTCAAAAGGTTCTAGGAATTAGGATAACTCGTGATAGATCAAATCGTAAATATGGCTTGATCAAGGTGATTACATGCGTAAAGTTCTTGATAGGTTTAACCTTAC
The DNA here is from genome assembly GCA_033239045.1 of Fagopyrum esculentum. Lineage (NCBI taxonomy): Eukaryota > Viridiplantae > Streptophyta > Magnoliopsida > Caryophyllales > Polygonaceae > Fagopyrum > Fagopyrum esculentum. The sequence goes on from BSUD01000004.1 coordinate 121,381,998, forward strand.
CAAAGTTAATCCTAGTAGTATACCATTAGGAGGGCATCTTGACTTGACTAAAACCTACAATCTGTCATATGATGAAAAATCTCGTATAAAATTTATTTCGTATGATGTTGTAGTAGGTTCAGTCATGTATGACATGATTTATACTCGTCCAGATCTAGATTTTGTTGTTAGTGTTCTCAGCAAATTCATGTTTGATCCTTATGAGAAACACTGGGCATCAATGAAATTCTTGTTGAAATATATTACACTTACAAGGTCTTTTGAGTTACCTCTAGAATATGGTCCTCATGATTCTGAAAATAATTCGTTCGGCTATATATGTTGATTCCAATTACGCCAGTAACAAAGGAAATATGAAATCTACTATTGCTTTTGTTTAAACTTGGTGTGGCAACTATCTTTCCCGGAAATCGAAGCAGCGGACCATTATTGCTCTTTTCTCAAATGAAGTTGAATACGTTGCTGCCACAGAGGCTTGCAAAGAAGCCATATGGATGCATGGTATTCTAGTTGAAGTTGAAAATAGGAAGTATGTTGCTACTCTCCACATGTACAATCAAAGTGCTCTATATTTGTGTAAGGATCCAGTATACCATGAAAGAACTAAACATATCGATGTGAGGTTCCATTATATTCAAAAAAAGTTGAAGAAAAGAGCTTAATAGTTTAGAAGATAAAAGGTGAAGTTAATCTTGTAGATTTTGGAACAAAAATTGTTACTACTAACAAATTTATTTTCTCCAGAATTTTTCTTCATTTGCAGGTACTTCCTAAGGAGAACTGTTTGTGTAATAACCGGAAATTTGAAACTCCGTTAAACCTGAATCTAACCGATTTCCGATACGTCAATCTTAAATAAATACATAAATTTCTATAAAATAAAACGGGATTTAAATTCTATTATTTTATGTGACGAATTCACATAAAATAATAAAATTTTGTAACCAGAATTAATTCCGTATTGCTTCCCGCAAGTGATTTTTCGGTCCGGGCGTTTAACGAGTTTTGTAACCTTGTTGCAAGAGAGATAGCGGGCCGGATCTGGCCCACCACTGGCCCAATTTTCCCTCTTAATCCAGCCCTTTCTTAATCGCTTAATTAAAATCTAATTAACCTAACCCTAAATTTTACTCTAAGCTAAAACCGTAACCATCCCTTACCTTCAGCCGCTACGCTGCTTGCCTGGGAGGAGAGCCGCTACGCTGCACGCCGGAAACCGAGCCACTGCGCCGCCTCCCGACGACCACCAGGTGAACCACCAGCCCCTATTCCGCCTCTCTCTTCTACGTATCTCCTCGCTCTCACCTGTTGTACGACCTCCCACCAGCGACGCCGTCACACAGCAGCAGCACTGGCACCACCGAGCCGCGCTGAGGTTGCAACTGGACCACCGTCTTCCCCGACGCCGAAGCTAGGGCAGCCGCAGGAGCCGCCTCGTCTCGCCGGACCGTTACACCGGTAAGTTTTTCCTCCCCTATCGAACCTCCTGCCCTTCTGCACGCCATGCTAACCCCCGCAAATACAGACCCCAACGGAGTCGAGTTAAACCGAGGCTGCAGACATGAACAAGGCGGGCGGAGAGGTCCTTCCGGGCACCACTGATCGCTGCACCTGTCTCCGTCGGAAGTTGCGAATAACCCAACCTCTTGGCACCCGATTGGTGTAGCACACCAGCACCGTTCCGCTTCGATCCAGGCCACACCGCTGCGGTAAGCACTGAACCTTCTCCTGTTGCATCTATTACGTACCGACAGTGTAGATCGAACCCAAATTATATTGCAGTAGAGGATTAAATTGAGAAATGAAGGGGTGAGGGATACCTGTACAATTTGTAGTCCATGATACTCGAACCGGAGACCTCTAAGTAGGATAAATAAGAACACCGGTTGTTAGAGAGAATCGAACCTAAGACCTTCTGCACACCTCTTGTTGGAGTTCCGACTTGCTGACTTCATGATATATTTTCTAGGGTTTAAATCGAGAATCCACCGTTGAATTTTTGATATGTCATAGATGAATATTTATAGTTTAATGTATTAAAATTTGAGAGGAAGTTAACGGTCGGATTAAGTTTTATCGAGTCCCAAAGTAGAGCACTTGAGCTGTTTTTAAACAGGAAAATATTTGACTAAGTATAGATTTTGGCTTCTAGTTCAACCTTAAAAGTTATATGGAAATTATGGTTGTTTTCTTGAGAGACTCTTGCCCTATGATCGATAGGTATATTAGAGGAACTAGAGAGTGTTTCCGGAATCCTTAAACTCTTAATCGAAATCTTAGATCTTAACTCGAATCGAACTTAAAAATGATTGCTTTACGAAAATCTAGGATTTGTGTAACTCCTGTATTGTGGTACTAAATTCTTCCGTAGAACCGGAATATGAGTTTAAGCTCTAAAGGTAGAGTTGGAAATTAATTATGGAAAAATAAGTTCTAAAAGAAATTTATAGATTTCAAGAATAAGCTTTGAGAATGTTGACACTAAGGGTAAAATGGCCTTTTACCGTAAGAGAGATTTTTTTTCCGTAATTCCTTTGCATGAGGTTGGACATCTAGATGTGATGTTGATACACATGCCTTTTGACAGGCGTTTGAGTTACCACGAGTACGGACTGTTTGAGACGTGTTAGAGTGTATTTTGACTCAGGTAAGTCCTTGCGACTTACTTAGCCAGTTTCTGGATATTAGTTGAGTGATAGTGGTTGTGTGTGCTATGTGCGTGTTTTAATAATAATAACTTGCTAGGAAGACCGTTATTATTATGTTTAAGGCCCAAGTGTATGTATAACGGGCCGTGACATCACTGCCCAGCTCTGGCAGGAGACTGGGAGGTTCTCTATACCCAGACCAGGCAGGTACAAGGTGAGATGCATCGGATCCATTCCTGATGGTTAAACGGGAGCGGAGGTGAGGTTTGAGAATCCCTCGTGTCACAAAATAAGTATCATTAGAGTGAATGAGTAACATAACTTAAGATAATAAATGGACTTGTTTGAAAGCATGATGGGTGTTTATATTTTTATGTGTGTGTGCTACTATTATTCTTCTAATATTTAGATAACTAGCTAACGGTTCCTCTTGTTGTGTTTTTAGATTTATCGCAGGTTAGACCAGCAGCTGAGTGATCCGAAAGTAGTGGTCAGTCGGGTCTCCGTACTCCTTAGAGTGGGGGGTTGGGGTTGTGTTTGTCTTTCTTTCTTTCGTTAAGACAGTTGTTCGTCTTTCCCTTGTTTAAGTACTGTAGGCTGCTAGACCGTGTTGCATTCATTACCTTTAAACACACTATTTTATGAATTTCGGTTTTTCCTTATTTGTGTCTTGTTGCAAGATCCTAGTAATATTGTTGTCAAACTGAGGTCGGGACCCATTGTGAGGTCCTAACCAGTAATGTCCCGAGTTCTGAAAATTCGTGGTGTTACAACATGGTATCAGAGCTCTAGGTTGGCAACAATGGCACTTGAAATCTTCTAAAAGACCGAATAAGTTTTAAGCAGAACCCGAAGAGGGGTCTGAGTTTTAAAAAGAAAATTTTTTGGTTTTAAATGCATGCATAGTCTGGTTGGGAATAGAAAAGTACGGCTGACCACCACTACTACCGCGGATCTCAGTATGCTTAGTATGGACTTTAGGTTTTACTGTAGATGGAGTTTTTGGACTTTTAGTTAGTAGAAATTATAGTTATACTATACCCTTAACGGAGGTAAGTAAATGAGATCCTCACTCCGTTGACACACCTAAGTATATTTGAAGGGTTTCAACGTAAGGATAAGTACGCTCAGCTTATGAGCATTAGGGTAGGCGAACGTCCAAGCAACTCCTTCGGACTTGTTGAGGAACGTTGAGACGGAAAAGTGAAGACCAAAAGACAAAGCCAACGATCATAACAAGAAGGAGATACAACCAACTCCACAGGGTCAAATGAAGAAAATCCATGAGAGAGGTTCTAGAAAAGCGTTGGCTGACCGGTAATTATATAAATTAGGAGAGATAACCCATACATTCTTTCAAGTGTGGTGGAAAGCAACGTTACAAACAAAGAAGATGGCGACAGAAACAAGCATAGGTGTAGAAGTCAAAGAGAGGTGGTAGGACTCAGACAAGAGATATAGAATTCAAGCTTATTGACGGACCAGAAGGTGAAAGTTGATGCCAGAAACAGAACAAAATATGATCACGTCGACAGTCTACTTGACACCACAATCAAATGGATAACCAAGACAGTCAAAAGCATAGAAGTCTACACAAAATACATTGTCCATCCAAATATGAAGAATTAAAGAGCTGTAAAATGGAAGCATACGCTTTGCCAACAAGTGAAAGACAGATTTCACCAACATGGAAGCGGAGTGACTTTCTAGAAGACAAGTGAGTGACAGCAAGGGCCGTGATACAAATATCAAAATCATAGAATCCTGAAAGCAGAGTCAAAGGGGTCACTATAAAGGCAGCATTATAATATCAATCAAAGAAGGAAGTTTGTGAGAAGGATCTTGGCGTACCCGAATGCCCACAATAATCTCCCTCGCACAAGTAGACTTAAAAATTTCAACACCAACGATTTACCCCGGGAAACCATGAGCAGCTGATGGCTGAGGTAAAAGAAATCGCGAAGATGCATATACGAGCTATCGTGGGAGAATTGACGAGTCCGTTGACGGTAGATGAATGATAATTCTAAACTCGGAAAGAGTATAACGCCCTTATAGTGTGAAAGAGAAGTGTAGATTTTAGAAGAGTTAAGGAAGTACAAGCAGAGAAACTAGAGGAGATAGATTTTCACCAGGTTTATCAAATTTCAAAGGGATAGAAGAAACGTAAGCCTATGATCTTGTAGAAGGTCAACTATAGACTACTTGGTAACAACTGGGACTTTACACGTGCGGGTTAACAAGTGGTGACTGGTTGCCAAGTAATAAGAATAACCACAGAGTTACAAAAGAACTGTATTGGCATGAGGAGGAATCCTTAAAGCGACCAATTGCGGCAACTGTGAAGTCAATCAATACGAGTGCTAGTAATACCGAATAAGTTCAAGTCAGTAACTCTAAAGGGAATTGACGGTCCGAAATGACCCCTTATATCAGTAATGAGATAAAAAGAATTATTGTGAGCAGTTGCTTGTCTACTGACTAAGGAAAATGTTACAAATCACGGATAGTATGGATAGATTCGTATAAGGAGAACCAGAGGGGTAAGAAGAAGCAGATGATTTTGACCAAGTCATACGTCAGTCCGGACAAAAGGGTATGCTCGTAGTATACCACACAAAGGAGACTGATGGTGTACTTCCGAGAAAAAGCTGGGGTCAATTTTCGAGATTTACAAAGGAGCCCTTATGACTAAAGATGTGACACATATTAATTGGAATTATAGAGGCGGCACAAACATAGAGAATATAATTTAATGCCGTGGTGAAAGGTCTTATAGAGTTTTGAGGTGATTGTAAATGGAACCTACATCTTTGTTGGAACAGACATCAGAAAGAATTTAAAGTGAAATGGTGGTACTCCAATAAAAATTTAAGTTAACCCTGATAACCAATAATATGTAGATGGAGGAGTAGTAGTGAGATTGCATACAAATGGTGTACTAGAAGTCCATTCCCGACTGATCACAAATGAGTTGAGGAAAGTAATAAGACCAACCAACGTGGTCCGTAAGGCGTAAACGAGGAAACTTAAAGGGATTTAACTATCCTACATGTGGTAAAGATTTAAAAGAAGGTGAAACGATATGAGTATAAGGAAAACATCATAAATGCGATACGAAGAATTGGACTTTTGAGAAAATCATATACATCTGATAGTTGTATACAAAGGGTACAGATGACTTTGTGGTATACGTGATATATCCAAGCTGGGCTTGGGTGTATTTGATGCAGAGGGGTAAGGTCATAGCCTATACGTCTCGACAGTTGAAGACGTATGAGGAGAACTACCCCAGACACGACCTAGAGTTAGCTGCAGTAGTCCATGCTCTTAAGATCTGGCGTCATTATCTCTATGGGGCGACATGTCAGATTTTCACAGACCATGAGAGTCTGAAGTATATATATTCACTCAACGGGAGGTGAATAACCGCCAGAGGCGGTGGTTAGAGTTGATCAAGGACGTCGACCTCGAGATTTTTTACCACCCCGGAAAGGCGAATGTAGTAGCTGACGCTTTGAGCCGGAAGACGCCTAGGGAGAGAGCGATAGCCCGGTTGACAGTACAACCACAGCTACAGAGAGACTTGGCTTGGTTGGAGATAGAGATTCAGTTTCCCGATACAGATAGTCAGGTGGCTACTTTGGAGTTACTTCCTGATCTGTTGGAGGAGATCCGACAGAAACAGGAGACTTGCCCGACTTTGACCAGGATCCGAGACAGGATGTCTCGAGATGAGGCCCCACAGTTCACTATTGGTGCTGATGGATCGATGAGACGTCAGGATCGCGTTTGTGTGCCGCCAGACAGTGAGTTGAGACAGAGGATACTAGGTGAGGCTCATGCTACCCCATACTCAGTACATCCTGAAGCGAGTAAGATGTACAAGGATGTGAGACGATCCTTCTGGTGGGGTGGTTTGAAGCCCGATGTGACTCAGTATGTAGCCCACTGCGCGACCTGCCAGCAGGTCAAGATTGAGCATCGTAGGTCTGGAGGAGAGCTCCACCCACTTCCAGTAGCACAGTGAAAGTAGGAGGATATATCTATGGATTTTGTCACAGGTTTGAGACTCAGTAGAGGATTTGAGGCTATTTGGGTAGTGGTAGACCGCCTGACGCAGACCGCACGTTTCATTCCAATTAAGGAAACGTGGCCGGTGAGTCGTCTAGCTGAGGAGTCACTAGACACATTGTGAGACTCCATGGAGTACCAAGGACTATCGTCTCTGACAGGGATGGACGTTTTACCTCGAGATTTTGGCAGTAGGTACATACTGCTTTGGGGACGAGTCTCCATTTTACTACCGCCTACCATCCACAGACAGACGGGCAGTCTGAGAGGACCATTCAGACCTTAGAGGACACGCTTCGGGCGTGTGTACTAGATTGGGGACAGGTATGGCCAGATCATCTTCCACTGGTAAAGTTTTCGTATAATAATAGCTGGCACGCGTCTATTGGGATGGCTCCTTATGAGGCTTTGTACGGGCGGAGATGTCGTACACCATTATGTTAGGATGAGCCCAACAGAGTTGATGGAGTAGCTCCAGATCAGATACAGGATGACATCGCTCGGATTGCCCTAGTCCGAGAGCGGATGTTAGCAGCTCAGAGTCGTCAGAAGTCCTATGCCGACAAAAGGCGTCGACCTTTGGAGTTTAGAGTGGGTGCACAGGTGTGGCTGAGAGTGTCACCTACGAGAGGGGTCAGGCGTTTCGGCATTTAGGGGAAGCTGAGTCCCCGATATGTCGGACCTTTTGAGATCTTGGAGAGAGTTGGAGAGGTGGCCTACAGACTAGCACTACCGCCGAGACTAGAGAGTGTCCATCCGGTCTTTCATGTATCTCAGTTGAGAGAGTACATTCCGGATCTGAGACACGTCATCAGCTATGAGGATCTGACAGTTGAGCCCGACCATACATTTGTGGAGTACCCAATAGCTGTCTTGGAGCGCAGCACTAGACGTCTGCGGTCCAAAGAGATACCTATGTTGAGGATCCAGTGGTCTAGGAGAGGAGCTGATGAGGCCACTTGGGAGACTGAGGAGAGTATTAGACGTAACTATCCCGAGTTCTTTGCGGGGTTAGAGGTTACTCCTGTACCGACGAGTTAGTACTCGGATGCTGTGTTGTTTGACCTTTCATGTTTCTATATGGGATTAAGTGTTTCTGTTTATGTGATACTTGTCTGTTTTGATGGTTGAGTAGTTGCGTGGTAGAAAATGAAAATGTCAAGGAAACTAAAATATACCAAAGGAAATGTGTGAGTAGGAGGAACATTCTAAGTTTCGGGACGAAACTTCTTTTAAGGGGGCACTGATGTAATAACCGGAAATTTGAAACTCCGTTAAACCTGAATCTAACCGATTTCCGATACGTCAATCCTAAATAAATACATAAATTAAAATAAAATAAAACGGGATTTAAATTCTATTATTTTATGTGACGAATTCACATAAAATAATAAAATTTTGTAACCAGAATTAATTCCGTATTGCTTCCCGCAAGTGATTTTTCGGTCCGGGCGTTTAACGAGTTTTGTAACCTTGTTGCAAGAGAGATAGCGGGCCGGATCTGGCCCACCACTGGCCCAATTTTCCCTCTTAATCCAGCCCTTTCTTAATCGCTTAATTAAAATCTAATTAACCTAACCCTAAGTTTTACTCTAAGCTAAAACCGTAACCATCCCTTACCTTCAGCCGCTACGCTGCTTGCCTGGGAGGAGAGCCGCTACGCTGCACGCCGGAAACCGAGCCACTGCGCCGCCTCCCGACGACCACCAGGTGAACCACCAGCCCCTATTCCGCCTCTCTCTTCTACGTATCTCCTCGCTCTCACCTGTTGTACGACCTCCCACCAGCGACGCCGTCACACAGCAGCAGCACTGGCACCACCGAGCCGCGCTGAGGTTGCAACTGGACCACCGTCTTCCCCGACGCCGAAGCTAGGGCAGCCGCAGGAGCCGCCTCGTCTCGCCGGACCGTTACACCGGTAAGTTTTTCCTCCCCTATCGAACCTCCTGCCACGCCATGCTAACCCCCGCAAATACAGACCCCAACGGAGTCGAGTTAAACCGAGGCTGCAGACATGAACAAGGCGGGCGGAGAGGTCCTTCCGGACACCACTGATCGCTGCACCTGTCTCCGTCGGAAGTTGCGAATAACCCAACCTCTTGGCACCCGATTGGTGTAGCACACCAGCACCGTTCCGCTTCGATCCAGGCCACACCGCTGTGGTAAGCACTGAACCTTCTCCTGTTGCATCTATTACGTACCGACAGTGTAGATCGAACCCAAATTATATTGCAGTAGAGGATTAAATTGAGAAATGAAGGGGTGAGGGATACCTGTACAATTTGTAGTCCATGATACTCGAACCGGAGACCTCTAAGTAGGATAAATAAGAACACCGGTTGTTAGAGAGAATCGAACCTAAGACCTTCTGCACACCTCTTGTTGGAGTTCCGACTTGCTGACTTCATGATATATTTTCTAGGGTTTAAATCGAGAATCCACCGTTGAATTTTTGATATGTCATAGATGAATATTTATAGTTTAATGTATTAAAATTTGAGAGGAAGTTAACGGTCGGATTAAGTTTTATCGAGTCCCAAAGTAGAGCACTTGAGCTGTTTTTAAACAGGAAAATATTTGACTAAGTATAGATTTTGGCTTCTAGTTCAACCTTAAAAGTTATATGGAAATTATGGTTGTTTTCTTGAGAGACTCTTGCCCTATGATCGATAGGTATATTAGAGGAACTAGAGAGTGTTTCCGGAATCCTTAAACTCTTAATCGAAATCTTAGATCTTAACTCGAATCGAACTTAAAAATGATTGCTTTACGAAAATCTAGGATTTGTGTAACTCCTGTATTGTGGTAATAAATTCTTCCGTAGAACCGGAATATGAGTTTAAGCTCTAAAGGTAGAGTTGGAAATTAATTATGGAAAAATAAGTTCTAAAAGAAATTTGTAGATTTCAAGAATAAGCTTTGAGAATGTTGACACTAAGGGTAAAATGGCCTTTTACCGTAAGAGAGATTTTTTTTCCGTAATTCCTTCGCATGAGGTTGGACATCTAGATGTGATGTTGATACACATGCCTTTTGACAGGCGTTTGAGTTACCACGAGTACGGACTGTTTGAGACGTGTTAGAGTGTATTTTGACTCAGGTAAGTCCTTGCGACTTACTTAGCCAGTTTCTGGATATTAGTTGAGTGATAGTGGTTGTGTGTGCTATGTGCGTGTTTTAATAATAATAACTTGCTAGGAAGACCGTTATTATTATGTTTAAGGCCCAAGTGTATGTATAACGGGCCGTGACATCACTGCCCAGCTCTGACAGGAGACTGGGAGGTTCTCTATACCCAGACCAGGCAGGTACAAGGTGAGATGCATCGGATCCATTCCTGATGGTTACACGGGGGCGGAGGCGAGGTTTGGGAATCCCTCGTGTCACAAAATAAGTATCATTAGAGTGAATGAGTAACATAACTTAAGATAATAAATGGACTTGTTTGAAAGCATGATGAGTGTTTATATTTTTATGTGTGTGTGTGCTACTATTATTCTTCTAATATTTAGATAACTAGCTAACGGTTCCTCTTGTTGTGTTTTTAGATTTACCGCAGGTTAGACCGGCAGCTGAGTGATCCGGAAGTAGTGGTCAGCCGGGTCTCCGTACTCCTTAGAGTGGGGGGTTGGGGTTGTGTTTGTCTTTCTTTCTTTCGTTAAGACAGTTGTTCGTCTTTCCCTTGTTTAAGTACTGTAGGCTGCTAGACCGTGTTGCATTCATTACCTTTAAAAACACTATTTTATGAATTTCGGTTTTTCCTTATTTGTGTCTTGTTGCAAGATCCTAGTAATATTGTTGTCAATTTGAGGTCGGGACCCATTGTGAGGTCCTAACCAGTAATGTCCCGAGTTCTGAAAATTCGGGGTGTTACAGTTTGGATCTGATGACGGATATTTCAATCCACAATCTATAAAGTATCACTGCTTAGAATTATGAGGGCAACTTGTTGAGATATAACTCAAGCTATGATGAAATTTTACCCTAGTTTGTTTTTGAATAAATTGGATTAACCCAATCTGATTGCACGATGTTCTTGTTAGAGTATGAAGCCTAGATTGGAGGCCCAATTACAGATGATATAATGGGCCAGCTGTTTTAAAAATTGGGTTGGTGGGCTACTACTTCAGGTGAAACGCATTGCTTCATGACGTTTCTACTTAACATAGATATAAGAGCACATCTCTCTCTCTCTCTCTAAAACTTCTGGTGAATGGATTCGAAAGTTATTTGTCGGATAAGGATCGTTGTTCTCCCCGGTGAAGTGTATGATGCCTATGGATAACGCAATAGTATAAGAAGATCAGTAACATCTTCTCTTAAGCCTTTGTTTTTCGATCTTGTTCTTTGTGCTTTAGTAGAGTTCTGAGCTTGTACATATGTCAATCTTGTTGTTTTCTTGATCGTAATCTTGATACGAATCTTATAGTAGATTAGATCTTGACGATCCCGTGGATGTAGTTCATTTGACCAAACCACGTAAAACTCGTGTCTTCGTTCTCCCTTTACTATTTTTTCGTTTCTTTCAAAACATTCTTATTTTTCTATCGATTAAAGAACCACATAAAACATGTAGATCTAATAGGAATCTCAACATTTTTAAACACTATAACAATAGGTCCGTGCTACGGTACATTAATATATTATTTTATTTATGTATAAAATTGTTAAATTATTTGTTTATTAGTGTAATTATCAATTAAATCATATATGTGAAGATTGATGCAATTTGTTATTTATATTACCCGTCTATAAAAATTATTGGATATATGAGTACTTTATTGGGTTTAGTTCTCATAATCTAATCTTACTTATATTTTTTTATAATCGTAATATATAAAAAAATGAGTTTATAAATAATTCATTAATCAAAACAGAAAAAATAAAAATATTCTTACATCTAGTTTTTTAATTTTTTTTTACCTAAATAAAAAAGGTCTTAACGTGTAAATATTCAAAATAAAATAAATATTTGGAATTTGGACTGTTAAATGCTGATTCTGTATGAATATCATATACATTTAGATTGTTGCTTGTTTAAATATTGTTAATTGTGTATCCTTGATGATGTAATGTCATTTCAATTCAAAAAATAAAAAACGAATAAAAACGAATCTAGTCCGCTTAAATGACATTATTCATTCATAAAATTAACCTATGGGATAAATAGTTTTTCATTTTCAATATAAAATGTGTTTCATTTTTCCTCATTTTATTGTTCTATAAGGTCAAAATTAATCAAATTAGGTTTCGCTGACAAAGGAAAAACATTAGTGTTAGTGTTTAGATGTGTTTTTATAAGTTTTTTATTTATTTATTTACACTAGTGTTTGTGTTTTAAAAAGCCTAACAAGTGTTTCTTAGGACAAAAACGAAACACTAGTGCTTGTATTTATACATGTGCATATCATGTGATGGAAAGGTCAGAAGAATGTTTTTTAATGAGGATCAATTTCCGTTTTCCACCTCGAGTCCATCAACTCCATCAAATGAGCCTACTCATACCCTTCTCCGTATCTCTCACCCCATCAATATTCCAACCAACACTCCTCTTTAAATGAGCCCACTTCAACTGATTCCAGTCCAATATCTCCGGGCCCACATTCATCTAGACCATCTTTTTTTATCACACACCTCCAGCCCACAATCATCATCCACTAACCCAATCATCTTTGATCTAGAACCAAAATTTCCTTCCGTTGCTCCAATCTCGTCTTTAACCAACACGGACCCTTCAACCTTCCCCTCTCTTCTTGGGCCACACCCTTCCCAATCCCAATCTCTTCATGATTACAAGGGCTCATGATCAGATATCTTTCCCTAAACAACGCACCAATGACGTTATTCCTTGGTCGAATTCCCCATATTGCTCCTCCACCAATATTATTCTAGACAAAGCCTCATCTTTGACTGAAGCCTCCAAACATTCTGAGTGGCGTTCCGCCATAAACAATAAAGTTCAAGGTCTACTTCAAACCGGCACTTCGACCCTTTTCTCTCCATCATCTTCCTCCAACGTCTTAGGTGTCAAATGTGTCTATAAGACCAAAAGACATTCAAATGGTTCTTTAGAAAGGCTCAAAGCCTGACTACTTGCCAAGGGATTTCATTAGACTCATGGCATTGATTTCAATGAGACATTCAACCCCATAGCAAAACCCTCCACCATCAGACTCCTCGTCTATGTTGCAGCTATGCGACAATGGGTGGTTCATCAATTGGATATTTAGAATGCTTTCCTACACGATAACCTTTTGGAGGAGGTTTACATTCAACAACCCCCAGGTTTCCTTCAGCCTTCTATTCCTCCCTATATTTGCAAACTAAAAAAGTTATGGCCTGAAACAAGCTCCTCGAGCTTGTTTCTCCAATCTCAATGGCTCTTTGGTCACTATGGGTTTCCATCCCTCCCTTGTGGACACATCCCTATTTACCTATTGCCAAGGAACTGATTTTTCCTTCATCTTAGTTTATGTTGGTGATCTAATGGTTGTTACTTCTACTAATGAGTAAGCTTTGCAGTTTGTCTCCTCCTTGTCAAGAATCTTCCTTGTGAAGGTTCTTGGTCCTATCAATTACTTCTTGGGCATTGAAATGTAACACTCCTCTGATGGTTGTTTCTTGTCCTAATCCAAATACATTAGAGAGCTCTTTATGAAAACAAACATGCTACCCTATTAAGTCGTATCCACACCAATAATAACCACTTGCTCCACAAAATCATCTCCTTCACCATTCTTTGTTGATACCCTCTATAGGAGCGTAATTGGCAGCTTGCAACATCTAGCTTTTACGAGGCCTGACATCTCCTACACAGTGAATAAGCTTGCTCAACATATGCATTCACCAAGCACTCACCACTGCCAAACTACAAAACGTCTTTTTTGTTACCTCAATTCCACAATCGACATCCAACTTCTTACTAGTGCATCTTTATCAAGTCGGTTATCCGCCTACATCGATGTAGATTGGGCTAACGACCTTGAATATCGACGCTCAACAAGTGCCTACTGCGTTTATATCGGTCACAATCTGTCTTGTGGACTTCCAAGAAGTAACCAATTGTGTCAAGATTCTCGACAAAAGCTGAGTATCGGGCTATTATCCTTGATACGTGAAACACTATGGATCCAGACTCTCATGTTGAATTACATGTTTTCTTAGACAACCTCTGACACAATGATTTGATAACTTAGGTGCCACATGCCTCGTAGTCAATCCAATGCTTCACCATCGAATCAACCATCTCTCTTGATTATCACTTTGTGTGAGAAAGAGTGCAAGCCAAGACACTTCAAGTTTCCTTCCTTTCCTCTAATGATCAAATTGTAGATTTTTAACAAAAGCATTGCCCTCTCCTTGCTTCCTCTAGTTACAACCTCGACTCTCCCTTACACAGTTTTGTTCGAGAGGATACTAGCACACCTCCTATTATTGACAACTCATGTAACAAATGAACATTCCACAATATGTGTATTTGTCTACATGTAATTTGTTGTAGTTTTGTTGGAATAAAGATGTACTTCTGAATAGGGTTGGGCATGGGATGGGATGAGACGGGATTGAGGTCGTCCCGTGTAAGAGCCTTAGTTTTCTTAGGATCTCGCCCCTGCGGTTGGGCTTGGCCGTAGGTGCGGTGCACCGCCCCAGTGGCATAGAGGACCCACCTCTACGGATGAGGCGGCTGCTGCCGATTTTGTTGACTTGTTTGACCCGTGTTTTTCCTTTGGCTTCCTTTTTAAGCTTCCTCTTCCTTCCTGGTGAGGGTTTCCTTCCTTCCTTCAGCTTCATTCTCCTCATCACGTTCTCCTTCTTCTTCCTTCTTTCCTTAGTTCTTTTCCTTGTTCTTCTTGGAAGATCTTCATGTGAGTTTTGTTTGTGTATGTTGATGATTGAGATGATGATTTTGATATTGTTGCTGGTTGTGGAGGTTTATGAGACCAGCTTGAGAGTGGTTGTGTTAGGGTTTGCTGTGGTAAGTTCCTTCCCCTCTTCCTTCTTCTTTTCCTCCTTTCTTCTTCATTAGTTAGGAATTCCCACAAGATATGCTTGTGTTGATCTTTCCTTGACAATAATGGTGTATATGTATGTATATATGTATGATGATTGCCTTTGGGGCAATGAAGAAGTGAAGAGGATCGAGAGAAGGGTCGAAGAGAAGCAGAAAACTGTTCTCTACACAGATAGCCGTCCCCGCAGATTGGAGTCGCCGCCCCTACGGCTGAGTGTCACCGCCCCTGCGGTGTATTGCCGCCCCATCACCTTCCTGCTTCCACAGGTGCGTGTCCAGGACATACCTAGATTGGTATGTTTCCTTCCTTTCCCTTTTGGCTTAGCTTGAGAGTGTAGCTAGGCAAGTGGTGTGTTTGATGAGTATGGGGATGTATATGTTGAGGTAATGCCTTAGGCATGTGTGAGTATGTTGAGATATTAAGGTTTAGATTCGAGTTATAGTTTGGTTATCGTTATGAGGTGTAGGAGACGAGTCTCCTAACCTTAGCATAGTTTGATATTGTGTGTGTGATGCGGGGATAAGCCGCAGTTCCCGATCTAGATTAAAAGTCCTAAACTGGAATAAAAATCGGGCTATTCTATAGGATAAATCGGTCGATTTTCTGATGAACAAGTCGATTTTTCGACAAACTCAGAATACGGATTAGTGAATGATGTGTCAAAACCCTTAAATGAGAAGATTACCTTAGCCCTCACTTCTTTAACCTTACACAAGTCTTCTAATTAAGACAAGCACAAGGAGGGACTAGGATTGACCAGGAGCACCAACCTTCAACAAGATTAACACACACAAGCACAATCTAGCAAGAACGTCACAACAATTCAACCAAAACTCCCCTTTGATTGAATAACAATGAATAAAATACAAACTCCGTAAGTGAAGCCCTAAGTTCACACAAATATGTGAAAATATATCAAATCTAATTTACTAAACAATCTCCCCTACTAAGGCTATTTATAAGGGAGAATAATCCTACTAAAACTAGGAAAAATATAAAGATATGATCTATAAAATATATCCTTTTGATAGCATGTATTATAGTCTATATTTTGGGATTGGTTTAGACGTTTTATCTTCACAAATCTGCATGTATGGATGCATATTCTTTGATTATATTGTTGTTTTGTCTACCTTTGCGGGAATCGAGGTCTACACCTAGTTTCGTTGCAATTATAGGGAAAATGACACGTTTTGGACCGAAATGGAGCTAAGGAAGCTAAGGAGTCATTAGAGCTACATTCTGGAGCTTTGAGAAGATCTCAGGAAGCATGGAAATAATTTAGAGGATTGATTTTGGACCAGATTGGAGATGATTTACATTCAGTTGAGATTTACCTCGGTCAGCTACAGTATCACCTCGACCGAGGTGATCTTGAGAAGCGTCCCGACCGAGGCGAACACCCTTTTGCTGGCGAGATCTTTATTTTTGGCTGAGATCTTCTATTTTTGGAAGGAGAATATCATATATTTTTGGCTGGATTTCTGGAAGGAAGATAATGTTATGGCAAAATTTGATATACTAGGCTATTTTCAGTTTTTATAAAAGAAAGTATATCCCTATTTTATTTACTGTTAATTGATATTAATTTACCTCATTAGTTAACCTCATTAATTTACCCAATATTCCGCTCATTCGCTCACTAACTACCACATTCACTTCGTTTTCGTTATACCAGAGAAGAAACCGTTCGCCCTTCGCACTTCGCCCGTTCGACTCCTCACCTTCAACTGTGATCTTCATCAATCTCTCTCGTAATCTCCCTTTTCTTCAAGTTTGATTCATCTCTCGTCACTTTCCGGCCATCTCCTTCACTTGTTCTTTGTTTTTCGTCTTCGTTTTTACCCCAAACACTCCGGAATCGTTTTGAGTTTTGTAAACCCTAAGAAAACGAAAATGTCGATTCGATCAAAGGTTGCTGCCAACAAATCTTCTTGTGATGCTCCTACCTTCAACCTTCTAACTCCTACGCCTCCTTTATCTGTTGAAATTGCCACACCAAACGAAGGCGATGATTCTGTTGTGTCTCATGATGAATCAGGCCTTCAAATTGTAGTATCTGGTGGTCCTCAAACAGTTGATATACCTATGGTTAGTATTGCTTTGATACTCTTTCATGTTTTATGGTATTATAGTTTCTGGTATTTGTTCATATTAGTGTTTGTAAGTTTAATCATCGTTTCTGGTATCTGTTTTGATATGGTTTGTTCTATGTTTGTTTCGTCTTTATATTTACATGAGTTTTCTGGTATGTTTGTATGTTATTAGATTTTCTGGTATGTTCTTGGTTTCAAGTTTTCTGGTATTTGCTTTAGTTTAAGTTTCTGGTATGTGTTTATTGTTAGTGTTCTGGTATTGCAGGTTCATGTATTACTTTGTGGTATGTTTTGTGGTATTTGTTCATATGAGGTTTTTTGTTTCAAGTTTTCTGGTATTTGCTTTAGTTTAAAATTCTGGTTTGGGTTTCTGGTATTGCATGTTGATGTATCACTTTAGGGTATCTTTTCTGGTATTTGTTCATATGAGGTTTAATGTTTTCTGGTATTAGAAGTTCTGGTATGTTATTTGTTTTATGTTGTGTCTGATCATTTTGATGAATATATTCTAGTATGTTATTTGTTTCTGGTATTAGATGTTCTAGTTAGGGTTTTTCGTATTTGTTTTATTTATTAATGTTTTCTTGTATTTGTTCATATGAGGTTTTTATATTACTTTCTGGTATTTCATGTTGATGTATATATTGACATTATTTTCTAGTATGTTTACACAGGCTGTTGAGGAAAATGTTATTTATGGACATGAAGAGTCCTTTGTAAGTTGAATGCCTGATATTAGTTTCTGGTTTGTTGTTGAATGTTTTTCTTGTATTAACAATCTTATTTCCTTTACTAGTTAATGTATAGATTCAATGACAACCCAAAATACGAGGCAACACGTATAACTGTCTTGTCTCGTGTCAATATGGTTAAATTTTTACTTGAAAGGTTGGATTCCAATGGGCAAGAATTGTTCAAGAACTCTATTTTTTCATCTGTCATCTCCCTCTGTACCAATCTTAAACCTTCCAACCAATTAATACACTTCATGCTTCTGCATGAGGTTCAAACTGACCGCAAACACTCAATGTGGTTTGCAATCAACAAAACCCTGCTTAGGTATTTATTAACTATAGACCCAACCTATTTTAGTTCAGTTTTGTACCTCCATTCCACTTTCTATTGTTAATGTGTTTCTTTCTTTTTTTGTTGTATATTTTTGTTCATAAGGTTTGGCTTAAGCGAGTTTTCTGAAATTACCGGCCTTGAGTGTCGGTTCCATGTGTACAATGAAGAAGAAAACGTCGACATGAAGGAGTTGTTCGGCATGCCCAAGTGCAAATTGGAGCAATTGGAGGAAAAATATTCAAAGCTGAAAAAGAATGATGAAAGGAAATTCAAGATGGCTCTGCTGTTGTTTATTGAATTTGTTTTGCTTGGCAATGACAAGAAGAAGTTTGTCTCCAATTTTCCTCTATCGCTTCTGAAGGACATGGATGCCTTTAATTCTTATCCATGGAAACGCCTTGTCTTCAATAAGACACTTGACAACCTCAAGGATTGTGAGCCAACAAAGTTTAGGGCATCCGAAAATTACTGCCTTTCTGGTTTCCCTTTGGCATTCCAGGTATGCTTCTGGTTTTCCATTTATGTGTCTTTGGTATGGTTATATTTGTTATGGTTTACGTTTCTGGTATGCTTGTTTTTCATTTATTTTCCTCTGGTATGAGTACAAGAAATGTTAATTTTGTGATTTTATGGTATGCTTTATTGCATTAGCATTTCTGGTTTTTGTTTCTGGTTTTTGACTCTTGTATTTTGTTTTAATGTATTAGATTCTAGTATGATTGTGTATGTTGTATAATTGAGTTCTGTGATGTATTGTTTTGTTGGTGGTCTGTTCTGAAATTTATACTATCTGGTATGATTTTACTTGCTTTCTAGTATGAGCAATTAGTTACCAGAAATATTAATTTTGTGATTTATAGTATGCTTTATTGCAATAGCATTTCTGGTATATCTTTCTGGTTTGTGTTTCTTGTATTTTGTTTTCATGTGTTTGATTTTGGTATGATTGTTTATGTTTTATAATTGATTTATGTTATGCATTGTGTTGTTTTTGGTATGTTCTTAAGTTTATACTTTTTTGTATGAGTTTACTTGCTTTCTGGTTTTCTGATATGCATTTGTGGTTTCATTTTCTGGTATGATATTATTTTATTAGTTTTATATTATTTATTGGTTTGAGTTTCTGGTATGGTATATTCATTTGTTTCTCGTCTATATTATGCAGGTTTTCATCCTTGACTCTATCCCCACACTGACATCTTTGTTTGCCACATGTGCTGATGAAGAAACAACCCCACTTTGTCTTAAGTGGGTTTCATCAATGATAGCATGAATTATAGTCTATATTTTGGGGTTTGTTTGGACGTTTTATCTTTCATTATCTGCATGTTTGTATGTATATTATGTGATTATACTACCATTTCATCTACCTTTGCGGGAATCGAGGTCTACACCTAGTTTTGTTGTAATCGTAGGTAAAATGGCACGTTTTGCATCAAAAAGGAGCAAACGGAGCTATGGAGTCATTGGAGCTACATTGAGGAACATAAGGAACCATCCAGGAAGCATAGCCATGGATTAAAGATTTACTTTGGACCAGTTTTGAGAGATTTCACATTCAGTTGTGACTCACCTCGGTTGACTACAGATTCATCTCGACCGAGATGATCCAGAGAAGTCGACTCGACCGAGGCGAACACCTGGGACGCGGCGAGAATATTTTATTCTTGGCTGAGATCTTTTATCTTTGGAAAGTGATCTTATATTTTTGGGCTTGGCTCCTGGAAGGAAGAAGATATTATAGATCTTATATTTTACCTATTTTTATGGGAAGAGATCTTTCTAAGATATTTTATCTTTGGAGGGTTATTTTCCTATAAAAAGGGTTGGATTTCCACAAATCCAACATCATGCTATACCATCGATCAGGATTATTACGCAGCAGCAGCCATACTCCAGTTGGAGATTTGAAGAACCTTTTTGAAGGTTGAAGGAAGATTGAAGATCCTAGCTTTTATAGCTTTTTGGAGGGTTTTGTAAGATTGTCTTTGATTCCCTTCCTTGTTGTCTTGTCTTGTTGGATTGTTATCCAAGGAACGCTTTTGTTGTGATATTTGATTCAGTTATTGAAGTCTTTTCATTAAATTCTTCTTGTTCAAATATTCACCTTCTTCCCATATATTTGATTAATACTTTCATAATGATGATGAATGGCTAATTTCCTTGTGTGATTCTAGGGTGATTGGCTGAAGGTTGTGGGAAAAACAATGATAGAATAATCTTAGATTCCAGTAGGATCCTGAAAGTTCGAGTCTTTAACCTTAACCCTAAGCATCTCGCTCAGTCGATGAACATCTCGGCCGGGGTGGAATTTGGCTGACCGAGGTGACTTATCTGATCCTAAATTGAGAGTTAAGTGTTAGAGTTTGCCAAATCCTATTCTTATTACACCTTTCCTGGTTCAATACAAGCTTAGGATGAGACTTACCCGGTAATTCCTTAGTTTGTGTACTAACGATCATAAGTGTAGGTAATAAAGGTTTATCCTTTATTGGGGTTTGAGTGTGCTTCCGTCCCATCTTTGTGAGTTAGCCTAAGACTTACCCGGTAAAGGTTGATTCTATTCCCTTAGATGGTGTGTTAGTTCGAGGTTATAATTCTTTATCTTAATTCCTTGAGACTTACCCGGTAATAGGAGTTACGGTTTTGAATTAGTGAGTAGTGAGACTTACCCGGTGATCTATTCCACTTTAGTAACACCTTCCCTATGCAAAAACCTCAGCTTTGTCCGCTTATCTTTAGATCTTGAGTTGGAACCACAACTAGATGCTTTAATCCCTAGAATTGCATGTTTCCTTTATTGACTTCTTATTCATCTTTGATTGTGTTGATTGCTCTTGTGGTTAGTATTTGCATAAGCATACCGTAACTGGACTTTGTTTCACTAAGTCCCTGTGATCGACCCCTGGAATTCCTTGCTTTTACTACGATTGACCCGTACACTGCGGGTTCGCATCCTTGTTTTAAGCTAAGTCTAGGGTTATAAATTTAAAGCTTGCACACACCGTTTGGAGCGAACAATCAACCAAGGGGAAGATGAAATGCAGCTTCAAAAGAATAAAGGATACAACGTCATCGGTGGCCCAAGATGACATCAAAACTATCCCCTTCAACCTAGAAGACCCAGAAACCGAGGATGACTGCAAATGGTGGGGGGGGGGGATGAAGTTTTGGACCCAACTGGCTATCTTTGTCATCTTTTCAAAGTTGGGTTCCACAATGTACGTGTATCCAGGCCTAGAGGGTATGATGTCAAGGTTATCAAGGAAGTCCGAAAGAAGGAGGAATCCGACAATGATGACTTTGCTACTCCTCCTCCTCCTCCTCCTCGTCGTCATATTTTGAGGTTGCCAAGACCACAAAAGGTTGTCAAGAAAGAAGATGGCTCAATGAAGAAGAAAATTGAAGAGGGAAGGAAAAGGTATCTCAATCCATTTCATACGCAATCTATATTTTAATTATGTGGTATTAGTTTCTATTATACTAGTCTCTTTAATTTTATTGTATGACTGCTTTTTTGCTTTCTAGTATGTGTCTGTTAGTGTCTGGTATGCTTCTAATATAACTTCTGGTATGAGTTTCTGTTTTAGTTTTCTGGTATGAATGTTTTGTTACTTTCTGGTACGTGTCTTTTTGTTTCTGGTTTTTGTTTTATCTTAATTCTGGTATAAGTTTTGTCTTACATTCTTGTATTAGTTTTAATATGTTTTCTGGTATGATCTTTTGAATCTTGTTTCCTGTGTATATTGTTATGTTTTGTTTTGTTTCTGTTTCTGGTATGTTTATCATTTACTTAATAATGTTTTTTTTTTCCTAATGTAGAGCTCCATCTAAGAAGCCTAAGACAGAACAGATTGTTGAGGAAGTATCATGGTAAACTGAAGTTGAATATGTATTTATATTATCATACCAGAATTCTTAATTTTTACAAAATTTGTTCTATTGTTTTAGCCCCAAAGAAGACATGTTGGCATTGGCTACACCCCTAGTTGTTGGTGTTGCACTTTCTAGCATTGTTGGGATTGTTGTTGCTCCAGAAATGGATACGATTGTCCCTACAGATGCTTTGGTTGCACCACCTCTGCCTGATCCCACCACCTCCAATGCAGAAGTTGTGGTTGCACCACCTATCCCTGATCCCACCACTTCCAACACAAAAGCTGTGGTTGCACCACCTGTCTCTGATCCCACCACCTCCACTATTTCTACCACAAACAGGTAGTTGATATTTTACATACCATAATTTATTAGTTTCAAATGCTTATTTGATTTCGCATTTGTAATCGTCTACTATGTTAATGTATAGGGTGCCTGATTGGGTTGAGGATTTAAAGAAACAACTACAAACCCAAAATCAATTGATTTCTGAGTTGATCAAGAAGGTTGAGCAACAAGATGCCACTATCAACCAAGTTGTTATGAGGCAGAAGGCACAAGTTATGACACAACACAGAATAGAAAGTCAATGTTTCAAGATCGTCACTAATGTTCAAAGGATGGCCGGTTCTTCTAAAGGTACCAAAGCCTCTAAAAAACCGGCCTCCCAACCTCCAGCTGATGCTCCTAAGTTAGAAGTTCTTGGGGTTTCTTTAAGTTCTGAAGAGACACTATCTACAGAAAAGCCAATGCCTCAGCCCCAGCCCCAGCCCGAGCCCAAGGAGGAAGCTGAAGTTGATCAGCCAAAGGAAGAAGCAGTGGAAGAGGTATAATACACTACTATTCTTCATGTGTTTTGTTTCCGTGCATATTTGTTAATGTTTGTGTTATGTTGTCGTTCTGGTACAGAAACCAATAGCAGATGTAGATGTGAAAGGGAAAGGGAAAGTTAAAACCAGAGGACCGAGGAGAATGGGTTTACGTGAAAAGAAACCCAGCGACCTTTTTGTATCTCCCTATGTCGTCCCAATAAAAATCCCCAAGCCACCCAAGCATAATTTCTTGAGCAAGAAGGATAGAGATGTTTTTTATGCTTGATACCTTAACCCAAAGACTAAAAAAGAACTTATTACTGGATTTCAACATGAAGCAAATAATGAACACTTCAAGCTCTTACTCCAAAAAACTGGCTGGTTGTGAGATTATGTAAGTTAACACTAACCTTACTTTTGTTTAAGTTAATAATTTCTGGTATGATGTTTTCTGGTATGACTTTCTAAAACTAGCTACTGATGTATTTCTGGTAAGATGTTGGGTGTACATTTTGTTTTTAAAATTTCTGGTATGATGTGTTGTACTGCTTTCTGGTATGAGCTAGTTGTATAAGAGTCTGGTATGACTTTATTTTTGCTTCTTTTTTTTTTTTTTTTTTTGGTT
>BSUD01000004.1:121405507-121466979 GCA_033239045.1 Fagopyrum esculentum
TTTTTTTTTCTGGTATTATGTATTTCATTAGTTTTATGGTATGTGATTCTTTCATTTTGTCATAAATTATATTTGACTTCTTTAGAAGATTTATTGATTGTGCTTTCTAGTATTTGTTTATGTTTTGTGTTTCTGGTATGATGTGTTTTCATGTATGTGTATCTTGCCTGATGGTTTTCATGTCTTGAATTCTGGTATGAAATTTTTTTTATGTTTTTCTGGTATTATTCTCATATGAGCTCTGGTATTGAATTATTAGTTTTTTTTCCTACTTTACAGCAACTGGATGAAATGATTACATACCTCCAAAAAGTTGTATTTGAGTATCCAGAGGTTTATGGCCGTATTACCATTCTTCCCGTACCATTTGTCGACTACTTCAATGATGTGCGCTATAAACAATTCTTTTAGTCGAAAGCTACAGGGACTTTTAATTACGGTGAAGAAATTGCAGGTTATATATTTGGACTTGATCCTCCCTTTTTTAGCAAGAGCTTTTATGGAGTCGATACAATATACACTGCCATCAACACCTGTGGTAAACACTAGATAGCGCTACAGATTGATTTAATTAAATGGTGTGTTGTTGTATATGACTCAATTGTGGACTGTATGTCTGATGGGGACTTGAAAGCTTTGCTCACCCCATTCCTTGTTATGTTTCCTTACATTCTGAAACTTTATGGACAATTTGAGAGGTTTGGGGACAATCTTGATAAGCCATTGGATTATGTTCGAAAGACAGCCAAAGAAGTTCCACAGAACAACCCAAGGTGATTTCTACGATACTAGTCATATGTTTCTGGTATGTTCATTAGTATGATGTTTTGGAAAAACACTTATATAATCTGTTGTCTACAATTGCAGTGGAAGCTATGGTGTATTCACAATCAAGCACATTCAGTATCTGTCATCTGGACGAACTGATTTGTCAAACATATGTCAAGAATGGGTCCCAGCTTTCAGAGAACAATTTTGTTCTATTTTGTACCATAGGGAGTGGATGAAACCCCACGAGTCCCTTTGAAATTGAATCTGTCCTAAATGATGTAGTTGACTCTTGCTAAACTTGTATTTTGGTATTGACTGACTCTGTTGTAATATATTAACTCTTTTGTAATATGATCTTGTTTATGAAACAATAATAAGTATTCTGTTAATATAGTTTCTTTACCAGAAGTGTTTATGTTGCTATTTAGGATTCTCGTATTTCATTTAAGTCCCTCTAGTATGATTATATCTGATATTTTTTTGTTATTTTTTATGCTTCTGGTATGATTGGTTTTCATATATGTGCCTCTGGTATGAGTAATTACTTACCAGAAATGTTTATTTTGTGATTTTATGGTATGAGTTATTGCATTAGTATTTCTGGTATGTGTTTCTGGTAGTTTGTTTTCATTTTTTTATTCTGGTCTGATTATTTGTTTACCAAAAACGTTCAATTTGCAATTTTGTTGTATGTTTTATTGCCTATGCTTTCTAGTATTCATATATATAGCCTGATGGTATTCTTTTATTGGATTCTGGTATGAGTTTTTTTATTTAGTTTTTGTTATTACCTATTGTTTTGATTCTGGTATGTGGACATTTACACATAAAACAAACATATATTTATATAGTAACTGTTTTTTATATATCTAATAATGACAAATAATCAAAATTAGTATTTCTGGTATGTGTCTTCATTCTTTCTCCATTGGTTGATTTCGGCAAGTTTTTTTGTTATGGCCTACCCTGCCACAACAACTCCATTTTTTTCTTCTTGCTTCCTTCCATTGATCCCCGTATCCTACCTTTAGGCAATCTTCCGGTTCTCTTCCTCTTTATAGGAGGGTTGCATTCAATAGATGTAATGCAACTTGGAATCTCTAAATTCTCATGATCTACAATTGGGTATATTGTCTCCTCATATGCCGTGTTCCAATATTCGGTGCTGTAATATTTACTTACCAGAGATGCCGGATTCATTTTCGCCATCTTTGTTGCAGCTATTGCATGAACACATGGTATTTCCTCAATATCGAATTCCTTGCAAGTGCAACTTCTATCCACTAAACACACAACTTCCCTTTCCTGATTCCATTGTACCTCAAACAACAGCATTTTCGCATCAAGCACGTAACATCCATACTTTGTTGCCTCCCCATATTTAGCTTGTATTAGGGCATCGGCGTTTGGTGTTGTCATTTCTGTACATGATTCAGCACTTTGCCTTCGCGTTGTAAACCATCTACCCACTGTCTGTCTAATAACATCAATGAGGGCAAGCACTGGATAATTCCTTGCATCACACAGTGCACTATTTATACATTCTGCATTGTTGCTTGTCATAATGTTATAACGTTCCGCGTTGCAAAAAGCTCGGGACCAAGCAACAAATCCAATTTCTTCCAACAGTTGTGCAACTACTACCTTCTCCTACAAACATTAGCAGGTACACATGAAGTTATATACAATACTAGAAAAAGCATACCATACACCTAACATGTTTCAATACCAGAAAAAGGTAATACCATAATCATTGCTCATCAATAATAATGTTGAATACCAGAAACATGACATGTATGATACCAATAACGATCACAAAAAGCATACCAGAATTCATACCAGAGATTAAATGTAATACCAGAAATTATAATTTTCATACAACAAACCTAACCTGCGTTCATACCAGAAACATTCATACCAGAAACACTATAAATGAGAGATAAGGGACAATACCAGAAATGAAATAAACCACCAGAATTGAAATACCAGAAGCATAATGCGATTGCATACCAGAAAATAATAAAAACCAGAATAGTCATACCATCTTTATATTTTCAAACAGTTCAAGACACTTATCCTTTCTGTAGCACCTAGTTGCATCCACGAACATTTGTTGAACTATATTCTTGGTTGATTTTTTCTTGATGTTCCCTTTCAAGTGGTACATGCAAACTCCATGAGATGCTTTTGTGTAGTGCTTAACAATACCATTCTTGATTGACATGTGTCTGTCCGATATAAATAGTTGTTCCTCGGTGTCAGGGACAAACTTGTGTATATGATAGAAGAAGAAACCATACGAGTCATCACATTCACGGTCAACAATTGCAAATGCTAGCGGGTATATTTGTTGGTTTGCATCTTGCGTTGTTGCAAGCAATAGCACCCCACCATATCGTCCTTTTAAAAATGTTCCGTCAACTGATATAACCTTAAACAACAACAACCAAAAATCAATTAGTTTTTTGGTATACCAGAAATGGATAATAGTCATACCAGAAACTTAATTGTTCAAATATATATCACTATACTAGAAGCTGAGCTTGAAATCAAATCAGAAATGATATTACCAGAAGTACATTTATCTAACAATACCAGACACTGGTTATACAAACCAGAAAAGAGCATACCAGAAAGATAATTATACTGCTTACCAGAAACACAACATTACTACCAGAATCTATATCATTTATGCATAATTGATAATACCAGAGGCATAACTTTATTACATACCAGAACAAGGATAATACCTTTCTCATTACTGAATATCCTTTGATTGATTGCCCCAAAGCAAAGAAGACATACTTGAATTTGTTTTCATCATCCAATTGCAGTGCTACAATAGTTTTCGGATTTGTCTCTTGCAATCGATGT
This sequence comes from Fagopyrum esculentum, assembly GCA_033239045.1. Classification (NCBI taxonomy): domain Eukaryota; kingdom Viridiplantae; phylum Streptophyta; class Magnoliopsida; order Caryophyllales; family Polygonaceae; genus Fagopyrum; species Fagopyrum esculentum. The sequence goes on from BSUD01000004.1 coordinate 121,409,153, forward strand.
AAGTATACCGGCACACCCTTGTAGTTCTCTTCATTTGTTCCTCTTATATTGTCCTTGACAGCCTCTTGTGCCATCCAACATTTCCAGTAGCTAGCTTCTAAACAATGCTCGTTTCTCAAATTCCAATAATTGTCTTAGGCTCGCGGAGTTTATGTGTATTAGCATACCTGAATAACATAAACAATATGATTTGAATGTAGTTCATACCAAAATGGAATAAAACAATATAGAATTGAATATCATATGTGATAATAAGCAATGGACTTACATTTTTGCAACTATTTCAGCAATGACAGGATATGAGACCTTTCTGCGATAATTTCATCTGGTATGGAATGAACAAGTGTGCTCTCTGGTATACTTTGTTAGTGTAAACACTTTCGATTTCTTGATTTTTGAGAACCGCACGCGCCACTTACAATCTTTATCTAGACATCGCGCAAGAATAGCAAGCTTGATAGACTTCGTTATTTTGTATTGTGTACATTCGGCAACAGCATTCAAACACAATGCATTTTTCACTGCGTTTTTATCCTTGAACTTTTGACCAAGCTTAAGACCCCATTGAGTTTCTTTAGGTTGAACTTCAGTGATTGCATAGCTATTCTCTATTTCTATTTCAGTCACACTGGGAGCAGGAACAATGGCAGTGTATGGATGATATTCATTAATTTCTTCAATTTCTGGTATAATAATTGTAGACTTTAATCTCACACACAATGACACACTCCAGCATGGTTGAGTCAATTGATTAACTTCAACAAAATCCTCGAAATCTTCTACCGTCTCAATATCAAATGGTTGCAACGCTTTATTTAAGGTATTCTTGTATGTAAGTTCCAATTTGTTCACTGTCTCATCCACTTGAAAACGTTTGGCAATCAACATCCTAATTTCTGGTATGCTAACTGGATCTCCCACAGTGATGGGTTTGCAAACTACTTTATCCCCTAAATATGTTCATTCATTTCCCACAGATTTCCATTCTCCTCCACAATAAACTACAATTTGTAACTGAGCCATGGCTAACAAGTTCTGTATATACCAGAAAAAACTATTATAAGTATACCAGAAGTTAAAAGTATACCAAATTATGCACAACATCACAAATACCAGAAGTTAAAGTATACCAGAATTATGCACAACACCACAAATACCAGAAGTTCAAGTATACCAGAAGTTAAAGTATACCAGAATTATGCACAACATCACAAATACCAGAAGTTCAAGTATACCAGAAGTCATTCAATTCATTATAGTAGAGAATTAATGATACTAGAAAGACAATTAGCATACTACAAAAGAGATTATACCAGAACTCATTAATTGATACCAGAATTAATGATACTAGAAAGATAATTATCATACTACAAAGGAGATTATACCCGAACTCATTAATTCATACCAGAATTATGCATAACACCACAAATACTAGAGAATTAATGATACCGGAAAGACGATTATCATACTACAAAAGAGAGTATACCAAAACTCATTAATTTATACCAGAATTATGCACAACACCACAAATACCAGAAGTTCAAGTATACCAAACGTTGAAGTATACCAGAATTATGCACAAGAACATAAATACCAGAAGTTCAAGTATACTAGACGTTCAAGTATACCATAATTATGCACAACACGACAAATATCAGAAGTTCAAGTATACCAGAATTCATTCAAATCATTATACCAAAGAATTAATGATAGCAGAACTCATTCTTTCATATCAAAATTAAGAAAACAAACTATCAACAAGGTTCATACCAGAACTGTAACACACTCATTCATACCAGAACCATAATTTAAAACAAAACCAAATCTGACGATACCTTATACCAGAAATACAAGAATCTGATCAAAATTTCACAATGGTGAACAAAATACCAGAATAATACCGAAGAAGATGGCGAGAGAGAGAGAGAGTAGAATATTGTGAGAGAGATACCTGTTAGATCGAAGCGAATTCTGGTATTTGAAGTCTTGAATCACAAGTCGATTGCGTTGTATTCGTTTCTGGTGTTTGATCGATTGATACCAGAGAAGATTGCCCGATCGATGTCGATTGTGAGAGATAAGAGAGAAAATAGATCGATAATTGTTATACCAGAGTAGCTTGCGAGAAGGAGAACTTGCGAGATCGAAGGAGGAGAAGAATGGATTTTGAGATCGAGATCGTGAGGAGGAGAAGAAACCAGATCGGGTTTCTTTGATTGTAACAGAAAAGAGAGAGAAAGAGGAGATTTTACCTAATTATTATGGTAATTAATTTCTACTTGAACGGTAAATATGATTTTGGGGTATATTTTATTGATGGAAAATATAAAAAAGCCTACTTAGTATCATGGTTTCTTAAAAAAGCCTAGTTACCAAATTTGCCCTAATATTATTGGCTGATATATTTTGGAAGATTTGGATATATTTTTTAGAAAATTATCTTTTTAAGATATCTTATCTTTGGAAGATAATTCTCCTATATAAAGGGTTGGATTTTCTACAATTCAGCCATCTTGAAATCTACGGATCACCCATTATCTTCGGATCATCATAATGCTTGTAGCATTCTGGAATTTTCTGGAGTTTTCAAGGAAGTTTGAAGGAAGAGTTGAATGAAGTTTTGAAGGTTGAAGTTCAAGGAAGGAAGGAATCAAGTTGAAGTTGGCTTTTGAAGGAAGTTTGTAAGATCTTCTTAGATTGCTTTCGATTTTATTGTCTTTTCTGATTGTGATTTGAGGAACGCTGATTTGTTGTTTGATTCATTCAGTTATTGAGACCTTTGTCTTAAGGTTTTCTTGTTTGAATATTGATTCCTTTCTTATAAATTTGATTGTTGTTATCATGATTGTTGTTGGCAAAGTTTCTTATGCGATTCTAGGGTGATTGGCTGAAAGTTGTGGGAAAGACGATGATAGAATGATCTTAATCCCAACAGGACCCTAAAAGCTCGAGTCTTTTGTAATACCCGAAAAATTTAAACTCCGTTTAATATCGGATCAAACCGGATTCCGATCCGCCAACCTTTATTATTTTAAATAAAAAAAAACGATATTAAATTCTATCATTTTATGTGACCTTGATTCACATAAAATGATAATTTATTTATGTAACCCGTAAATAATTCCGTACTGGAGCGGTTCCGTGCGAATAACGTTTTATTCTTTCAACCTATTCTTTTTTTTATTTATTTTGGTGAGCAGGCCCAAATTTCTGGCCCATTCATCTTCTGCCGGCCCACTCTTTAAACTCTCCTAATTCCCCACAAACTCCTCTTAACCTAATCTAATTAAACCTAATCCGCTCAGCAACCAACCACCTTACGCTCCCTCTTCCGCCTTCCTTTGTGAGACGACGTGCAGCAGCAACTCCTCAGCAACAACTCAAGACGCCCGAACCAGCGATCGACAACGAGCTCTGCAGCAACACCGCAGCCACCGAGATCCCGTCCGCCGGCTCTGTCGACCACCAGGTGAACCACCTTCTGTGTCTGCCTTTTCCTTCCTCTCTATCCTCGGGTATCACCAGCCGGAAGCCTGACCTATGCTAACTGGAAGTCAGGACTCTTCCGGGTCCTGTAGTTGCTAGTCAGGAAGAGTGGTGCAACGGTGGGAGTGCAAGCGAGCCGGCTCAGAACCCCTCTGCTACGGCCACCCTGTAAAACCGAACCACGCTGCTGTTCCTCTCCAGGTGCGTGACGAGTGTGCTGGACGGGTGAGTTGCTCCTCCTAAGTGCAGTGTACGTATATATGTGTATATAGATGTGTAAGATGGAAGATATAAGTATATATATGTATCAGTGCAGTGTACGTATATATAGGTTTATATAGATGTATAAGGGTGATGAATATATAAGTATATATATGTATAAGGGTAATGAATATATATAAGTATATATATATATATATATATATATATATATATATATATATATATATATATATATATATATATATATATATATATATATATATATGTATGTATAAGAGGAGAGTGGTGAAGATAGGAGCACCGGAGAAGGGGAGGTACTCGGGTAGAATGGGTGGAAGAGTAGTAACCGGAAAGGGCTAGAGTATAGGTAATTAGTATGACTGGAGTAGTGTGCACTAGATATGAAGGTTTCGGGGGTTCCTAGGAGAGGTCAAATGCTATCGTTGATAACGAGTTCCACTTGATAAAGCATTCTAAGGTTTTGTTACGTTAACTTAAGCTAAGCTCGTTTAGGTTCTCGGCCTCTTACCTAGAATAATTGTGAAGTTTACCTAAACTTGGGAAGGGAGTGATGTTGTTCTCTTTGACGAGTATGTTTAAGATTTGATCTTAGACCTAGTAGCTAAGTGTAAAGGTCGGACCTTAGCAACACCTTTGAAATTCTAAAACCTTGTTAACTATATTATCTCTAGTAAACTATCCTTGAGAACCAGATTATGGAAATAGGTTCTAAAAGAATATATTAGAATTTAATGATAGACCTATGAGAGTTTCTGGGATGAGGGGTAAAATAGTCTTTTACCTTAAGAGAGTTGTTTTTTCGTAAATTCTCCTCATGAGATTGTACCTCTTAGAAGTTTATAACTTCTAAGAGTATGAGATGTGATTTTGATCCACATTCCTTGTTTGACAGGCGTTTGAGTTACCACGAGTACGGACCGTGTTGAGATTTGATAGAGTGTGATTTGATTCAGGTAACTCCTTGCGACTTACTTAGCTAGTTTTTGGATGTTAGTTGAATGACAATAGTGCTGTGTGTGATGTGTGTTTATAATAATAATTTGATAGGACGATTGTTATTATATTTTAAAGCCCAAGTGTATGTATCACGGGCCGTGACATCACTGCGCAACTCTGATAGGAGACTGGGAGGTTCTCTATACCCAGACCATACAGGTACAAGGTGAGATGCATCGGATCCATTCCTGATGGTAACACGGGGGCGGAGGTGTAACACCCCAAGTTCTAGGAACTTGAAGCGCTACGGGCTAGGACCGCACAATGGGTACCGACCCTCAGAGTAACAACAACAAACGGATCTTACAACAAGGCATAGACGAATGAAAACCAAAACTCAAAATAAAACCAAAGGTTCAAACAGAAGAAAACACAAAAGCTCCACAGCCGGGTCAAAACAAAAGGGAAACAACAAACGAAACAAAAACCCAATCCCGTCCTATAATGTACGAGAATCCCGGCTGACCACACCATCCGGATTACTTAGCAGCATCCTGAACCTCGCATCCGCTTCCGTCTACCAATAGGAATAGATCAGTTATTATCTTTTATTAAGGTTATCCATTAATAATTCAACTTCTTTTGTCACATGAGAATCTCCCGAAACTCGCCTCCGCTTCCGTCTACCAATAGGAATAGATCAGTACTACCCATTACCTACGAGTCTGGGTTGCAAGAGCACATTCTAGTCTCCTGTAGAACTAGACAAGTGGTCACCGCCCGGTTATAATACACTTGGGCCAGTTAAGGGTAACAAAGGGTGAATCCTATTTCCAATTATTCGTTATAAACATGATAGCAACACAAACAAGCCAAAACAATCCAACTAATACGCGGAATGAAGCTAAGTAAGTCCAAGGGACTTACCTCACACGAAGGTAACACAAGAGATCAGCGAACAACTGAGAAAGACACAAGGAAGCTCAGTTTCCCTCAGGAAAGGAGCAAGGAAAGCCTGTACGAACAAGCAACACGGATCAGGAACGAAACGGTTGCTAGAAGTCTATGACTTCTAGTCTCAACGATCTCTAAGAGATCAACACATGCTAAGGGCTCAACCTTAGTCTACAATAACTCAGGGGAACAAGGAACAACCATAAGGAACCAAGGAAGGAACGAGGAAAGGAAGGAAGGAAGCAACTCACCAAAGACGGGAGCTACTGTAGAGAAACCGCAGGGGCGGTTAGACAGATGCGCAGGAGCGGCTGAACAGAGGCGCAGGGGCGGCGGCGTGACAGAAAGCGCTGTCGGCTTTTTTCTTCGACAGAACTCACAGCAGGGGCAACCAAAGCTCGAACCTTTGGTTCCAACACGTCAAGACTCAACTCAGAGAGCCTGAGAACAACGAAAGTTCAACAACTGAACACTCCACAAGAATCAAGTCTCATACTTGATCCTTGGAGAAGAAGGAAAGAAAAGAACGAAAGGAAGAAACCAAAACAGAAGGGAAGGCATGCAACGCTAAAGGAACGCGAGGAAGAACCAGAAAAGATGCACTTACACGTTCAGCGGGATTGTAGGAAGCAAGGACGGCTGCAACTCTCTAGGGTTTGATGACGATAGCAAGGAACGGGAAAAAGGAGAGAAGGAAGAGAATATATAGGGAGGGTTGGAACGCTAGACGGAAAGGGCGTCTAGGGTTACAAAGAAACAAGGAAACCGGCCCATAAGATAGAATATCGGGTATTCTATCTGTGGAAGAAAGATAAAACGACGAAAACAGATCGGCGCGATCTGTCGCACGATCCGCAGGGGCGGATCTTACAGCCGCAGGGGTGGCTGGCCGCGGGGGCGGACCTCTTCACCGCAGGGGCGGTGAAGGAAAAAACCTAGGATCTTACATCAGATCCCCCTAAAAAGAAGTTTTGTCCCGAAACTTGCAAAAGGCAAACGGTCACAACAACACACAAAAACAGAACCGAGCTCATATATTCCCACTCGGGGCATGTAACTCAAAACGTCACACAAAAGCGTTCACAACGCAACAAAGGAAAAACCAAACAACAGACTAAGCTAAAGGTACAACAAGCTCAGCGTAAAACTCCGGATAGTTCCTCTGGATACTATCCTCTGTCTCCCAAGTTGCCTCATCGGCTCCTCGCATCGACCACTGAATCTTCAACATCGGGATGTCCTTCGAACGCAAGCGCCTCGTACTACGCTCTAAGACAGCCACCGGGTGCTCTACGAACGTGTGGTCTGGCTCGATCACTAGATCCTCATGATTGACGATGTGTCTCGGGTCAGGTATTTACTCCCGTAGCTGAGACACGTGGAAAACTGGGTGAACACCCTCGAGTCTCGGTGGCAACGCAAGTCTGTATGCTGCCTTTCCAACTCGCTCAAGAATCTCGAACGGTCCAACATATCTGGGACTCAGCTTCCCCTTGACACCAAAACGTCTGACGCCTCGTGTCGGGGATACTCTCAACCAAACCTGAGCTCCAACTCTGAACTCTAGAGGTATGCGCCTCTTATCAGCATAAGACTTCTGTCGACTCTGTGCTGCTAACATCCGCTCACGGATCACTCCTACTCGAGCCATGTCATCCTGAATCTGCTCGGGTGCTACTCCGCTGGCACTACTGCGCTCGTCCCAACACAACGGTGTACGGCATCTTTGTCCATATAAAGCCTCATAAGGAGCCATCCTGATCGATGCGTGCCAATTGTTGTTGTACGAAAACTCCACTAAGGGAAGGTGATCTGGCCACACCTGTCCCCAGTCTAACACACATGCTCGTAACATGTCCTCCAAAGTCTGGATGGTCCGCTCAGACAGACCATCGGTTTGAGGATGATAAGCTGTAGTGAACAGTAGACTCGTACCTAGGGCGGAATGAACTTGCTGCCAGAACCTCGAAGTGAACCATCCGTCTCTGTTAGAGACTATGGTCCTATGTTGGAATAGTTAGGATTTCCGAATTCTAATTAATATTGATTAACTTAATCAGTGATAGTAATTGACATATAATTCGCGAAGATTGCGTAAGTGTTGAGTATAAGTCCCACCGTTATGTTCCTGGCGTAATTTTGGGCTTATGGTGAAATTTTCACTTTTTCCCCCAGGTAATTATTTTTACCCTCCGGTATTATTTGGAGCATTTGAGAGCTCCAATTAATAAAAATGCAGTTGAGAGAAATGATCAGGACATCGGACATGTCCTAGATATGAAATAACATGGAAAGGAAAAACGGCCAAAAGAGTCGCTATTTCGTTTGTTAACGGATAAGAAAGACGGATTAGGAATACACGTTTTCCGAGGCAATTGTGGAATAATTATCCCTACAATATTAAAAATTTATTGTTCCAATTTCGAGAAGTTTGGAGAAAAGGGGTTCAACCCGCCATTGGATCGGTTAAAGGATAATTATCGACTTCGCTAAAGGATAATTATCGACTTCACTATAAATAGCGGAAAATCGTTTATTAATTCATTTCCTTTCACGTTTCCTCGTAAAAGCTCTGATATCTCTCAAACTTGAAACTCAGATCTACTCTCCGTTTCTAATCCGATTTCAATTCCGTTTGAGTTTCTGGATTCCTCTCTTCATTCTCTTCATATCGGTACCAATTTTTTGCATTTCCGAGCAGATAAAGACCTGGTCGAGCATATATGTCGTCAGGACAGTTCCGTCGCTCAGATTCCGGTGAATTTGATGTTGTACATGCGTAGCCTGCGTCGTTGTGATTCCAAATCTTCTTTCAGATCGTCAATCGGGTTAGTAACGAATAAGTTATGAATTTATTCGTTTTCCGTACTGCGATTTGGCCTAAATTGACCTTAGACTTTTCAAAATGGATAATTAGAAATTCCATTATGATCATTATATTATTCTGGTGTTTATGGGTTGTTTGTTGATGAAATCTGATGATAGGTGGGTTTAGAAATGGCCTGCGGGCAAAACGTTATTCTGGTGAAATTTAATTAATTAATTAAAGGTTAATTAATTAAATTAGGATTAAATTTGAGATTGAAGAATACTGATTAGATGCATTCTAGGTGTCAGAATGAGTTGAGGATCATGATGATGATATGGATATCGGTTATGGCTTTAAGCTTTAGTATGTGTACGAGTTTGATGAGATGTTATGTTGAGGATATGCCTTAGGCATTTATGAATGTGTTGAGGATCTAAGGTTTAGATTTGAGATATAGGTTGGTTGTGGTTAGTGAGACGAGTCTCCTAACCTTTGCAGTATGTGATTGTGTGTGCCTTGCTATTGTAGGCGTTGATTACTTCCTCAAGGGGAAGCTGTGACGTGGTACAGGTTACGAGTATATCAGGTAAGTTCATAGGACTTACTTAGCGTGCAGTTGTGGATTGTATGATTGTGATGGTTGTGTGTGTTCATATGATTGTGCATTTATAACCTAAACCGGACTAGGATGACCATTCATTACATTTATTTGGCTCACGTGTATTATAACGGGCGGTAACCGCCGGTCTCCGCCTGCTGGTTAGGAGGAGGTGCCCTGAAGATGATCTCACAGGAGGGGACGAGTGAAGGTCACCCCCATGCAAAACTCCTGTGTTACGTTGGATGGGACGGGGTTCTTGAGGCTCCTCGTGTTACAAAAGAAGTTGAATTAGTAATGGAATAACGTAATGAAAGATAATAAATGAATGTGTGTGGCATTGCATGTTTGAGATGTTGATGTGTGGTTGTGCTATTACCTTCATGCTTTTCATTATTGTAGCTAACGGTTTCATACCGTGCTATAGTATTCTGCAGGTTAGGAATACTGCAGAGTGAGCCAAATGGTGTGACAAGCCGAGGACTTCTGTACATTAGGATGCGTGGGATGTGGAATCTTTTGTGGTTGTGGTTTATGTTGTTGTTTTGTACTCGGCTATGAGTTTGTAAACTCTTTTGATGTATCATACTCAGCTTTTATGTATTTGATTTTAATCTACCTATGCCTTGTACGTTGTAAGATCCAGTGAACTTGTTGTCAGGCTAGGGTCAGGATCCATTGTGAGATCCTAGCCCAATGTGACACTCCAAGTCCCGCGGATTTGGGGTGTTACAGAGTTGGTATTAGAGCCTTAGGTTGACAACAATGGCACTTGATATCTGCCATAAAGGTAGAGTGGATAAATAAACAGAACCCACATGGGGTCTGACTTTTCAAAAGGTTTTGGTTTTAAGCGAGTACAGATGTTTTGGGATAGTATGTACAGAAGTCGTCACCCATCTGAGGATCTCGACAATGTATATATATATATATATATATATTATGTGTTGATGTGTATGCATGTAATAATGAGTATTATAGATATATATCGATACATATGGCATATATATAGCCTTATAAGTTTAGGGGCGTATATTCTACAGATGGCTCAGACTAGAGCAGTATCTGTAGTGGGATGAGATAGGGGTACACCCCTCTTCCTTCAGTAGCGCCAAGTCAGGGACCAATATCCGCTGTTGTGTTGCCTATGGCAGAGAACGAGTTTGAAGAGGCTGATCGTGTCTCCATGAATAGATTTGAGTTTCAAGAGTATATGCAGCAAGTATATGAGGCGGCGATAGCGGGTAGATCTAAACCGGATTTACCAACATCTGTGAGATCAACTGAAGCTTCTGGATTAAAGAAGAAACAACGGGTTGAATCAGCAGAAGACGAGGTTGGATATTTGGGTTGCAAACCAAGCCCGACTTGTGGACGTTTGAGTACTTCTCGTTTCACACGGACTTCAGGTGAACCGAGGACTTGTTACAATTGTGGGAAGCCTGGACATGTACGACCATAGTGTCCAAGATCGCCAGTGACTTGCTTTACCTGTGGTAGACAGGGTCATAGAACTGTCTTTTGTAAGCAAACTGGAGTGGCATCACAACAGAGTTTTATTTCTGCTAGTGTGATGGGAGGTGGTCAGAAGACACCTCAGCAGCAGACGCGGGGGCAGCAGAGAATCCCAAATCATTCGCCTACTCAGGAATCCGTTCCCAGGCTGAGTAGAGGTAAGGGCCGTGGTAGAAGTACCATTGATACTAGAAGAGCTCAAGGTAGAGCCTTTGAGCTGGGCAATGCAGAGGAGCCACCCGTACTAGTGGCAGGGATGAGACGTATATGTCTCAACTGTGGTTATCCAGATCATGTGCGCTCTGAGTGCCCCATGGCACCGATAGCTTGCTTCACCTTTGGTGAACTAGGCCATCTGGCCCCTTTCTGTCAACAAGGTAGTGTTTCTACTCATCAAGACCTTCCTCTTTCCGATGTAGAAAGAGTGGAAGTGGAGGCTATGACGATGACCTCAGTGATACCTGAGGAGCATAGGTCTGAGATTGACTAATGATATACAGTAGAGCTTCGGGCGTTAGCTGTTACAGGTACCATTCTTGTTAATGGTTTACCTAGTCGAGTTTTGTTTGTTGTGAGTGCTATGCACCTCTTGTCTTTCGATGCATGTGTTAGTAGTTAACTGTGGATACAGTAGAAGATAGATCTTCCGTTATAGGATTACGAGTTACGGGTCTTAGGTACCCGCGAGATATGTGGTTGTTCCCTTTGTTCAGGGACTTGTGTATGGCTTGAAGACTTCTTTGTCATGCCTTAGGTGCATGAGAAGGTCTTTATGTGTGTGATGGACGAATAGATATTATGTTGGTTTAGATAGTAGTAGGAGGACTATTATAGTCTCTACTGAGATCGACTAAGTAGAGGTTTTCCGAGGTTATGACCTTTGAGAAGGTGAGTTGTCTTTAGTGCCGTATGAGCAGCGAGGTTGATAACACCAGAGGGCGATGTTTTTTTTAATGTTGTGCCATGAAGGAAAGATATAGTTCTACACTAAAGAGTATTCCAGTGGTATATGATCTTAAAGACGTGTTACTGAGCCGTCTAATCTATCGCCTTAGCGGAATGAGGACTTTGATATTGTGTTGAAGTATGGTACGAGAATGGTTGGGAGAAGGCCTATGAGGTATATGACTTGTTGAGTTGTTAGAAATGGAAGAAGCAATTTGAAGAGTGGTTTGAGACGAGCCCCGTTCGCCCTAGAACGTTCATTGCTACGTATGGACGACTTGTTGGATCAACTAAGAGAAGCAATTGTGTTTTTATGATTTCCGTATGCTTAGGATATCATCAACTAAGGATGAGAGAGCAGCGTGGGCATAAGACATCATTCCATACCCGTTATGGACATTACGAGTTGTAGTGTTGTCATCTGAGTTGAGGAACGTCCTAGTAGTCGTTATAGGAGTTGATGAACAGTGTCTTCATCTACTTCCTTGATCAGTTGGTGGTAGACCTTATTGATGACATTTGGTGTACTCTCACAACGGAGAGGAACGTACCGGTTATTTGAGGACGGTTTTTGCAGAATCTGAGGGATAAAAGCCAGTGTGCTTTGCTCCCTAAATGTGAATTAAGATGCCAGAAGTAACCTTCAAGGTCATGTGGTTCTGCCAGCGGGATCATAGTTGATGTGACGAGGAGTGAGTATGATGCCTTGTGGATGATGTTGCTGAACATTAAGGGAATGCGTAGTTCTCGGCCCAACCGATTGCTACCAACACTTTGAGGAAGGATTCTATGTGATTGTGCATCCAATTACGAGTCTTCTGAGGAAGACCACCATAAGTGTGTGTTTGAAGTAGTATGTCGGAGTTCTGAAGAGTAGAGGAAGCATTTGAACTCTGCTTCTATTCGGTGATAATCAGAAGATTTTGGAAATCACGTGACTATGGTAATGAGAACGTATGAGGAGAACTGCCCGACTCATGATTTTGAGTTAGTAGTGGTAGTTCAAGTGTCCAGATTTGAAGGCAATATCGGTGTGATATTTCATGTTAGATTCCCACTGATCATAAGACTTTGAAGCATATTTTTATGCAACGTAAGCTGTACAGCGTCGTTGACTGGAGTTGATCAAGGAGTTTGATCGTGAAGTTTGGTACCATTGTCGCAAGGAGAATGTGGTAACTGATACCTTGAACTAGAAGATTCCTCGAGAGAAGGTGATTTTTGGAATTGCTGTACAGCCTCGGTCGCAGAATGATCTAGCTTGGTTAGAGTTGGACCTACAACTGTTGATAAGGACGTTAGTTTCATGTTTTAGGGGTTCTACCTGATTTGCAGAGGACTTGCCTGACCCTGAGGGAATTTGATGGAAGGATGTATCATGGCGAGACACCACAATTCTTTAACGGAGCAGAAGGAGTATGAGGTGCCGCAAATGCGTCTCTATAACCGCCTATGCGGAGTTGAGTGGAGAAGATTACAGTACACCCATAGTACACCTTCTTTAGTACATCCATGTACGAATAAGAGGTACCCTGAAGTAGTAAATCAGGTTAAAGTGTTACTGACCTGAAGATGAGCTCATCCACTACCAGTGCTGTAGTGGAAGTGAGAGGACCTTTCTGTGGACTTGGATGGGATTGAGACCCAGTAAGAGTTTTGGTGTTATCCAGATTATTGGTAACAGATTACAAAGTCGACACGTTCCATCTCTACTGAGAGATGTGGCTAGTGAATGAAATAACAAAGGAGTACACTAGATATATGGTGGGTCTCCATAAGTGTACCGGGGACGATCGACTATGATTGTAGTAGACGGGTTACTTTGAGGTTTTGATAGCAGATTCAAACTTCTTGGGGAACGCGTCTACACTTCATGATTGAGATTTACCTCAGATAGACGGTCAGTTTGAGAGGACCCTCCAGACCGTAGAGAACATGTTGCGAGCTTGTGGGATGGATTGGGAATAGGGACAATCTATTTATCTCCCACTCGTTGAATTCTTATACCACGACCGTTGGTATGCATCTATAGAGATGGTCCCTATGAGGCATTGTGTAGACATAGGTGTTGTGACACCTATTTCATTTCTAGTTGATTACCAGTTAATTAACCCTGTTTAAAACAATAAGCGGAAAACGTAAATTTTTAAAACTTTATCTTACAACCATATTCACAACATATATACATACTAGCATACGTCATAAACTCTGTTTGACAAAACACAACTGTTTAAAACCATGCAAAACATCCTAGGCGGTAGCATCCCATAACAGCCCACCTGATATGATCTTAAATCCAGGTGTTGGGTCCAACGTCCTTGCCTTGATCAGGCCGAGTCTGAGTAGCTGAAAAATATGTGGATATAACAACAATGAGCCACACGCTCAGTAAGGGTATACAAATCGCACTCTCCCAATATATATAAGTATCTAATATCCCGTCCCCAAAGGACACTCTATACCCTTCCTCACATTCCAAAGTCGATCAATGCATACATATCCACATTCACATATAATTCCACAACCATTCACATCACATTTCACATAAACATTCAAGCATGTTATCACACATCACATATAAACATATCATCTCATATAAACATCTCATATCATCTCAACACATATAAATAATCATAACATAACATATAACATGCTAGACTCGATCGCATCGATGCATAGGTGATAATTAACTAACTAGCCTCAACTGATCGTACGATATATTTTCTCATGTGCTTTCGTATTTCTTTTCTTTCTTTTTTTTTTCTTTCGGTTGGCCAACCCGATAGCGTCATAGGCCCCCTGTAGATCAGGTAGCGACCTCGGCCATCTTGTCCTAAGACCCCCTGTAGATCAGGTTGCGATCTTGGACTATTTTTCTTATCTTGAGGCCCCCTGTAGATCAGGTAGCGACCCCTGACTGTTTTTCTTATCTTGAGGCCCCCTGTAGATCAGGTAGCGACCTCTGAGGCCCCCTGTAGATCAGGTAGCGACCTCGTCCCCCGGAAACCCGTGCGGGACCCAGTTGGGCTAATTAATCAATTACCATCATATATTATCACTTCCATCTCATAACTCAATTTCATGCTTTCATCATATTCTTCCATCATATTCTTTCCATTATCATCTCATGTACCTCATGCATGCATTCATAAATCATATCAAGTCATCATCGTCATTCCACTCATATACATATAAGCATGCATACAATCATAACAAACATATATATACACTCAAGCATGCATAAAATCATAACATATTAAATGCATAACATATATTAAGCAAGTGTAATTCATATACACTTACCTCGCAGGTAAGAACAATAAAACCTCGCAATACAGAAAACGAATAAATTCATAACTTATTCGTTACTAACCCGATTGACGATCCGAAAGAAGATTCGGAATCACAACGACGCAGGCTACGCTCGGACACCATCAAATTCACCGGAATCTGAGCGACGGAACCTCCCTAGTATCATATATGCTCGACCAGACCTCCCCTTGCTCGGAAATGTAGAAACTCGGTACCAAAATGAAGAGAATGAAGAGAGGAATCCAAAAACTCAAACGGATTTGAAATCGGATTAGAAACGAAGAGTAGATCTGAGTTTGAAGGTTGAGAGAAATCAGAGCTTTTACGAGGAAACGTGAAAGAAAATGAATTAATAAACGATATTTCAGCTATTTATAGCGAAGACGATAATTATCCTTTAGCGGAGTCGATAATTATCCTTTTACCGATCCGAAAGCGGTTTAAGCCCCCTTCTCCAAACTTCTCGAAATTGGAATAGTAGATCTGGAATATTGTATGGATAATTATTCCGCAATTGTTTCGAAAAACGCGTATTCCTAAGCCGTCTTTCTTAGCCGCTAAGAAACGAAATAGCGACTCTTTTGGCCGTTTTGCCTTTCCATGTTTTTTCATATCTAGGACATGTCCGATGTCCTGATCATTTTTCTCAAATGCATTTTTATTAATTGAAGCTCCCAAATGCTCCAAATAACACCGGGTTGTAATATCATCTAGGAGCAAGTTACCTCGAGAGGTATCTAGTGTTAAAACGGATTTAATTCCTTAAAATTCTCGATTAGGTCATCTTCGATTTTTGACTGTTACAAATATCTCCCACTTTAAGAAATTTCGTCCCGAAATTTAAGAAAGGACGTAGAACCAAACTCGTAGATGTATCAAAAGGATGCACAACCGGATCACAATTTCTCGAGGTTTTTACTTAAAAAGGTAGGGGTATTTCGCTTTCATATCTCGTTCGGTCTCCCATGTAGCCTCTCGAGCTGAATGGTGTCCCCATCTGACCTTCACCATCGGAATCTTCTTGTTTCTCAATCTTCGAACTTGTCTGCCTAAAACCTCAACTGGTTCTTCTAGGTAGGACAAGTTCTCAGATACTTCTATCTCAGGTTCGGGAATGATATGACTTGGATCTGACCTATACCTCCGTAGCACCGATACGTGAAAGACGTCATGCAATCTTGATACTCAGGTGGTAACGCCAATCTATACGCAAGTGGTCCGATCTTCTCTAAGATCTCATATGGATCAATGTATCTCGGTGCTAACTTTCCATGCCTACCAAATCTCATAACTCCCCTCCAAGGAGATACCTTCAAAAACACTCTATCGCCTATCTCATATGTCATCTCTCGTCTATGGCGATCAAAGTAGCTCTTTTGACGATCTTGTGCTGCCTTCAAGCACTGCTTTACTACTTGTACTTTCTCTATTGTCTGTTGTACAAGTTCGGGACCCTCTATCTGTCGTATGCCCTCAAAATCCCAACATACAGGTGTGCGACACTTCCTTCCATACAAGGCCTCGTAAGGGGCCATACCAATACTCGAATGGAAACTGTTATTATACGCAAATTCAAGCAATGGCAGGTTAGAATCCCAGTTACCTTTAAGCTCCAAAACACAAGATCTCAACATCTCCTCTAAGGTCTGAATCGTTCTCTCTGATTGTCCGTCTGTCTGAGGATGAAATGCCGTACTGAAATGCAATCTTGTACCTAAGGAATTTTGCAGACTTCCCCAGAAATGCGAGGTAAACCTCGGATCTTTATCGGATACAATCGATACAGGGACTCCGTGCAGTCGAAAAATCTCTCTCTCACATACAACTCTGCCAGCTCATCTAAGGAGTTATCTTGTCTCATCGGTAAGAAGTGAGCAGATTTTGTCAATCTGTCTACAATCACCCATACCGTGTCATTCTTTCTGAAAGTCCTAGGAAGTCCAATAACAAAATCCATTGTAAACCGCTCCCACTTCCACTCAGGAACTGATAATGATTGTAACTTTCCTGCCGGTGCTTGGTGTTCAGCCTTCACTTGCTGACATACTAGACATCGAGCCACAAAATCAGCTACCTCTCGTCTCATCCTGGGCCACCAATTGATCTTCCTCAGGTCATTAAACATCTTCGTACTCCCAAGATGCATAGAATACCTCGAGGAATGTGCCTCTTCAAGTAGCTTCTTCTTTAACTCCTCAATGTTTGGCACGCATATCCGTGCACCTCTGTATAACACTCCCTGATCAGACAACTGGAAGTGTGTAGTGGTAGCATCTCCCACTTTAGCTTTCAACTTCTTCAGTGTATCATCCTCATCTTGTCTAATTGAAATCTCATCAAGAATCAACGGTCTTACCTGAATGTTCGCTATCAACTCAGATCCTCTTACATCCATCTCTACTCTCATAACTCTGAGAGCTAATAGATGCTCAACTTTGTAGTTGACCTTACCGCCTTGGTCACTGCTCTTTCTGCTGAGAGCGTCAGCTACCACATTCGTCTTTCCTGGATGGTACTCTATAGTGCAATCATAATCCTTGAGTAACTCCATCCATCTTCTCTGCCTCAGATTCAGATCCCTCTAAGTGGGAATATACTTCAGGCTTTTATGGTCAGTAAACACCGGAAATGTATCACCATAAAGATAGTGCCTCCAGGTCTTAAGAGCATGAACTATAGCAGCAAGCTCTAGGTCGTGTGTAGGGTAGTTCTGCTCATGAGGTCTCAACTGTCTAGATGTATATGCTATCACCTTCCCTTCCTGCATTAAAACTCCTCCTAAGCCACTCCCAGATGCGTCGGTGTAAACCACAAAGTTACCCTTATCTGAGGGTACAACCAGAATAGGGAACGTAGTCAATCTTTTCTTAAGTTCTTCAAAGCTCTCTTGACAACTGCTATCCCATATAAACTGCTGATTCTTCTTTAGCAAGTTAGTCAATGGACGCGCGATAATCGAAAAGTTCTTTACAAACCTCCTGTAATAACC
The DNA here is from genome assembly GCA_033239045.1 of Fagopyrum esculentum. Taxonomy (NCBI): domain Eukaryota; kingdom Viridiplantae; phylum Streptophyta; class Magnoliopsida; order Caryophyllales; family Polygonaceae; genus Fagopyrum; species Fagopyrum esculentum. Next base: position 121,426,940 of record BSUD01000004.1, read on the forward strand.
CGCAAGTCCTAAGAAGCTGCGAATCTCCGTAATGCTCTGCGGAATTTCCCATTCTGTAATAGCCTTGATCTTGGATGGGTCAGGTTGTATACCATCTCGTGATATCACATGCCCTAGAAAGGCAATCTGATCCGTCCAAAACTCACACTTGCTGAACTTCGCATACAATTGTCTCTCCCTCAGAATTCCTAAGATACGTCTCATATGTTCTCTATGAGTATTTGCATCTCGGGAATATATCAAGATATCATCAATGAAGACCACGACAAACTGATCTTGATAAGGTTGGAAGATCGAGTTCATCAACGCCATGAATGCTGCAGGTGCATTCGTCAACCCAAAAGGCATAACTGTAAACTCATAGTGTTCATACCGAGTACGAAAAGTTGTCTTCAGTATTGAATTCTCTGCTATCCTCAACTGCCAGTATCCCGATCGAAGGTCAATCTTTGAAAATACTGTACCACCCCTTAATTGATCAAGCAAGTCCTCTATCCTCGGTAAGGGATACTTGTTCTTGATTGTGATTTTGTTCAGCTGACGGTAGTCTATGCACAATCGTAAACTACCGTCCCTCTTCTTCACAAAAAGCACTGGTGCACCCCAAGGAGAAATACTCGGGCGTATAAAACCCTCCTCGAGTAACTCCTCTAGTTGTTTCTTTAACTCCTTCATCTCTTATGGAGCCATCTTGTAAGGATCAATTGATATCGGTGTTGCACCTGGTAATGTCTCAATCTCGAAGTCTACCTCTCTATTCGGAGGTAAACTAGGTAAATCATCAAGGAAAACTTCAGGAGATTCTCTGACAACATCCATCTCAGATACTCAGGGGCTAACAATAGCAGAATCTGACACACTAGCCAGATAAGCCTGACACCCTTCTCGAAGTAATCTAAAAGTTTTCACTGTAGATATGAGGCAAGCAGGAATCATATTCCTCTCACATGTCAAAATCACCTCTCTCACCCCATCTATTACCATGGTGACTTCCTTTGTATAACAATCAATCAATGCTCTATGAGTGGATAACAATCCATACCTAATATCACATCAAACTCTCTCAAGAAATCATCTCATGTCAGCACAGGTGGTATACTATGGCCATTAGGGACCGTGTCCCACCAGATCCAATCTTTAGGAATCAATAGAAAAGGCAGATCCCGTCTCTAGTTGCTCCCTCAAGCAAGGATATAGCATATTGTGCACGTCTCTCATTAGCGTAGATAACTCCATCTTGAATGGACACAGTGTTCCTCAATCACTCATCCATTACTAATGGATTAGTAGTCCCCTCAAACGACTTTGCCCCTTGGCGGCAAATCTTCTCAAAATTCTTGTCCATCTTTACTAGAATAATACCAGCTTGAGACACTGTTGTATATATGGTGGTATAACTTCTCTCAAATATATCACTAAAATCAGATATACCAGCCATATCTGATGGTGGTAGTGATATTGGCTAAACTGGCACCTTAGGGTGCTCCTGATCATTTCTACCCTGAGTATGTACACACTCAGTCGACCCTTTGGCTGTGCTCCGCCGTCTAAAAGAAAAAGAAACTTTCAAAAGCTTTTCAGAAAACTTCCCACAACCTCAAGCCAAGGAATCATATCCCTGCTCTGATACCAACCAAATGTGACACCTATTTCATTTCTAGTTGATTACCAGTTAATTAACCCTGTTTAAAACAATAAGCGGAAAACGTAAATTTTTAAAACTTTATCTTACAACCATATTCACAACATATATACATACTAGCATACGTCATAAACTCTGTTTGACAAAACACAACTGTTTAAAACCATGCAAAACATCCTAGGCGGTAGCATCCCATAACAGCCCACCTGATATGATCTTAAATCCAGGTGTTGGGTCCAACGTCCTTGCCTTGATCAGGCCGAGTCTGAGTAGCTGAAAAATATGTGGATATAACAACAATGAGCCACACGCTCAGTAAGGGTATACAAATCGCACTCTCCCAATATATATAAGTATCTAATATCCCGTCCCCAAAGGACACTCTATACCCTTCCTCACATTCCAAAGTCGATCAATGCATACATATCCACATTCACATATAATTCCACAACCATTCACATCACATTTCACATAAACATTCAAGCATGTTATCACACATCACATATAAACATATCATCTCATATAAACATCTCATATCATCTCAACACATATAAATAATCATAACATAACATATAACATGCTAGACTCGATCGCATCGATGCATAGGTGATAATTAACTAACTAGCCTCAACTGATCGTACGATATATTTTCTCATGTGCTTTCGTATTTCTTTTCTTTCTTTTTTTTTTTTCTTTCGGTTGGCCAACCCGATAGCGTCATAGGCCCCCTGTAGATCAGGTAGCGACCTCGTATACATATAAGCATGCATACAATCATAACAAACATATATATACACTCAAGCATGCATAAAATCATAACATATTAAATACATAACATATATTAAGCAAGTGTAATTCATATACACTTACCTCGCAGGTAAGAACAATAAAACCTCGCAAACCAACTATTGAGTCCGTTTCCCACTCGGACTATCCTCCTTTCTCGTATTTGGATACGCTCACAAAGAAGTAAGCTATAATTAAACCGAACCCTTCAACAACACCTGTTGAGAATATCATATTCCTCGTATTAAACTTCTCGCTTCAAACACCAGTTAAATTCATTCCTTTGAATTTAATTAGCTTATAGCATTTTCTAGAATCCCAATTTAATTAATTAACCTTTAATTAATTAATTAAATTTCGCCAGAACAACGTTTTGCCCGCAGGCAATTTCTGAACCCACCTGTCATCAAATCTCAACAAACAAACAGCCCATAATCACCAGAATAATGTAACGAGTATAATGGAATTTCCAATTATCCATTTTGGCAAGCCTAAGGTCAATTTAGGCAAAATCGCAATACGGAAAACGAATAAATTCATAACTTATTCGTTACTAACCCGATTGACGATCCGAAAGAAGATTCGGAATCACAACGACGCAGGCTACGCTCGGACACCATCAAATTCACCGGAATCTGAGCGACGGAACCTCCCTAGTATCATATATGCTCGACCAGACCTCCCCTTGCTCGGAAATGTAGAAACTCGGTACCAAAATGAAGAGAATGAAGAGAGGAATCCAAAAACTCAAACGGATTTGAAATCGGATTAGAAACGAAGAGTAGATCTGAGTTTGAAGGTTGAGAGAAATCAGAGCTTTTACGAGGAAACGTGAAAGAAAATGAATTAATAAACGATATTTCAGCTATTTATAGCGAAGACGATAATTATCCTTTTACCGATCCGAAAGCGGTTTAAGCCCCCTTCTCCAAACTTCTCGAAATTGGAATAGTAGATCTGGAATATTGTATGGATAATTATTCCGCAATTGTTTCGAAAAACGCGTATTCCTAAGCCGTCTTTCTTAGCCGCTAAGAAACGAAATAGCGACTCTTTTGGCCGTTTTGCCTTTCCATGTTTTTTCATATCTAGGACATGTCCGATGTCCTGATCATTTTTCTCAAATGCATTTTTATTAATTGAAGCTCCCAAATGCTCCAAATAACACCGGGTTGTAATATCATCTAGGAGCAAGTTACCTCGAGAGGTATCTCAGTGTTAAAACGGATTTAATTCCTTAAAATTCTCGATTAGGTCATCTTCGATTTTTGACTGTTACAAATATCTCCCACTTTAAGAAATTTCGTCCCGAAATTTAAGAAAGGACGTAGAACCAAACTCGTAGATGTATCAAAAGGATGCACAACCGGATCACAATTTCTCGAGGTTTTTACTTAAAAAGGTAGGGGTATTTCGCTTTCATATCTCGTTCGGTCTCCCATGTAGCCTCTCGAGCTGAATGGTGTCCCCATCTGACCTTCACCATCGGAATCTTCTTGTTTCTCAATCTTCGAACTTGTCTGCCTAAAACCTCAACTGGTTCTTCTAGGTAGGACAAGTTCTCAGATACTTCTATCTCAGGTTCGGGAATGATATGACTTGGATCTGACCTATACCTCCGTAGCACCGATACGTGAAAGACGTCATGCAATCTTGATACTCAGGTGGTAACGCCAATCTATACGCAAGTGGTCCGATCTTCTCTAAGATCTCATATGGATCAATGTATCTCGGTGCTAACTTTCCATGCCTACCAAATCTCATAACTCCCCTCCAAGGAGATACCTTCAAAAACACTCTATCGCCTATCTCATATGTCATCTCTCGTCTATGGCGATCAAAGTAGCTCTTTTGACGATCTTGTGCTGCCTTCAAGCACTGCTTTACTACTTGTACTTTCTCTATTGTCTGTTGTACAAGTTCGGGACCCTCTATCTGTCGTATGCCCTCAAAATCCCAACATACAGGTGTGCGACACTTCCTTCCATACAAGGCCTCGTAAGGGGCCATACCAATACTCGAATGGAAACTGTTATTATACGCAAATTCAAGCAATGGCAGGTTAGAATCCCAGTTACCTTTAAGCTCCAAAACACAAGATCTCAACATCTCCTCTAAGGTCTGAATCGTTCTCTCTGATTGTCCGTCTGTCTGAGGATGAAATGCCGTACTGAAATGCAATCTTGTACCTAAGGAATTTTGCAGACTTCCCCAGAAATGCGAGGTAAACCTCGGATCTTTATCGGATACAATCGATACAGGGACTCCGTGCAGTCGAAAAATCTCTCTCTCACATACAACTCTGCCAGCTCATCTAAGGAGTTATCTTGTCTCATCGGTAAGAAGTGAGCAGATTTTGTCAATCTGTCTACAATCACCCATACCGTGTCATTCTTTCTGAAAGTCCTAGGAAGTCCAATAACAAAATCCATTGTAAACCGCTCCCACTTCCACTCAGGAACTGATAATGATTGTAACTTTCCTGCCGGTGCTTGGTGTTCAGCCTTCACTTGCTGACATACTAGACATCGAGCCACAAAATCAGCTACCTCTCGTCTCATCCTGGGCCACCAATTGATCTTCCTCAGGTCATTAAACATCTTCGTACTCCCAAGATGCATAGAATACCTCGAGGAATGTGCCTCTTCAAGTAGCTTCTTCTTTAACTCCTCAATGTTTGGCACGCATATCCGTGCACCTCTGTATAACACTCCCTGATCAGACAACTGGAAGTGTGTAGTGGTAGCATCTCCCACTTTAGCTTTCAACTTCTTCAGTGTATCATCCTCATCTTGTCTAATTGAAATCTCATCAAGAATCAACGGTCTTACCTGAATGTTCGCTATCAACTCAGATCCTCTTACATCCATCTCTACTCTCATAACTCTGAGAGCTAATAGATGCTCAACTTTGTAGTTGACCTTACCGCCTTGGTCACTGCTCTTTCTGCTGAGAGCGTCAGCTACCACATTCGTCTTTCCTGGATGGTACTCTATAGTGCAATCATAATCCTTGAGTAACTCCATCCATCTTCTCTGCCTCAGATTCAGATCCCTCTAAGTGGGAATATACTTCAGGCTTTTATGGTCAGTAAACACCGGAAATGTATCACCATAAAGATAGTGCCTCCAGGTCTTAAGAGCATGAACTATAGCAGCAAGCTCTAGGTCGTGTGTAGGGTAGTTCTGCTCATGAGGTCTCAACTGTCTAGATGTATATGCTATCACCTTCCCTTCCTGCATTAAAACTCCTCCTAAGCCACTCCCAGATGCGTCGGTGTAAACCACAAAGTTACCCTTATCTGAGGGTACAACCAGAATAGGGAACGTAGTCAATCTTTTCTTAAGTTCTTCAAAGCTCTCTTGACAACTGCTATCCCATATAAACTGCTGATTCTTCTTTAGCAAGTTAGTCAATGGACGCGCGATAATCGAAAAGTTCTTTACAAACCTCCTGTAATAACCCGCAAGTCCTAAGAAGCTGCGAATCTCCGTAATGCTCTGCGGAATTTCCCATTCTGTAATAGCCTTGATCTTGGATGGGTCAGGTTGTATACCATCTCGTGATATCACATGCCCTAGAAAGGCAATCTGATCCGTCCAAAACTCACACTTGCTGAACTTCGCATACAATTGTCTCTCCCTCAGAATTCCTAAGATACGTCTCATATGTTCTCTATGAGTATTTGCATCTCGGGAATATATCAAGATATCATCAATGAAGACCACGACAAACTGATCTTGATAAGGTTGGAAGATCGAGTTCATCAACGCCATGAATGCTGCAGGTGCATTCGTCAACCCAAAAGGCATAACTGTAAACTCATAGTGTTCATACCGAGTACGAAAAGTTGTCTTCAGTATTGAATTCTCTGCTATCCTCAACTGCCAGTATCCCGATCGAAGGTCAATCTTTGAAAATACTGTACCACCCCTTAATTGATCAAGCAAGTCCTCTATCCTCGGTAAGGGATACTTGTTCTTGATTGTGATTTTGTTCAGCTGACGGTAGTCTATGCACAATCGTAAACTACCGTCCCTCTTCTTCACAAAAAGCACTGGTGCACCCCAAGGAGAAATACTCGGGCGTATAAAACCCTCCTCGAGTAACTCCTCTAGTTGTTTCTTTAACTCCTTCATCTCTTATGGAGCCATCTTGTAAGGATCAATTGATATCGGTGTTGCACCTGGTAATGTCTCAATCTCGAAGTCTACCTCTCTATTCGGAGGTAAACTAGGTAAATCATCAAGGAAAACTTCAGGAGATTCTCTGACAACATCCATCTCAGATACTCAGGGGCTAACAATAGCAGAATCTGACACACTAGCCAGATAAGCCTGACACCCTTCTCGAAGTAATCTAAAAGTTTTCACTGTAGATATGAGGCAAGCAGGAATCATATTCCTCTCACATGTCAAAATCACCTCTCTCACCCCATCTATTACCATGGTGACTTCCTTTGTATAACAATCAATCAATGCTCTATGAGTGGATAACAATCCATACCTAATATCACATCAAACTCTCTCAAGAAATCATCTCATGTCAGCACAGGTGGTATACTATGGCCATTAGGGACCGTGTCCCACCAGATCCAATCTTTAGGAATCAATAGAAAAGGCAGATCCCGTCTCTAGTTGCTCCCTCAAGCAAGGATATAGCATATTGTGCACGTCTCTCATTAGCGTAGATAACTCCATCTTGAATGGACACAGTGTTCCTCAATCACTCATCCATTACTAATGGATTAGTAGTCCCCTCAAACGACTTTGCCCCTTGGCGGCAAATCTTCTCAAAATTCTTGTCCATCTTTACTAGAATAATACCAGCTTGAGACACTGTTGTATATATGGTGGTATAACTTCTCTCAAATATATCACTAAAATCAGATATACCAGCCATATCTGATGGTGGTAGTGATATTGGCTAAACTGGCACCTTAGGGTGCTCCTGATCATTTCTACCCTGAGTATGTACACACTCAGTCGACCCTTTGGCTGTGCTCCGCCGTCTAAAAGAAAAAGAAACTTTCAAAAGCTTTTCAGAAAACTTCCCACAACCTCAAGCCAAGGAATCATATCCCTGCTCTGATACCAACCAAATGTGACACCTATTTCATTTCTAGTTGATTACCAGTTAATTAACCCTGTTTAAAACAATAAGCGGAAAACGTAAATTTTTAAAACTTTATCTTACAACCATATTCACAACATATATACATACTAGCATACGTCATAAACTCTGTTTGACAAAACACAACTGTTTAAAACCATGCAAAACATCCTAGGCGGTAGCATCCCATAACAGCCCACCTGATATGATCTTAAATCCAGGTGTTGGGTCCAACGTCCTTGCCTTGATCAGGCCGAGTCTGAGTAGCTGAAAAATATGTGGATATAACAACAATGAGCCACACGCTCAGTAAGGGTATACAAATCGCACTCTCCCAATATATATAAGTATCTAATATCCCGTCCCCAAAGGACACTCTATACCCTTCCTCACATTCCAAAGTCGATCAATGCATACATATCCACATTCACATATAATTCCACAACCATTCACATCACATTTCACATAAACATTCAAGCATGTTATCACACATCACATATAAACATATCATCTCATATAAACATCTCATATCATCTCAACACATATAAATAATCATAACATAACATATAACATGCTAGACTCGATCGCATCGATGCATAGGTGATAATTAACTAACTAGCCTCAAATGATCGTACGATATATTTTCTCATGTGCTTTCGTATTTCTTTTCTTTCTTTTTTTTTTTTCTTTCGGTTGGCCAACCCGATAGCGTCATAGGCCCCCTGTAGATCAGGTAGCGACCTCGGCCATCTTGTCCTAAGACCCCCTGTAGATCAGGTTGCGATCTTGGACTATTTTTCTTATCTTGAGACCCCTGTAGATCAGGTAGCAATCCCTGACTGTTTTTCTTATCTTGAGGCCCCCTGTAGATCAGGTAGCGACCTCTGAGGCCCCCTGTAGATCAGGTAGCGACCTCGTCCCCCGGAAACCCGTGCGGGACCCAGTTGGGCTAATTAATCAATTACCATCCTATATTATCACTTCCATCTCATAACTCAATTTCATGCTTTCATCATATTCTTCCATCATATTCTTTCCATTATCATCTCATGTACCTCATGCATGCATTCATAAATCATATCAAGTCATCATCGTCATTCCACTCATATACATATAAGCATGCATACAATCATAACAAACATATATATACACTCAAGCATGCATAAAATCATAACATATTAAATACATAACATATATTAAGCAAGTGTAATTCATATACACTTACCTCGCAGGTAAGAACAATAAAACCTCGCAATACGGAAAACGAATAAATTCATAACTTATTCGTTACTAACCCGATTGACGATCCGAAAGAAGATTCAGAATCACAACGACGCAGGCTACGCTCGGACACCATCAAATTCACCGGAATCTGAGCGACGGAACCTCCCTAGTATCATATATGCTCGACCAGACCTCCCCTTGCTCGGAAATGTAGAAACTCGGTACCAAAATGAAGAGAATGAAGAGAGGAATCCAAAAACTCAAACGGATTTGAAATCGGATTAGAAACGAAGAGTAGATCTGAGTTTGAAGGTTGAGAGAAATCAGAGCTTTTACGAGGAAACGTGAAAGAAAATGAATTAATAAACGATATTTCAGCTATTTATAGCGAAGACGATAATTATCCTTTAGCGGAGTCGATAATTATCCTTTTACCGATCCGAAAGCGGTTTAAGCCCCCTTCTCCAAACTTCTCGAAATTGGAATAGTAGATCTGGAATATTGTATGGATAATTATTCCGCAATTGTTTCGAAAAACGCGTATTCCTAAGCCGTCTTTCTTAGCCGCTAAGAAACGGAATAGCGACTCTTTTGGCCGTTTTGCCTTTCCATGTTTTTTCATATCTAGGACATGTCCGATGTCCTGATCATTTTTCTCAAATGCATTTTTATTAATTGAAGCTCCCAAATGCTCCAAATAACACCGGGTTGTAATATCATCTAGGAGCAAGTTACCTCGAGAGGTATTCAGTGTTAAAACGGATTTAATTCCTTAAAATTCTCGATTAGGTCATCTTCGATTTTTGACTGTTACAGGTGTCATACACCTTTACGCTGGGAGGAGCCTAGCAGTACCAGTGGGATAGCGCCATAACAAATTCAGGATGATATGACTCGAGTAACGCTGATTAGAGAGAGGATGCTGGTTGCACAGAGTCGCCAGAAGTTCTATGCAGGTAGGAGGCGCCGACCTCTAGAGTTCAAGGTAGGAGCTCATGTCTGGTTGAGAGTAACTCTGACGCGAGGCGTCAGACGTTATGGCATAAAGGGGAAGCTGAGTCTCCGATATGTAAGTCCTTTCGAGATATTGGATAGAGTTGGGAGAGTAGTGCACAGATTGGCTTTGCCACCAAAGTTAGAGGGTGTTCACCCTATGTTTCATGTGTCTCAACTGAGGGAGTACATACCAGACCTGAGGCACATTGTGAGTCATGATGATCTAGTGGTTGAGCCGGATCACACTTTTGCAGAACAACCTTTTGCGGTTCTAGGCAGAGAGGTGTGAGACGCCTGCATTCGAAGGATATTCCTATGATGAGGCTACGCGGGAGACTGAGGATAGTATCCAAGGGAACTATCCAGATTTTTACACCGGGACAGATGCACCTGCAGGATCCACGATTAGATTTTGGTGCTATCTTAGTGAGTGTATGTTATGCTATGTGCTTATGTGATATGTTTTGTTTTCATGCTAGCTGTGAGTTGAGCATATGATCTGTTAGATCTTGTTTGCTAGTACGAGATAAGTATAGCTGGAGATGGTTCTTTCCTCCATGCTACGGTGTATGTGTTAGGATTAGCAGGAGATGGTTCTTTCCTCCATGCTATCTTTGATGGACATAGTGTGAGTAAAGACGGTTTTCCTCCACATAGTTGTGTTACGAGTACGATTGGCTGGAGACGGCCTCCTCCATGCCTTGTGACATGGTTAGTAGTTGGCTAGAGATGATTTTTTCCTCTATGCCTTTGGATAGCGTTATGATCTTGTTGCTGGAGTTGGTGATTCCTCCATGCTGTGTTTTGAGGTTATAGAGTGTTATTGGTTGATGATACATTTGAATGGATATGTGATACCTCCGATAGAGAGAGTGTTTATACCTCGGCGTATGGGTCCGAGAGAATTTGGGAATTGTTCAAGTTTCGGGACGAAACTTTTTCTTAAGGGGTGTGTGATGTAATAGCTAGGATTTCCGAATTCTAATTAATGTTGATTAACTTAATCAGTGATAGTAATTGACATATAACTCGAGATTGCGTAAGTGTTGAGTATAAGTCTCACCGTTATGTTCCTGTCGTAATTTTGGGCTTATGGTGAAATTTTTACTTTTTCCCCCGGGTAATTATTTTTACCCTCCGGTATTATTTGGAGCATTTGGGAGCTCCAATTAATAAAAATGCAGTTGAGAGAAATGATCAGGACATCGGACATGTCCTAGATATGAAATAACATGGAAAGGCAAAACGGCCAAAAGAGTCGCTATTTCGTTTCTTAACGGCTAAGAAAGACGGCTTAAGAATACACGTTTTCCGAGGCAATTGTTGAATAATTATCCCTACAGTATTCAAGATTTATTGTTCCAATTTCGAGAAGGTTGGAGAAAGGGTGTTCAACCCGCCATTGGTTCGGTTAAAGGATAATTATCGACTTCGCTAAAGAATAATTATCGACTTCGCTAAAGGATAATTATCGACTTCGCTATAAATAGCGTAAAATCGTTTATTCATTCATTTCCTTTCACGTTTCCTCGTAAAAGCTCTGATTTCTCTCAAACTTAAAACTCAGATCTACTCTCCGTTTCTAATCCGATTTCAATTCCGTTTGAGTTTCTGGATTCCTCTCTTCATTCTCTTCATATCGGTACCAAGTTTTTGCATTTCCAAGCAGATGGAGACCTGTTCGAGCATATATGTCACCAGGACAGTTCCGTCGCTCAGATACCGATGAATTTGATGTTGTACATGCGTAGCCTGCGTCGTTGTGATTCCGAATCTTCTTTCAGATCGTCAATCGGGTTAGTAACGAATAAGTTATGAATTTATTCGTTTTTCGTACTACGATTTGGCCTAAATTGACCTTAGACTTTTCAAAATGGATAATTAGAAATTCCATTATGACATTATATTATTCTGGTGTTTATTTGTTGTTTGTTGATGAAATCTGATGATAGGTGAGTTTAGAAATGGCCTGCGGGCAAAACATTATTCTGGTGAAATTTAATTAATTATTTAAAGGTTAATTAATAAAATTAGGATTAAATTTGAGATTGAGGAATACTGATTAGATGCATTCTAGGTGTTAGAATGAGTTGAGGATCATGATGATGTTATGGATATCGGTTATGGCTTTAAGGTTTAGAATGTGTACGAGTTTGATCAGATGTTATGTTGAGGATCTGAGGTTTAGATTTGAGATATAAGTTGGTTGTGGTTAGTGAGACGAGTTTCCTAACCTTTGCAGTATGTGATTGTGTGTGCCTTGCTATTGCAGGCGTTGATTACTTCCCCAAGGGAAAGCTGTGACGTGGTACAGGTTACGAGTATATCAGGTAAGTCCATAGGACTTACTTAGCGTGCAATTGTGGATTGTATGATTGTGATGGTTGTGTGTGTTCATATGATTGTGCATTTATAACCTAAGCCGGATTAGGATGACCATTCATTACATTTATTTGGCCCAAGTGTATTATAACCGGCGGTAACTGCCGGTTTTCGCCTGCTGGTTAGGAGGAGGTGCCTTGAAGATGATCTGACAGGAGGGGACGAGTGAATGTCACCCCCATGCAAAACTCCTGTGTTACGTTGGATGTGATGGGGTTCTTGAGGCTCCTCGTGTTACAAAAGAAGTTGAATTAGTAATTGAATAACGTAATGAAAGATAATAAATGAATGTGTGTGGCATTGCATGTTTGAGATGTTGATGTGTGGTTGTGCTATTAACTTCATATTTTTCATTGCTGTAGCTAACGGTTTCATACCGTGTTGTAGTGTTCTGCAGGTTAGGAATACTGCAGAGTGAGCCAGATGGTGTGACAAGGCAAGGACTTTTGTACATTAGGATGCGTGGGATGTGAGATCTTTTGTGGTTGTGGTTTATGTTGTTGTTTTGTACTCGGCTATGAGTTTGTAAACTCTTTTGATGTATCATACTCAGCTTTTATGTATTTGATTTTAATCTATATGTGCCTTGTTGTAAGATCCAGTAAACTTGTTGTCAGGCTAGGGTCAGGATCCATTGTGAGATCCTAGCCCAATGTGACACTCCAAGTCCCGCGAATTTGGGGTGTGGTTCTCCATGAAGTCTCACTATCTGTCTCGTGAACTCCTCTGCTAATCGACTCACCGGCCACATTTCCTTAATCGGAATGAAACGTGCGGTCTTCGTCAGTCGATCTACAATGACCCAGATAGCATCAAAACCACGACTCGGTCTCAAACCAGTCACAAAATCCATAGAGATGTCTTCCCACTTCCACTGAGGGACGGGAAGTGGGTGTAGCTCGCCTCCTGGTCTATGATGCTCGATCTTGACCTGCTGACAGGTCGCATACTGAGCTACATATCTCGTCACATCTGGCTTCAAACCTCCCCACTAGAAAGAGCGTCTGACATCTTGATACATCTTACTTGCACCAGGGTGTACTGAGTAAGGTGAAGAGTGAGCCTCCTGAAGGATCCTCTGTCTCAACTCTCGATCTGACGGCACACAAACATGCTCCTGGCGTCTCAAAACTCCATCAGCACCAACTACAAACTTCGGTGTCTCTCCTCGAGACATTCGGTCTCGGATCTGTGTCAAAGTTGGGCATCTCTCCTGTTTCTGTCGGATTTCGGCCAACAGATCAGGTACTATCTCCAAGGTGGACAACTGGCTATCGGAATCTGAGAAGTAGATATCCATCTCTAGCCATGCCAAATCTGGTTGTAATTGTGGCTGAGCTGTCAGTCTAGCGATAGCCATCTCCCGGGAAGTCTTCCTACTGAGGGCATCTACTACCACATTAGCCTTTCCCGGGTGGTATAAGATCTCAAGATCAAAGTCCTTGATCAACTCTAACCATCTGCGCTGGCGGTTATTCAACTCCCGCTTAGTGAATATGTACTTCAGACTCTTATGGCCTGTGAAAATCTGACACGTAGCTCCGTACAGATAATGCCTCCAAATCCTCAAATCATGAACAACAACAGCTAACTCAAGATCATGGGTAGGGTAATTCTCCTCGTACATCTTCAACTGTCGAGACGCATAAGCGATCATCTTTCCCCTCTGCATCAAAACACATCCCAAGCCCAGCTTGGATGCGTCGCTGTAAACCACAAAATCCTCAATGCCCTTTGGCTAAGCTAGGATAGGAGCAGAGGTCAACCTCTTCTTCAGCTCCTTGAAACTCTGCAGGCACGACTCGGACCATATGAACCTCGTAGACTTCCGCAGCAAGGAAGTGAGCGGTCGAGCGATAACTGAAAAGCCCTCAACAAAACGCCTGTAGTAGCATGCCAATCCTAAGAAGCTGCGAACCTCCTTAACGTTCTTATGTGGCGGCCAGGAAGCTACTAACTCAATCTTTGCCGGATCCACCTTGATCCCTTCAGCTGAAACGACGTGACCAAGGAATGCTACCTCGGGCATCCAAAACTCGCACTTAGAGAGCTTGGCGTAGAGCTCTCTATCCTGTAAGACCTGAAGAACAATCCTCAAGTGTCCTGCATGCTCCTCTATAATACGGGAGTAAACCAGAATGTCGTCGATGAAGACAACTACAAACTGGTCTAGAAATTCGATGAAGATGCTTTTCATCAACTCCATGAAGACTGCGGGCGCATTCGTGAGCCCAAATGGCATCACTACAAACTCGTAGTGTCCATATCTAGTCCGAAATGTCGTCTTGGCTACATCCTGCTCTCTCACCCTCAGCTGATGATATCCTGATCTCAGATCGATCATCGAAAACACTGAAGCTCCATGCAGCTGATCCAAAAGATCATCGATACGGGGCAATGGGTACTTATTCTTGATAGTCACCTTGTTCAGCTCTCGGTAATCGATACATAACGTCATTGACCCATCTTTCTTCCTGACGAAGAGAACTGGTGCACCCCAAGGAGATACACTAGGGTGGATGAAGCCCTTCTCTGCTAACTCCTCAAGCTGCTTCTTCAACTCAAGCATCTTGATAGGCGCCATGCGGTAAGGAGCCTTAGAGATCGGTCTCGTACCGGGCTCTAGATGGCTCTCCAAAGACGTCAGCAAACTCGCATAGCACCAAAAAGCCTAACATCCCTGACTGATAAGTCTCGCAGCTCAAACTGCACTGATGATTGTACCAGTCTTCCCGAGATCCCATCCTCGGAAAATCTCAACATGGCTTGCATCTGTAGTTACTGTCACTATTCTCTTGTAGATGTCTAGAACTGCTCGATGTCGATCCATCCAATCCATGCCCAGAATAACTTCTTCATGTACTAAGTACATGACGAAGAAGTTAGCTGGCCAATCGCGACCTCCCAATCTAATAGGGCAATCGCGAACCTCTCGCGTACCTCGTATCCTACCCCATCGGGTAATCCAATAAAGAAGGGTCTACCCTCTACAGTAACTAAGGCCAATCTATCTACACATGCATCAGATATAAAAGAATGCGCAGCACCAGTATCGAAAAGAACTCTGACATGAAAACCATTAATGTGAATGGTACTTGTAGTTGCTGGCGATGTCGGCTCTACAACACTCCTCAACTCATAAACTCTAGCTGGTGCATCTCTGGTGTCTGCAGATCCACCAACACGTCCTCTACCTCTCCCCTGTCCCGGAGTGGAACCCTGAGGAGCGGCAGAACCTGAAACTCTCTGATGCTGCTGTTGTTGGTGCTGAGATCTCTGTCCTCCTCCAACAACACTGTCAGGTGAAGAACCCTGCTGAGATAGCGTCTTGCCCTGACGGCAAAACGCAACTCTATGTCCGGGCTTGCCACAAGAAAAGCAAGTCATTGCTGGCTTCTTGCAGTCAGCTCGGATGTGTCCAGCTACTCTGCAATTATGACACTGCCGTCCTCTATCAGAACTCTGCTGGAAACTAGAACGTCCAGGCGTCTGACTACGCCCAAAACCAGCTGCTCTAGCTCCAACACTGGTTGCTCCAGTCTTCTGTCTCTTCTCAGGACCTCCTGTCTGAGAAGCTCTCCTTTGACCCGGTCGGTCTCTCTCATAGGCAGAAGCTCTATCTTGATAGTCCGTCAAAGACTCACAACGGAATCCAGTAAGATAAGAGCGTGCCGATTCTCTCAACTTCCGAGAGAAAAGGTAAACATGCTGATCCTCCGGTGGTGCGGACGGACCTAACAACGCCAACTCGTCCTGAAACTTGAGGATGATCTCAGCAATAGGCAAATCCTCAAATCCAGCCTCAAGGAAATCCCGAAGACGATCCCTCCTCATGGCTGCAGGGCAATAGCGATCCCTGATTACTGTCTCCATCTACTCATAAATGGTGACCTTACTACGAATGGTTCTCCACCAAGAATGAGCCTGATCCTTCAGCAATGTATGTGCTATGTTGACTCGACGTCCCTCAAGGCAACCGATATCCTCCATAGCAGAATCCACCTGTCCTAACCACTACTCCACCTCCAAGCCAGTCCTTCCCACGAAGACGGGAACTTTCAGCTGGTCGAAAGCCTTCAACCAACTGTCAGGCTTTGGCTCTTTTCCCTCAGCCGGCGCTCTAACAACCTCAGCAACTCCAACATGCGGGGCAACAGTTTGTGTAACTCTCTGCAAAACCTCAGCTGATCTCGCAGGAACTGATGGCACTAGTGTTGGTCCTCCAGTCCTGATAGCCTCTTCAACCCCTTGCACATAGTCGCGAAATGCAGAAGCTCCGATAGACACTCGTGCGGACTCTGTTGATGGCGCTCTCTGTGCTCCAGGCCTAGCAGCGGTCCCATTTCTAGCCTCAGGAACAATGCTCTCTACAACCTCTTCAACAAACGCCTCAGCGATAGGCGGATCAGCAACTGGGGCTTGGCCCCAAACTCTAGCTAATGGAGGTCTTCCTGCACGTCCTCGTCCACGGATGGCAGGTGGAAGTGGTGGTCGACCCCTTCCTCGCCCCATAGCAGATGTAGCTCTAGTACGCGCCATCTGCTATAAGGATAGATGTATAAGACTACATATATAGATATAAGACCACGCTATAGCTAAAGCAAAAGTCCAGAAAAAGCACATATAAAGGCCAACACGAAAGAAACTACACTGCTGAGATCCGCGGAGGTAGTGGTGGTCGCCCGTACATCTATCCTAGACCGAAAGGTTAAAAACAAAACCCCCTTTTCAAAAAGTTAGACCCCTTGCGGGTTCTATTTATTTATCCATCTGACCTTTAGAAGATTTCGAGTGCCATTGTTGCCAACCTAGAGCTCTGATACCATATTGTAACACCCCAAGTTCTAGGAACTTAAAGCATTACGGGCTACGACCACACAATGGGTCCCGATTCTCAGAGTAGCAACAGCAAACGGATCTTACAACAAGGCACAGACGAATGAAAACCAAAACTCAAAATAAAACCAAAGGTTCAAATAGAAGAAAACACAAAAGCTCTACAGCCGGGTTAAAACAAAAAGGAAACAACAAACGAAACAAAAACCCAATCCCGTCCTATAATGTACGAGAACCCCGGCTGACCACACCATTCGGATCACTCAGCACCATCCTGAACCTGCGGAACATCTACAACGACGGTATAAACCGTTAGCTAACATTCTAAGTATAAGCAAGAGTGTAAAGGCACAAACACACATAAGGTAAAGTAGACACATAGCATGCTCACACATCAATCGGTTATTATCTTTTATTAAGGTTATTCATTACTAATTCAACTTCTTTTGTCACACGAGAATCTCCCGAAACTCGCCTCCGCTTCCGTCTACCAATAGGAATAGATCAGTACTATCCGTTACCTACGGGTATGGGTTGCAAGAGCACATTCTAATCTCCTGTAGAACTAGACAAGTGGTCACCGCCCGGTTATAATACACTTGGGGCAGTTAAGGGTAACAAAGGGTGAATCCTATTTCCAATTATTCATTATAAACATGATAGCAACACAAACAAGCCAAAGCAATCCAACTAATACGCGGAATAAAGCTAAGTAAGTCCAAGGGACTTACCTCACACGAAGGTAACACAAGAGATCAGCGAACAACTCAGAAACACACAAGGAAGCTCAGTGTTCCTCAGGAAAGGAGCAAGGAAAGCCTGTACGAACAAGCAACACGGATCAGGAACGAAACGGTTGCTAGAAGTCTATGACTTCTAGTCTCATCGATCTCTAAGAGATCAACACATGCTAAGGGCTCAACCTTAGTCTACAACAACTCAAGGGAACAAGGAACAACCATAAGGAACCAAGGAAGGAACGAGGAAAGGAAGGAAGGAAGCAACTCACCAATGACGGAAGCTACTGTAGAGAAACCGCAGAGGCGGCTAGACAGATGCGCAGGGGCGGCTGAACAGAGGCGCAGAGGCGGCTCTGTGTAGGCGCAGGGGTGGCGGCCTGACAGAAAGCGCTGTCGGCTTTCTTCTTCGACAGATTTCACAGCAGGGGCAACCAAAGCTCGAACCTTTGGTTCCAACACGTCAAGACTCAACTCCAAAGAGCCTGAGAACAACGAAAGGTCAACAACTGAACACTCCACAAGAATCAAGTCTCACGCTTGATCCTTGGAGAAGAATGAAAGAAAAGAACGAAAGGAAGAAACCAAAACAGAAGGGAAGGCATGCATCGCTAAAGGAACGTGAGGAAGAACCAGAAAAGATGCACTTACACGTTCAGTGGGATTGTAGGAAGCAAGGACAGCTGGAGCTCTCTAGGGTTTGAAGACGATAGCAAGGAACGGGAAAAAGGAGAGAAGGATGAGAATATATAGGGAGGGCTAGAACGCTAGACGGAAAGGGCATCTAGGGTTAGAAAGAAACAAGGAAACCGGCCCATAAGATAGAATATCGGGTATTCTATCTATGGAAGAAAGATAAAACGACGAAAACAGATCGGCGCGATCTGTCGCACGATCCGTAGGGGCGGATCTCACAGCCACAGGGGCGGCTGGCCGCGGGGGCGGCCCTCTTCACCACAGGGGCGGTGAAGTCAAAAACCTAGGATCTTACAGAAGGCGAGGTTTGGGAATCCCTCGTGTCACAAAATAAGCATCATTAGTAAGAATTAATGACCTAAGTAAAGATAATGAATTGATTGATTGAAAGCATGATGAGTGTTTACTGTTTCTATGATGTGTGTATGTGATATTCTTGTTTACCTAACGTTTAGATAGCTAGCTAACGGTTGTTCTGTTGTGTTGTTTAGATTCACCACAGGTTAGAGCAACAGCTGAGTGATCCGAAAGTAGTGGTCAGCCGAGTCTCCGTACTCCTTAGAGTGGGGTTGGGTGTTTGCTTTGTTGTCCTTTCTTCTTGTTAAGGTAGTTAGTCTTTTTCGTTGTTTAAGTACTTTAGGCTGTTAGACGTTGTTGCATTCATCTCTTTAAAATGCTATTTTTATGAATTTTGGTTTTTCTTATTTGTGTCTTGTTGCAAGATCCTAGTAAAAGTGTTGTCAAACTGAGGTCAGGACCCATTGTGAGGTCCTAACCAGTAATGTCTCGAGTTCTGAGAATTCGGGGTGTTACAACATGGTATCAGAGCTCTAGGTTGGCAACAATGGCACTTGAAATCTTCTGAAAGACCGAATAAGTACTTGAGCAGAACCCAAAAAGGGATCTGAGTTTTAAAAAGGACTTTTGGTTTTCAAAGGCATGCATAGTCCGGTTGGGGATAGAAAAGTACGGCTGACCACCACTACTACCGCTATGCTTAGTATGGACTTTAGGTTTTACTTTGGTTGGACTTATTAGCTAGATTATAACTGTAGTTGTTATCACTCGCGCAAATGACACGTACTAGGGCTACGCTAGCTACTAGTCGAGGTAGAGGTCGTCTACCTCTCCCTCTAGTTGGACAGGGTAGGGGCGATAGGACTCTTGTAGTTAGAGGACTCGGCCGTGGAGGTAGACCTCCATTAGCACGAGGTCGAGGTCGAGCTCCTCGAGAGGATCCACCACTAGTGATCATGCCAGATGTTGGAGTGGAGGAGGTGGTTGAGAGTGTGGTTCCCGAGGTCGGGAATGAGACCACTTCTAGGTCTGGAGCACATGGAGCACGTTCGACTGAGTCAAGACGTGTTTCTATTGGAGCATCTGAGTACAAAGAGTACAGAGCATACGTCGAGCGTATGGAGGAGGCTGCCAGGGCAGAGAGACTTACCCAGGTACCACCAGTACCGGCTAGGTCAGTTAAGGTGACACAAGAAGTGCCTCAGGTGCCGGCTGTACCTGAGAGGAGAGTTGAGGCTGATAGAGCTCCTGCTGGGTCTAGAGCATCGAGACCGGATGAGTGGTTGAAGGCTTTCAACTCCCACAAAGTCCCCTCATTCAATAGAGAGTTAGGGTTGGAGGTGGAGTGATAACGTGATTTATGACGTTAGTATAGGCATTCATTTAGATAGTTTTTCCCGTTATTCATGCACGGTTTGGCATTAGTTCATGACGTTTACGCTTATTTCGTGCATATTTCTAGAAAAGACGTCTACACGAGCTTTTGTCGGTTTTTGTAGGTATTTTGGGGATCTTTTGGACATTAATCGATACATTCGAGAGTCAAGCCTCATGGTGGTACACATCCAAAGCTTTGAAGGAACATAATTGGAGCAATGAAGGACACAAAGATTGTTCGCTTCAAACGGTGTGTGCAAGCTTTAAATTAAGAACCTTAGATGTAAGCTTAAAACAAGGATGCGAACCCGCAGTCTACGGGTCAATCATAGTAAAAGCAAAGAATTCCAGGGGTCGATCACAGGGACTTAGTGAAACAAAGTCGGAATAGGTAAGCTTATGTAATTACTAACCACAAAAGCAATTAAAACAATCAAAGATGATAAAAGTCAATAAAGGAAATATGCAATTCTAGGGGATTAAAGCATCTAGTTGTGGTTCCAACTCAAGATCTAAAGATAAGCGGACAAAGCTGAGATATTTGCATAGGGAAGGTGTTACTAAAGTGGAATAGATCACCGGGTAAGTCTCACTACTCACTAATCCCACACCGTAACTCCTATTACCGGGTAAGTCTCAAGGAATCAAGGAAAAGAACTATAACCTCAAACTAACACACCACCTAAGGGAACAGAATCAACCTTTACCGGGTAAGTCTCAGGCTAACTTACAAAGATGGGATGAAAGCACACTCAAACACCAATAAAGGATAAACCTTTATTACCTACACTTATGATCTTTGGTAAACAAACAAAGGAATTACCGGGTAAGTCTCATCCTAGGCTTGCATTGAATCAGGAAAGGTGTAATAAGAATAGGATTTGGCAAACTCTAACACTTAACTCTCAGTTTCGGATCAGATAAGTCACCTCGGTCAGAAGAATTCCACCCCGACCGAGATGTTCATCGACTGAGCGAGATGCTTTAGGGTTAAGGATAAAGACTCGAACTTTCAGGGTCCTATTGTGATTAAGATTATTCTATCATTGTTCTTCCCACAACCTTCAGCCAATCACCCTAGAATCACACAAGGAAATTAGCCGCTCATCATCATGAAAGTAATAATCAAATATATGGGAAGAAAGAGAATAATTGAACAAGAAAACCTTAAGAGAAAGGCTTCAATAACTGAATCAATTATCAAATCAACAAGCGTTCCTTGGATTAAAATCCAACAAGACAAACAACAACGAAGGGAATCTAAGAGAATCTTACAAAACCCTTCACAAATCTATAAAAGCTAAAAACTTCCTTCTTCAACCTTCAAAAAGGTTCTTCAAATCTCCCAACTGGAGTATGGTTGTATTGCGTGATGTGCAGCCCTCAACGGTATTCCAGGTGATAGCGGGTGTTTTTCGGTGTAAGCGGGGTATTTATTTGTGGAAAATCCAACCCTTTTTATAGGAAAACTACTCTCCAAAGAGAAGATATCTTAGAAAGATCTCTTCCCATAAAAATAGGTAAAATATATGGGCTTAACTTATCTTCTTCCTTCCAGGAATCCAGCCCAAAAATATAAGATCCTCTTTCCAAAGATAAAGATCTCAGTCAAGAATAAAATATCCTTGCCGCGTCCAAGGTGTTCGCCTCGGTCGAGTCGGCTCCTCTGGATCACCTCGGTCGAGGTGACTCTGTAGTCAACCGAGGTGAATCACAACTGAATGTGAAATCTCTCAAATCTGGTCCAAAGTGAATCTTTAATCCAATTTCATGATTCCTGGATTCTTCCTTAAGCTCCGGAATGTAGCTCCAATCACTCTATAGCTCCTTTTGCTCTTTTTTTTGATGCAAAACGTGCCATTTTACCTACGATTACAACAAAACTAGGTGTAGACCTCGATTCCCGCAAAGGTAGATCAAACGACAATATAATCACATAATATACATCCAAACATGTAGATTATTGAAGATAAAACGTCTAAACAAGCCCCAAAATACAGACAATAATTCATGCTATCAAAGGCCCTTATTGGTGCAAGCAATGGAGCAACTCATGGCTAGACGATCATAACAAGGCTTTGTTGAAGAAAATCGGACCAACACTCAGGAAAATCGTCCGATTTTTCTGACTGGGTCGATTTTTTGGCCTTTGACAGCTTAAGCCACGTGTCCCACGATCTCTTTGTCCGGCCCTTGCTCTTGATGGAGAATATAAGTGGTCTTGCAAGTTGTTGCTGGGGGATCTCTCCCACATTCTCTCACACACACCTCATTCCATAGGAGGATAATCTTGGGGAAGAAGAAAACTCTCTCAATTTGGGGAAGAAGAAGAACACCAAAACTAAATGTGAAAGTGAGTTTTTGAGTGATTTTTAGTGATTTTGGTTGAAGAACTTGATAGCATAAATTATAGTCTATATTTTGGGGTTCGTTTGGACGTTTTATCTTCAATAATCTGCATGTTAGCATGTATAATATGTGATTATATTACCATTTCATCTACCTTTGCGGGAATCGAGGTCTACACCTAGTTTTGCTGTAATTGTAGGTAAAATGGCACGTTTTGCATCAAAAAGGAGCAAAAGGAGTCATGAGTCATTTGGAGCTACATCCAGGGAACATAGCCATGGATTAAAGATTCACTTTGAACCAGTTTTGAGAGATTTCACATTCAGTTGTGACTCACCTCGGTTGACCAGAGATTCATCTCGACCGAGGTGATCCAGAGACGCCGACTCGACCGAGGCGAATACCTAGGACGCGGCGAGAATATTTTATTCTTGGCTGAGATCTTTTATCTTTGGAAAGTGATCTTATATTTTTGGGCTTGGATCCTGGAAGGAAGAAGATCATATATTTTACCTATTTTTATGGGAAAAGATCTTTCTAAGATATCTTATCTTTGGAAGGTTATTTTCCTATAAAAAGGGTCGGATTTCCCACAAATCCGGCACCCCGCTACATCCACTATCAGCGCAAAATCTCGCGTACATCCCCCTTACACCTATTACACCACAACAACCATACTCTAGTTGGGAGTTTCGAAGAACCTTTTTGAAGGTTGTGGGAAAAACAATGATAGAATAATCTTAGATTCCAGTAGGACCCTGAAAGTTCGAGTCTTTAACCTTAACCCTAAGCATCTCGCTCAGTCGATGAACATCTCGGCCGGGGTGGAATTTGGCTGACCGAGGTGACTTATCTGATCCTAAACTGAGAGTTAAGTGTTAGAGTTTGCCAAATCCTATTCTTATTACACCTTTCCTGGTTCAAAGCAAGCTTAGGATGAGACTTACCCGGTAATTCCTTAGTTTGTGTACCAACGATCATAAGTGTAGGTAATAAAGGTTTATCCTTTGTTGGGGTTTGAGTGTGCTTCCATCCCATCTTTGTGAGTTAGCCTGAGACTTACCCGGTAAAGGTTGATTCTATTCCCTTAGATGGTGTGTTAGTTTGAGGTTATAGTTCTTTATCTTAATTCCTTGAGACTTACCCGGTAATAGGAGTTACGGTTTTGGATTAGGGTGTAGTGAGACTTACCTGGTGATCTACTCCACTTTAGTAACACCTTCCCCATGCAAAAACCTCAGCTTTGTCCGCTTATCTTTAGATCTTGAGTTGGAACCACAACTAGACGCTTTAATCCCTAGAATTGCATGTTTGCTTTATTGACTTCTTATTCATCTTTGATTGTGTTAATTGCTCTTTGTGGTTAGTATTCGCGAAGCTTACCGTTATCGACTTTGTTTCATCGAGTCCTTGTGATCGACCCCTGGAATTCCTTGCTTTTACTACGATTGACCCGTACACTGCGGGTTCGCATCCTTGTTTTAAGCTTAAGTCTAGGGTTATAAATTTAAAGCTTGCACACACCGTTTGGAGCGAACAGAACTCTTGGAAGGATTGTTAGGAACGTTTTAGAACTTCTTTTGAAGGGTTGTAAGTCTTGTCTAAGCTTATATTCAGGTGATATTTATTAATTTTACTTGCTTATCCTTCATCATCTACTTATGAAAACCATGTATGCTTGTGTGATGATTTTGGATCTTGAAATGCATGTTATTGGCTAGTTTATTGTGATTCTGGAGTGATGGATTGATGGTTATGGCTTGGGTGATGATAGAATGGACTTGTATGTTAGTTTAGGATGATTCGTATGCACAAAACCTAATCCAAACAAGAAAATCGCCCTGTTCATAGGTTAGATCGTCCGATTTATGCTATGATCCACCCGATTTTTCTCTTTGTTGCTCTTTAATTGATGAATCTGTGGTTATGATGTTAGGTTGTTGGAATCCTAGTGTTTATTACGCATAATATAGCTTAGGGTCACCTAATGCTAGTAACCTAAGTGAGGGAAGATACCTACCCGGTGATTTCCGATCTTAGATACCTAAGATGATGAACTCTAGGTAGTAGTGAGCCTCATAAGCCGCTATTGGATTGAGTGTGCTAGGATTATTGCTTGAGATGTCCCTTTTCCGAGACTTACCCGGTAAGGAGAGGGTTGCCCCTTAAGTAGAGTCCGGTTTGTGTAGAATTCCCTACTTTAACCCCTTGAGACCTACCCGGTAATAGGAGTTTGATGCAAGATTATTGAAGCAAGAGACTTACCCGGTAATTGCTCCCATTAGAGAAACACCCTTTCCCAGCACCGCAGCGTTGTCCTTAGAATCTTTAGAAGCTTGAGTCCAATGCCATAACCGGAAATCTTGACCTCTAGAATCCACTTATTCCTCTTTGATCACATATCTTGTGTTTGTGTTGCTTGTTTATTTTGCTAGCTTGAGTTGTTAGTTTGATTCATTATCTTACTTGATTTCTGATCCTTGCTTGATCACCACAAAAAACTCAACCAAAAATATCATGATTTTCATTACTTTATTTCTTTCTCTTTTCTTAGACTAGATTCACACTATCTATGATCACTTGTTGATTTGATTTCACCTTAGTCTTCGAGTTCGACCTCGGAATACTATCCTTCCTACAAAACGACCCATACACTGTGGGTTCGCTAGGAGTTAGGAAATTATATCGAGTTATAAATTGTAAGACTTTTGTGCTACACAATCTTAGCGTAACAAGTTTTTGGCGCCGTTGCCGGGGACTAGGTCTAGATTGAGTCATTTTTGTGATTGTTTATAGTGTAGATCTTTCTTGTTGCTTTTGATCTCGCTTGGTTTGTGTCTTTGATTTTCAGGACATCTCTCACTCTTTAGGTGTATGCGAAGATCTCGTGGCAAGGATTTAGCTCCATTCGATCCCAAACCGGAGAAAACCCTTAGATCTAGATCCAAGAGCAATAGAAAGGGAAAAGAGATGGCCGGAAGAGATCTCCAAGCTGAGTTGGATGAGGCTTTAGAGCAAATTAGATTAAGAGATGAGCTCTTGGAGAATGAAAGGAGACTTGCCAATGAGAGGCAAGAAGCAACTAGGAGGGAGATTGAAGAGATTAGGCAAGCTCTTGTGCAAAGAGAGCTTAATCGTCAACAACCTCCACCTCCACCACAACCGCATCCGGCGGTTAATATTCGGGTGGTGCCCATTGCTATTGAAGAGCCACAAACGTTAGGGCAACGTATGGATCCGGCACAAAGAGCACACCGTCCGGGTGTGAACTTAGGAGATCCCGCAGCCCATGATTACGAGCTCCGCCCTCAAGTTCTACAAATGATCCGGCATAATCAATTTGGAGGGATGGAAGGAGAGTCTCCTCATCAACACTTGATCAACTATGAGATCTTGATGGAGACTCTAAGACCGCCTAGATTGGAGAGCAACAACCATAAGCTTAGGGCTTTCTCCTTCTCACTTAAGGATAAAGCCTTGACTTGGTATCAATCTATTCCACAAGGACGAGTGAGTACTTGGGAGGAGATGACAACCGAGTTCTGGACTAAGTTCTTCCCACCTTCCAAGACTACCGAGCTAAGAGGGAAGATCAATGCCTTCGTGATGAAGGATAGAGAAAGCCTATTCAAGTCTTGGGAGAGGTTCAAAGACCTTCTCCTAGATTGTCCACACCATGGTATACCAAAAATTGAGCTATTGGAAATCTACTTCAAGGGACTTGATGAAGATAGCCAATTCAAGCTTCAATCTCTTTCCGGTGGGACTTTCATGGAAAAGAATGTGGATGAAGCTTGGGAGTTTGTAGAGAAACAAGCTTCGGTGATTAAGAAGTACTCCCATAGGAAGAGTGATGGGAGGAAAGCGGGAACATATGAGGTGAGTGAAGTCACCATGAGTAATTTCAAGCTTGATGCAATCAACAATGAGCTTAAGTCTTTGAAGGAGTTGTGTGCTACAACTTTGAAGAGTCAAGCAAGCCCTCAAGTGCAAGTGCAAGCAAACTTGTCTTCCAAGGAGGAAGATGTGAACTACATGGGAAGGGGCAATTACAACAACTATCAAGGCCCAAGGAACTTCAACAACAACCGGCAATTCAACAATTACCGGCCTAACCATAACCATCCCGGGTTTTCCTATTCTAACCCGGATGGAGCCTTGAACCCTCCCGCTTCCACAAGCGCAGCCCCACCGCCTAAAGCTTCACAAGAGCCTCCACCCGTATTTTCTCAAACTCCAAAGGATAGAACCGAAATGTTGTTTGAGCAATTGCTTGGAAGGTTGAGTGGTCTTGAGAGCACGGTGACTTCCATTTCTAAAGCTCAAAAGGTGTTGGAAGCACAAGTGTTCCAAAAGGCGGGTGAAGCTCATAGAGATCCGGGAAAGCTTCCTGGAAGAACCGAAGATAACCCAAGAGGCCAAGTGTTGGCTATTACAACAAGGAGTGGGCTGAGCATGAAGGATCACTTACCTAAGGGAAATGACAAGGGGAAGCAAGTGGTGATAGAAGAAGAGCCATTGCAAGAAGATGGAGGAAAGAGCAAGGATGATGAACCATCATATGTGGCACCACCTCCATACAAGCCACCACTACCATTCCCACAATCACGAGCAAGAGCTCATTTGGACAAACACTTCGGTAAATTCCTTCAACTTATGTCTAAATTGCATATTAACATTCCGTTCATGGATGCTATTCTAGGTATGCCGGCATATGGCAAGTTTTTGAAGGAAATACTCTCCAACAAGAGGAAGTTGGAGGAGTATGGGGAAGTGAGGATGACAAAGAGGTCCTCGGAATTGATTCAAACTATGAAGGAAGAGATGCCTCCTAAGCTAAGAGATCCGGGATCCTTTTGTGTGCCAATTGGAGTGGGAGAAGTGAAGTATGACGCCCTATGTGATCTTGGGGCAAGTGTAAGCATCATTCCGCTTGCACTTTGCAACAAGGTTGGGCTAGGAGAGCCCAAGCCGATCAAGATGACCCTTTACATGGCGGACCGTTCAATCACTCACCCGGTTGGAATCTTGGAAGACATACCGGTGCAACTAGGGAAGTTCTATGTGCCCATAGACTTCATTGTTTTGGACATCCCGGTAGATTATCCGGTTCCTATCATCTTGGGGAGACCTTTCCTAGCTACTTCCGGATGTTTGGTGGATTGCAAAAATGGAATTCTCTCTTTCAACATTGGAGAAGAGAACATCAAGTTTAATTTGTCCACAATGGTGAAGGGGCCAGCCCTAGGTGAAGATGTCTTCAACATTGTTGAGGAAGAGGAGTCTAGATAAGTTGTGAGCTCAATCTTGCTCAAGGATCCACTTGAGAAGGTTCTTAGCTCGAGTTTGATGGAGGAAGGAGTTGAGGAGAGTAGCAATGAAGTGATCAAGTCCTTGAATGCATTGGATGAGCTACCAAGTGTTGGATTTGAAGTATTAAAAGAAGGGACAAATACCTGTAGAAAAATCGGACAGAGGGGTCAAAAATCGGCCGATTTTTTCATAAATCTTGAATTTTCATCCGATTTTGCAAATGCCGTAGCTGAAATCGACCCCCAGATCGTCCGATTTTCTTCACAGAGGGTCGATTTTCCTGAGTCTTTTGAGCATCATCCAAGTGTTTGTGAGCAATCATCAAGGGACTTAGGTGAGGCTTCTATGGCTTTGGAATCATCTCAACCTACATTGTATGGATCATCTCCAACCGATAAAGGTCCTCCTAAACTTGATCTAAAACCTCTTCCTTCTCATTTAAAGTATGCTTTCCTTGGTTCAAATTCTACTTATCCGGTGATTGTGAATGCATCTTTGAATGATGATGAGCTTAATAGATTGTTGACTGAATTGAAACTGCATAGAAAGGCAATAGGATACACCATTGATGACCTTGTTGGCATTAAGCCCTCTTTGTGCATGCATAAGATATTGATGGAAGATGACCATAAACCCTCTATTGAACATCAAAGAAGATTGAATCCTATAATGAAAGAGGTAGTCAAGAAGGAGATCATTAAGTTTCTAGATGCGGGAATCATCTACCCGATTTCGGATAGTAAATGGGTTAGTCCCGTTCATGTGGTTCCTAAGAAGGGTGGTATGACCGTAGTGACAAATGAGAATAATGAACTAATCCCTACTAGAACGGTAACGGGATGGAGGATGTGCATAGACTATAGGAAACTAAATGTGGCCTCTAGGAAAGATCACTTCCCTCTCCCTTTCATTTACCAAATGTTAGAAAGATTAGCTCAACATTCCCATTTTTGTTACTTAGATGGCTATAGTGGATTCTTCCAAATCCCTATCCACCCCGATGACCAAGAGAAAACTACATTCACATGTCCTTGGGGTACATTTGCATATAGGAGAATGCCATTTGGGTTGTGTAATGCACCCGCCACCTTTCAAAGGTGTATGATGGCTATCTTTTCTGAATATATTGAAAACATCATGGAAGTGTTTATGGATGATTTCTCTGTTTATGGATCTTCATTTGATGATTGTTTAGCTAACTTGTCTTTGGTGCTTAAGAGATGTGAGGAGACAAATCTTGTCTTGAATTGGGAGAAATGCCACTTCATGGTAAGTGAAGGCATTGTGTTGGGACACTTGGTGTCCAACCGTGGCATTGAGATTGATAGGGCTAAGATAGAGACGATAGAGAAGTTTCCACCACCTACCTCGGTGAAAGGGGTAAGGAGTTTTCTAGGGCATGCCGGTTTTTACCGGAGATTCATTAAAGATTTCTCTAAGATTTCTAAGCCTCTTACTAACCTACTAATGAAAGATGTTGAGTTTGTTTTCTCCAAGGATTGTCTTGAGACTTTTTGTAGGTTGAAGAATGCTTTGATCACCGCCCCTATCATGCAACCTCCGGATTGGAGCTTACCATTTGAAGTGATGTGTGATGCAAGTGATGTGTCCGTTGGGGCTGTTTTAGGACAAAAGAAAGATGAGCGTACACATGCCATCTATTATGCTAGAAAGACGCTAGATGATGCCCAACTTAACTATGCCACAACCGAGAAGGAGTTGCTAGCGGTGGTGTATGCCTTTGAGAAGTTCCGGTCATATCTTGTTGGAGCAAAGGTCATTGTGTACACGGATCATGCTACGATCCGTTACCTCCTCACAAAGAAAGATGCCAAGCCTCGCCTCATTCGGTGGATCCTTCTCCTCCAAGAACTTGACTTGGAAATCCGGGATAAGAAAGGGTCCGAAAATTCTGTGGCGGATCACCTTAGTAGACTCCCACCATTTGAGCTTGAGAGAGATGACATCCCGATTGATGACTCATTCCGGGATGAGCAATTGCAAATGGTGGAGGAGTGCTTGTTTCAAGTGTCAAGGGGTAATGAGTCATGGTATGCCGATATTGTGAACTACCTTGTGTGTGAGGAGGTTCCACCCGGTTTGTCATATGCCCAGAGGAAGAAGTTCTTCAAAGATGTGAGGCATTATTATTGGAGTGAGCCTCTCTTGTTCAAGAGAGGGCCGGATGGAGTCTTTAGGAGGTGCATTCCGGAGGATGAGATGGAGAGTGTGATCCGCCATTGTCACTCCTTGCCATGTGGAGGCCATGCTAGCTCACACAAGACGTGTGCAAAGGTATTGCAATCCGGTTTTTATTGGCCTAACTTATTTAGAGATGTGTAGAATTTTGTAGTGGCATGTGATGCTTGCCAAAGGACGGGCAACATCTCAAGGAGGAATGAGATGCCCTTGAACAACATAGAAGAGGTAGAGATATTTGATGTGTGGGGTGTGGACTGCATGGGACCATTCCCTTCTTCATGTGGCAACCTCTACATCCTATTGGCGGTGGACTATGTGTCGAGATGGGTGGAAGCAATCGCTTCTCCCACAAATGATGCCAAGGTTGTGGTGCGGTTCTTCAACCGAGTGATCTTTCCAAGGTTTGGGACACCAAGGGTGATCATAAGTGATGGAGGAAAGCACTTCACTAATAGGAACTTTGGGACACTTTTGGCTAAGTATGGGGTGACTCATAAGGTGGCAACACCTTATCATCCCCAAACTAGTGGCCAAGTGGAGATCTCCAACCGGGAGATAAAAGGAATCCTTGAGAAGACGGTTTCTAGAACGAGAAAGGATTGGGCTATGAAGCTCGATGATGCCCTGTGGGCTTATAGAACCGCTTTCAAGACACCGATTGGCACCACTCCCTACAAGCTAGTTTATGGCAAGTCTTGCCACCTTCCGGTGGAGATGGAGCATAGGGCATATTGAGCCATAAGGTGGCTGAATTTTGACCTCAAGGAAGCCGGTGAGAAGAGGTTGCTAGACATGAACGCTCTTGAGGAGATCCGGTTGGATGCTTATGAAAATGCCCGGATTTACAAGGAGAGGACCAAGCGTTGGCATGACAAGCGTCTCATCCCAAAGGAGTTGAGTGAGGGCGACTTAGTGCTTCTCTTCTACTCAAGGCTACGGCTCTTCCCCGGAAAGCTCAAGTCAAGATGGACGGGTCCTTATGTTGTGAGGAAGATCTTTCCTCATGGAGCGGTGGAGATAGGAGGAGATCATTGTGGTAACTTTAAGGTGAATGGGCACCGTTTGAAGAAGTACATCCCGGACGCCCCGGTGGAAGTGATTGCCCCACTTCACCTTGAGTGAAACGCTCCTGAATTTGGTCAAGCTAATGACCTTAAAGAAGCGCTTAATAGGAGGCAACCCATTGATACATATTTTTCCCTTTTATTTTTCTTGTTTTTGTTTGATCTTGCTCTTGGTGTGCTTTGTTTTTCTTTTGTGTTTTTGGGTGCTAGATCTTGTTGATTGTCATGTGTTATGAGATGCTGGAGGTCATGTGAAAACCTCATGGAACTGCTGAAGGTACAAGATCCGAGCACATGGATGAGGAAAAAAGAACCCAGGAAAATCGGACTGATCTTGCACAAAATCGGCCGATTTTCCTGGGTAGATGATCTGATTTTTCCTTCTGTCAAGGAAAGTGATGATCTCCAATCAAGCATGGGTGGAGCGGACGTGGAACTTGGACGGCTTGCGGTGCCAAGCGCGGGTTCCGACACCACAATGAACATCAAGAGCTCTCTACCATCCTTGATCGATCATCCACCATCATCATTCGATGTGAACCGAAATACCAAAGCATCACCAATTTTACATTGTGAGGACTCTCTTTCACTTCTTTATTTAGTTTGCACATTGGGGACAATGTGTTTCTAAGTATGGGGTGGGGTTTTCATGATCACTTGCATGATTAGCATCTAGGATAGTTTAATATTGTCACATGTTTCATTATGTCTTGCATTGTACATATATATTTCAAAAAATCCAAAAAAAAAATCAGAAAATTTAAAAAATTTAGTGCTTCTAAGCTTGGGTATGACCCTTATGATGAAATTGTCTTATGAATTGGCTATGGATGGCCTTATGTGTTGAATTTATGTATGCATATGTGGACTTGAAGTACTTATCTTGAATCCCATGTGTGAATTGTTATCATGAATGTTTGTCTTGATTGGATTGAGGATTGATAGTCGAAATTACATGCTAGTTCTTGCACATCATTTAGGAGTGATTAAGGCAATTCATCTTTCTCTACTTCTCATCTTGATCATGTTGTTTAAGCACCTCAATTGATATAAAATTTGACCTCTTTTGACCCATCCGGGAATAGGAGCATGCTAGTGTGTTGAGTGTGTGAAAAGCAAGTGTGGGGTGAAGTTGTTGATGAAAGAATGTTGTGAATGAAGTGCTGAAATTGTTGTGAAAGTGTAGACAAAAATATAGGTTTGGAGACGTTGGTTTAAATGACGAGTAACTCGGCACCATTCACATAATCGGGTGTTTGTGCCTTGCCAAAGTCAAATAAACCGATAGTCCTAACGAGCTTTGGTATGTGTGCCCGGTGTGGATGCACTTCGAAAAATAAAAGAAAAGCCCGAGGACGGCTAATCACCAAGGTTTCGGCTTTTGTACACCAATGCCATTGTCTCAAAAATAAGTGAAAAAGAAAAGAAAACAAAGAAAAGATGGAGAAAATTATACACTTGTTGGGAAGTTGAGCAAAAACGAAATTGTGGAGTTAGTTCCTTTCCCGGATTAGCATCACATGACCTAAAAATTCCCACCTAATCACAACGTTTCTTAGCCTCTTCTTTCCTAATCCCTTGTGACCTAATTGCATGTGTGTAAGACTTAGTGATCTAGATTGGATATACTCATGATCATCTTGACTTCTTCATTTTCACCTCTCATGCATGCTTTCTAGTTAAGTATAATTGTCTTTCCATGCCTTCATTCATTTGATGCATGATTGATTGTCCATTGCCATGAAACATGACTATGAAGGTGATCCAATGTTAGAAGCACAATTCCAAAAAGATTTTGTTGTTTTTCTGCATGCATAAATCAAGTCATCTCTTAGTCTATAGTTGGGTCTTGCTCGGGGACGAGCAAATCTTAAGTATGGGGTATTTTGATAACGTGATTTATGACGTTAGTATAGGCATTCATTTAGATAGTTTTTCCCGTTATTCATGCACGGTTTGGCATTAGTTCATGACGTTTACGCTCATTTCGTGCATATTTCTAGAAAAGACGTCTACACGAGCTTTTGTCGGTTTTTGTAGGTATTTCGGGGATCTTTTGGACATCAATCGATACATTCGAGAGTCAAGCCTCATGGTGGTACACATCCAAAGCTTTGAAGGAACATAATTAGAGCAATGAAGGACACAAAGACCCTTATTGGTGCAAACAATGGAGCAACTCATGGCTAGACGATCATAACAAGTCTCTGTTGAAGAAAATCGGACCAACACTCAGGAAAATCGTCCGATTTTTCTTACTGGGTCGATTTTTTGGCCTTTGACAGCTTAAGCCACATGTCCCACGATCTCTTTGTCTGGCCCTTGCTCTTGATGGAGAATATAAGTGGTCCTGCAAGCTGTTGTTGGGGCATCTCTCCCACATTCTCTCATACACACCTCATTCCATAGGAGGATAATCTTGGGGAAGAAGAAAACTCTCTCAATTTGGGGAAGAAGAAGAACACCAAAACTAAGAGTAAAAGTGAGTTTTTGAGTGATTTTTAGTGATTTTGGTTGAAGAACTCTTGGAAGGATTGTTAGGAACGTTTTGGAACATCTTTTGAAGGGTTGTAAGTCTTGCCTAAGCTTATATTCAACTGATATTTATTGATTTTACTTGCTTATCCTTCATCATCTACTTATGAAAACCATGTATGCTTGTGTGATGATTTTGGATCTTGAAATGCATGTTATTGGCTAGTTTATTGTGATTCTGGAGTGATGTATTGATGGTTATGGCTTGGGTGATGATAGAATGGACTTGTATGTTAGTTTAGGATGATTCGTATGCACAAAACCTAACCCAAACAAGAAAATCACCCTGTTCATAGGTTAGATCGTCCGATTTATGCTATGATCCACCCGATTTTTCTCTCTGTTGCTCTTTAATTGATGAATCTGTGGGTTAGGATGTTAGGTTGTTGGAATTCTAGTGTTTATTATGCATAATATAGCTTAGGGTCACCTAATGCTAGTAACCTAAGTGAGGGAAGAGACCTACCCGGTGATTTCCGATCTTAGATACCTAAGATGATGAACTCTAGGTAGTAGTGAGCCTCATAAGCCGCTATTGGATTGAGTGTGCTAGGATTATTGCTTGAGATTTCCCCTTTCCGAGACTTACCCGGTAAGGAGAGGGTTGCCCCTTAAGTAGAGTCCGGTTTGTGTAGAATTCCCTACTTTAACCCCTTGAGACCTACCCGGTAATAGGAGTTTGATGCGGGATTAGTGAAGCAAGAGACTTACCCGGTGATTGCTCCCATTAGAGAAACACCCTTTCCCAACACCGCATCGTTGTCCTTAGAATCTTTAGAAGCTTGAGTCCAATGCCATAACCGGAAATCTTGACCTCTAGAATCCACTTATTCCTCTTTGATCACATATCTTGTGTTTGTGTTGCTTGTTTATTTTGCTAGCTTGAGTTGTTAGTTTGATTCATTATCTTACTTTATTTGTGATCCTTGCTTGATCACCCCAAAAAAACCCAACCAAAAATATCATGATTTTCATTTCTTTATTTCTTTCTCTTTTCTTAGACTAGATTCACACTATCTATGATCACTTGTTGATTTAATTTCAACTTAGTCTTCGAGTTCGACCTCGGAATACTATCCTTGCTACAAAACGACCCATACACTGTGGGTTCGCTAGGAGTTAGGAAATTATATCGAGTTATAAATTGTAAGACTTTTGTGCTACACAATCTTTGCGTAACATGGAGCACTGGATTGGACATGTAGATACTGCACTAGAGGCGATACGTTGCTTAGAGGATCGACAGGTAGAGTTGGTGCAGACATTATTCACAGAGGATGCTCATTCGTGGTGGCGGACCATTCGTAGCCGAGTCACCGGTTGGGAGCAGATGAGGAGCATTGTTAGAGAGAGATATTGCCCTGCCTCGTTGAGGAGAGAGAGGTTTCAGGACTTCATTGAGGCGGGATTTGAGGATATTCTGATTGCTGATGCCGTCAAGAAGTTTCAGAAGGAACTGACTCTACTTGGACCAGCTGCACCTCCTGAGGAGCAGCATGTGTACCTCTTTTCACGGAGATTGAGAGAGAGAGTACTCGTTCCTATCTGGCAGGATTTCGCTACGAGTCTTTGTCATACTATCGGGATTGGGCTTCTACATATGAGAGAGATAGACCAGTCTAAAGGAGAGCTACTCAGTCAAACTGGCCGGATAAGCGGCAGAGAACAGGATATGCTAGTGGAAGTACAGGAGTAGCTGGTTTTGGACGGGGACAGACTCAAGGGCGACATAGTCATACTACTATAGTTCAGACTCCAGCTGGGGGTTCACAGTGTCACAACTGTAGTGTCTATAGACACATCCGATCGAACTGCATGAAGCCGTTAGTGACCTACTTTCAGTGCGGCAAGGTTGGACACAGAGCTGAATTTTTCCGCCAGGGCAAGGCTCCATCTCAGCAGGGTTCTTCCCCTGCAAGTCTATCAGGGAGTGTACAGAGGCAGCCACAGTACCGAGCTCCGAGTCAGCAGCAGCCTTACAGAGCTCCAGGACATCCTTCATCACAGAGTTCTATGCAGGGATCCGGTCGGGGCAAGGGACGTGGTAGTGTAGCTGATACCAGAGGAGATCCGGTACGGGTGTTTGAGCTGAGGAGTACTGATCAGCCAGAAGCACCGACTGCCACAGTTATGATCCAGATCCATGACTTACCCGTACGAGTTTTGTTTGATACGGGTGCTACGCACTCCTTTATATCTGATGCATGCGTAGATAGGTTGTACTTAGCTATTGTAGAAGGGATACCATTTACGATAGGATTACCTGATGGGAGTAAGGTTAGAGGGACCCGGGAGATCTATGGATGTCCCATTCGTTTGGGAGATCGAGATTGGCTAGTAAATTTTCTATTCATGCCCTTAGCACATGAGGATGTGATTTTGGGGATAGATTGGATGAAGAGACATAGAGCAGTCTTAGACATTGGTAGGAGGACAATGACTGTTGCCACTGAGGAGGGTCACAGAGTGATATCCGAGGTTGGGACCTCGGAAAGTCCGGCACAGTTATCAGCGTAGTGAGAGCAACGAGACTGATAGCACAGGGTTGCGAGGTCTTCTGGTGTTATGCCATGAAGGAACGCAAGAGCCTGACAGTAGAGGAGATACCAATTGCATGCGAGTTAGGAGAGGTATTCAGTGACGACCTGCTAGGACTACCCCCATAGAGGAGCGTTGATTTCAGCATTGAGTTAGAGCCAGGCACGAGACCGATCTCGAAGGCCCCGTACCGTATGGCACCGATAGAGCTGCTTGAGTTGAAGAAGCAGTTAGAGGAGTTAGTAGAGAAGGGCTTCATACGCCCTAGTGTGTCTCCCTAGGGTGCGCCAGTATTATTTATGAGGAAGAAGGACGGATCGATGCGGCTATGCATAGACTACAGAGAGTTGAACAAAGTCACCATCAAGAACAAGTATCCACTGCCGCGCATAGACGATCTGTTGGACCAGCTGCATGGAGCGTCTGTGTTTTCGAGGATAGACTTGAGGTCAGGTTATCGCCAGCTGAGGGTGAGAGATCAAGACATACCTAAGACGACATTCCGGACTAGGTATGGTCATTATGAGTTTGTAGTGATGTCATTTGGGCTCACTAATGCACCAGCGGTGTTCATGGAGTTGATGAATGGGATATTCATCGACTTTTTAGACCAATTTGTAGTGGTCTTCATTGACGACATCTTAGTTTACTCTAGGAGTCGAGAGGTGCATGCCGGACACTTGAGGAAAATATTACTGATTCTGCAGCATAGCCAGTTGTATGCTAAGCTATCCAAGTGTGAGTTTTGGATGTCAAAGGTGGCTTTCCTAGGCCACTTAGTGACTGCTGAGGGCATTAAGGTCGATCCGGCGAAGATCAAGTCAGTGTCTTCTTGGCAACCTCCGAAGAATGTTAAGGAGGTTCGTAGCTTTCTAGGTTTGGCAAGTTATTACCGCCGGTTTGTGGAAGGGTTTTCCTTGATTGCCCGACCACTTACCTATCTTCTGAGGAAGACTACACGGTTCGTCTGGTCTGAGTCGTGTCAACAGAGTTTTGAGGAGCTGAAGAGGAGGTTGACGTCTGCTCCGATTTTAGCACAACTGATAGCATGAATTATAGTCTATATTTGGGGGTTTGTTTGGACGTTTTATCTTTCATAATCTGCATGTTTGTATGTACATTATGTGATTTTGCTACCATTTCATCTACCTTTGCGAGAATCGAGGTCTACACCTAGTTTCGTTGTAATTGCAGGTAATATGGTACGTATTGCATCAAAATGGAGCAAAAGGAGTCAAGAGTCATTTGGAGCTACATTCAGGAAGCACAACCATGGATTAAAGATTTACTTTGGAGCAAATTCGAGAGATTTCACATTCTGATCACCTCGGTTGACCAGAGGTTCACCTCGACCGAGGCGATCCAGAGACGCCGACTCGACCGAGGCGAACACCTAGGACGCGGCGAGAATATTTTATTCTTGGAAGAGATCTTTTAATTTTGGAAAGTGATCTTATATTTTTGGGCTGAGCTTCTGGAAGGAAGGAGATATGCAGAATCATATATTTTACCTATTTTTATGGGAATATATCTTCTTAAGATTTATTATCTTTGGAGGTTTATTTTTCCTATAAAAAGGGTTGGATTTCCACAATTCGATAACCCCGCCTACACCGAAATACAGGCTGCATACATCGATCAACATCCTACATACGCAGCAGCGCAGTATACTCCAAGTTGGGAGTTGTTGAAGAACTTTTTTTTGAAGGTTGAAGGAAGATTGAAGACTATAGCTTCTTATAGCTTTTGAAGGGTTTTGTAAGATTGTCTTCAATTCCTTCATTGATTGTCTTGTCTTGTTGGATTGCTATCCAAGGAACGCTTTTGTTTGTGATAATTGATTCAGTTATTGAAGTGTTTTCATTAAATTCTTCTTTGTTCAATTATTCACCTTCTTCCCATATAATTAATACTTTCATTATGATGATGAGTGGCTAATTTCCTTGTGTGATTCTAGGGTGATTGGCTGAAGGTTGTGGGAAAAACAATGATAGAATAATCTTAGATTCCAGTAGGATCCTGAAAGTTCGAGTCTTTGACCTTAACCCTAAGCATCTC
Source organism: Fagopyrum esculentum (assembly GCA_033239045.1). Taxonomy (NCBI): domain Eukaryota; kingdom Viridiplantae; phylum Streptophyta; class Magnoliopsida; order Caryophyllales; family Polygonaceae; genus Fagopyrum; species Fagopyrum esculentum. The sequence goes on from BSUD01000004.1 coordinate 121,465,084, forward strand.
GTTCGGTTGATGAACATCTCGGCCGGGGTGGAATTCTTCTGACCGAGGTGACTTACCCGACCCTAAACTGAGAGTTAAGTGTTAGAGTTTGCCAAATCCTATTCTTATTACACCTTTCTGGTTCAAAGCAAGCTTAGGATGAGACTTACCCGGTAATTCCTTAGTTTGTGTACCAACGATCATAAGTGTAGGTAATAAAGGCTTGTCCTTTATTGGGGTTTGAGTGTGCTTCCATCCCATCTTTGTGAGTTAGCCTGAGACTTACCCGGTAAAGGTTGATTCTATTCCCTTAGATGGTGTGTTAGTTTGAGGTTATAGTTCTTTATCTTAATTCCTTGAGACTTACCCGGTAATAGGAGTTACGGTTTAGGATTAGTGTGTAGTGAGACTTACCCGGTGATCTACTCCACTTTAGAAACGCCTTCCCCACGCAAAAATCTCGGCTTTGTCCGCTTATCGATAGATCTTGAGTTGGAACCACAACTAGATGCTTTAATCCCTAGAATTGCATGTTTGCTTTATTTGACATCTTATTCATCTTTGATTGTATTACTTGCTCTTGTGGTTAGCATTGACATTAGCATACTGTACTGGACTTTGTTTCACCAAGTCCCTGTGATCGACCCCTGGAATTTTCTTGCTTTTACTACGATTGACCCGTACACTGCGGGTTCGCATCCTTGTTTTAAGCTTAAGTCTAGGGTTATAAATTTAAAGCTTGCACACACCGTTCGGAGCGAACAAGTTTTTGGCGCCGTTGCCGGGGACTTGGTCTAGACCGAGCCGGTACGGTTTGCTCTTGGGGCATTTGCCCCCTTTTTGTCTAACCACTCTACTTGAGTGACTTTCGCAGGTTCTTTCTTAGGTATATGCGAAGAACCCGCACTGGGAAGGAAATCGTTCCCTACGATCCCGAACCAGAAAAGACATACAAGAGACGCTTAAGAGAAGCGAAGATGGCCCAACAAGACGATCACGATCTTGCGGCCCAGTTGCGAGAGACGCAGGAGCTGCTACGTCTCAGTAAAGAAGAGCTAAGGCAAGAGAAAGAGGAGAATCAGGCCAGGACTGCAGCAATCGAAGCTGAGATTGCAGCAATTCGGAACCAGATTCAACCTCGACCGATGCAGGATCCAGTAGTTGATCCTCGACCGAGGCAGAATCCAGTACCTGACGCCCCGGCCGATGTACATCCGCTTCGGATGCCAGTCCGAGATGTTCTTCTTGCAGGAATTCCACAAACTCTAGGTCAAAGGATGGACCCTAATCAACAGCTGAGGCGTCCAGGAGTGAACCTAGGAGATCCAGCGGATCATGACTACGAACTTCGACCGCAAGTTCTAGCCATGATTCGCCAATGTCAATTCGGAGGGCTGGAGAAGGAGTCGCCGCATCAACATCTTCAAAACTACGAGATCTTGATGGAGACTTTGCGACCTCCCAGAATTGAAAATAACAACTACAAGCTAAGCCCTTTCTACTTTTCTCTTAAAGATAGAGCTCTTACTTGGTATCAATCTCTTCCTGCAGGAAAGATCAGCACATGGGAAGAGATGACTACGGAATTCTTGACCAAATTCTTTCCCCCCTCAAAAACTGCTGAAATGAGAGGGAAGATCAATGCTTTCATCATGAAGGACAAGGAGAGCTTGTCCAAATCATGGGAGCGGTTCAAGGACATCCTTTTGGATTGCCCACATCATGGGATTCCAAAGATCGAGTTGTTGGAGATCTACTTCAAGGGGCTGGACGGAAACACCCAGTTCAATCTCCAACTACTCTCCGCCGGTACATTCATGGATATGGCGGTTGATGAGGCTTGGGACTTCATTGAGAAGCAAGCCTTGCACATGGAGAAGTACACCCACCAAGGAGCTGAAGGTGGAGTTAAAAGAG
>BSUD01000004.1:121467982-121582277 GCA_033239045.1 Fagopyrum esculentum
TTTTCGAGGGCTCAAAAGTCCTTCGAACAACAACTTGCTAATAGGGCGAATGAAGCGCCAAGAGATCCAGGGAAGCTTCCAGCAAAGACGGAAACTAACCCTAAGGGCCAGTGCATGGCCATCACGACGAGGAGTGGACTCAAAACTGCAGATCCAGTACCTCGCTCGACGCAGACCACCTCGGTCCAGACCCAGTCGAAGAACACCTCGACCGAGATGCCAACCGAGGCGGCGCAACAGAAAGCAGGAGGAACGACAGAAGCTTATGTTCCACCTCCTGCATATAAACCACCACTTCCATTCCCCCAGTCCAGAGCCAGAGCACATCTTGACAAGCACTTTGGTAAGTTCCTTGACTTGATGAATAAGCTCCATATTAATATTCCTTTCCTTGATGCTATTCTAGGTATGCCCGCCTATGGGAAGTTCTTAAAGGAGATTCTATCAAGGAAGAGGAAACTGGAGGATGTTGGTAAAGTTAGGATGACATCTAAGTCTTCGGAGCTTATAAAGATCATGAAGGAGAAGATGCCACCTAAATTGAGAGATCCCGGCTCATTTTGCATTCCCATTCAAGTTGGGGATGTCACTTGTGAAGCCCTTTGCGATCTAGGAGCCAGCGTGAGCATCATCCCGCTGGAGCTATGCATTAAGATCGGTCTTGGAGAGCCCAAACCGGTTAAGTTCCGACTCTACATGGCGGATCGCTCCATCACCCATCCCGTGGGCATTTTGGAGGACGTTCCGGTCAAGTTAGGTAACTTCTATCTACCCATAGATTTTGTCGTACTTGACATTCCCGCAGATTATCCTGTTCCTATCATTCTCGGGAGGCCATTTCTAGCAACTTCGGGTTGCAATGTGGATTGCAAGAACGCCAAGTTGAAATTCAACGTTGGCGGCGATGAGGTGGAGTTCGCGCTACTTGCAGCCATGAAAGGGGAGCAACTAACTGAAGATATCTTCAACATCTACGATGAAGAAGAATCAAGAGAATTGGTGAGCTCCATCCTTATTAACGATCCACTCGAAAGAGTTATTAGCTTCAGTTTAATGGAGGAAGGTATAGATGCTTCTTGTGATGCAGATATACGGAGCTTAAAGGCACTGGAAGAAGATCCAGGAGCCATAACTGAGAAGCTGATCCAGGAAACGAAGATTTCCAGCCTCGGATCCAGTAGCAGTACCTCGACCGAGGCACCTTCTGGACAGAGCGAGGCGTCTGAAGAACACCTCGGTCAACGCCTTTGCGCCTCGACCGAAGTCGACAGCGAGACGATTCAGACTGAGATTACAGAGAATAACAATTTTTCTACTCCCTTCTCTGACATTCACCCACAGTTGGCGGATCATTCCCTCCACCAACTTTCTGATAATAAAGGTCCTTGGTATGCTGATATTGTGAATTATCTTGTTTGCCAGGAAATACCGCCCGGATTGACGTACTCCCAAAAGAAGAAATTCCTCAAGGAAGTACGACATTACTACTGGGATGAGCCGCTGCTATTCAAGCGCGGACCGGATGGGATGCTTCGAAGGTGCATTCCGGAAGATGAAGTTAATAGCGTCATAAGGCATTGCCATTCACTTCCTTGCGGAGGGCATGCTAGCACCGATAAAACATGCGCTAAGGTATTACGTTCCGGTTTCTTTTGGCCTACATTATTTAAGGATGTGCAATCTTTCGTTGTTTCTTGTGATGCATGCCAAAGAACAGGGAACCTATCAAGGAGGAACGAAATGCCACTTAACAACATCCAAGAAGTGGAAATCTTTGATGTATGGGGGATTGACTTCATGGGACCTTTCCCATCCTCCGGAGGAAACCTCTACATTCTCCTTGCAGTGGATTACGTCTCTAGATGGGTCGAAGCCATCGCTTCTCCCACTAACGACGCCAAGGTGGTTGTGAAGTTCTTGAATAGAACTATCTTTCCACGATTTGGAACTCCACGCATCATCATCAGCGATGGAGGAACGCATTTCATCAACCGGAAGTTTAAGGCACTCCTATCGAAGTATGGGGTAACCCACAAAGTATCAACCGCTTATCACCCTCAAACTAGTGGACAGGTCGAGATCTCGAACAGAGAAATCAAGGCGATTTTGGAGAAGACCGTCTCTAGAACAAGGAAGGATTGGTCCATGAAATTAGACGATGCTCTTTGGGCATACAGGACCGCATTCAAGACTCCCATAGGCACCACCCCTTATAATTTGGTGTATGGGAAATCTTGCCACTTGCCCGTCGAGTTGGAGCACAAAGCATATTGGGCTATCAAATGGTTGAACTTTGACATTAAAGATGCTGGCGAGAAGCGACTATTGGAACTTAACGAGCTGGAGGAGCTGCGTTTGAACGCCTATGAGAATGCCAAAATCTACAAGGAAAGGACGAAGAGATGGCATGACAAGCGTATCGCTCCAAAGGAGCTTAACGAAGGAGATTTAGTTCTACTCTTCAACTCCCGTCTCCGCCTTTTTCCAGGTAAGTTGAAATCTAGATGGACCGGACCTTACGTTGTGAAACATGTTTTCCCTCATGGTGCAGTTGAGATATGGGGCGAAACTAGCGGAAGCTTCAAGGTCAACGGTCATAGACTTAAGAAGTACCAACCGGAAACGCCGGTTGAGGAGGTCGCGCCGATCTACCTCCTTTGAGACGCATCATGGTCCAGCTAGCGACCTTAAATCAAGCGCTTCTTGGGAGGCAACCCAAGGTATTGCTTTCTTTCCCGTTTTCTAGTCTAGTTTAGATAGTTTTTGTTTTTGCTTTGCTTTGCTTTGTTTTTGGTGTTCTAGACAGACAACAGGAAGGAGCACTCCAGGAAAGAGAGAAGTTCGAGATTCTGAGAAGAAAGAGGCACCTCGGTCACTGTCAGAACACCTCGACCGAGTTGATTCTTGAAGCAACCGAGGCGACTAGGGTTTCTGCAGAACCGCCTCGGTCCGTACCACCTCGGTCCAGTCGAGACCATCTCGACCGAGGTGACAGCAGATCTCGTGACGGTATAAAAAGGGAAATTACTTTTCACTTTTTATTTTTTACGCACTTCGACCGCGGCGACAGCACACCTCGTTCTCCTCCGTTTCTCGCTCGTTTTCGACGATTTCTCCTTCCAAAACGCGATTAAAGGGTAGAAGAGTCGATTGCAACTACAGATCTGCGAGAAGGTTGAGTGTTTTCGACCGAAACGAGGTACGAAAGGTTCGAAAACCCTAACTCCTCGTTTACTGCTTATTGGGCTTTGGTTGCCCTTGATTTTGCTGAGGAAACCCATAAGTACCCCTTAGGAAGCAATTGTAGTGATTTTAGGGGGAAAAGAACTGGAAATCAGAGAATAGAAATCGACACTGCTACGCCTCGGTCCAGTCGGTCTGCATCTCGACCGAGGTGATTTCTGAGACTTGTCAGTCAACCGAGGTGGTCTGATAGTGCTGTTTTGAGAAGATGAGTTCAGACAGATTACTGGCCCTTAGAGATAGATCCTCACCCTCCCCTTCCCCTTCTTCTTCCCGTCCCTACCGCCCGGTTATCCACGAGAGATGCCGGGTAGACTATGAGAGGATAGCGGGCCGTCCAGTTATCGTACCACGATTTCTGGAGGTATCCGCTTTTGACTGCCTAGGGTTAGAGGCTGACCTTAGGAGGATGATCGCCACAGTCGGGCTGGACCAGTTTACTGAGGTCCGAGCCCCAGCCTACATAGAGCCGACACTCGAGTTTGTCAGCTCCTTCTCCTACCTACCCACAGAGGGATCTGTGAAGTACCGGCTGATGGGCCGGAACTTCTTAGTTCCATTAGAGATATGGAGAGAGATCTTTAGCTTTCCTGCCCCTACCGCTGTAGACTTTCCCTCCCGTTCAGTAGCTAGGGAGTTTTGGGGACAGATAGCCCACATCACTACTCACGCAGACAGATGGCGCCCTGGAGATTCCAGGGAGAAGGTCATCTTTCACCCAGCCTTCAGACTCGCCCACCGGATATTTAGTGAGATGCTTCTGGCGCGTACTGAGACGCCCCAGAAGATCAGACAGGGGGAGCTCTTTTCGCTTTACTGCATGGTCACAGGAGGTTTCCCCGACTTTGGCTTGCTCTTGGCAGAGGATCTGCACAAGATCAAGGCCAAGTCGAAGGGGGATATTTGCTGTGGAGGTCTAGTCACCCACATCGCCACATACCACGGGATGGACCTCAGTGTTTGCACATTGGCGGCGGCTCCGAAGCCGTTGGGTCTGCAGGAGATGATTACGCGGAGGATTCTTGTCCCCCGTGGGTTGACCACTCCATACGTTGCCATGCCTTGGGAGCGGACAGCGCCTCAGGGCATCAGATGGTCTGCACAGTTCTCTGTTGCCGACCCGCATTTCTGGCAGGCAGCATGGGTCCCGCTGATGGAGGACTATAGAGAGGGAGCAGTTGCTGCTGCAGCTGCAGAGGAGGCTGAGGAGGCTGAGGATGAGGATGATGATGACGAGACAGTTGACGAGAGAGGAGGCGGCGTCCCGATGGACACAGGGACAGATACTGCTGGGATGAGCGCGCCTCCCATTATTGATCTTGATGAGGATGAGGAGGATACTGAGCCGGCGCCAGCTGAGACTTCTCCAGTCAGGCCCGCTAGGCGCAGGAGGCAAAGAGTCAGGGACAGAGCAGCACACCGACGGATCGACGACCTGACGGATCAGGTTATCGACACTTATGCTGCACTTTCATTGGATATCCGGGAGATGTAGGAGCGGCAGCATCATCAGCACATGATGGCTCAGCTACAGTTCCAGCATGTCATGGGCTATCCCTATGATCCTGCTCAGTTCCCCTACATTCCACCACCACCACCGGATCAGGACTTCTGAGGAGCTGCAGGCTTTATTTATTTATTTTTATGCAGTTCGGCTCTTTATCCGGTGAGTCCTCTTTTATTCAGACTTTTATTATACCCACTGGGACAGTGTGTCTCAAGTATGGGGTAGTTGATGTATTACTTGACTTATTTGACTTCGATGTATTATTTGACTTATGATGTATTTTATTATTTCGGATATTTTCATATTTATGCTTCATTCCGCATTTATATGTTTATCTGAGATTGCATGCATACTTACAGGTTATTTGATTGAGAAAAACGTCGAAACCGAAAAAAAAAAAATGGTTTTAAAAAAAAAAAAAAAAAAATTTTTTTCGACCTCGACCGGGACAGTTCAGGCAAAACGAGGTGTTTCACCTCGGTTGAACCAAGAACATCTCGACCGAGGTGGGTTAACTGAGAGTTTTCGAAAACGATTTTTGTGTTACTTATCTGGATGTGATCTCAGTGAAGATCTTGTTTACTGACTGGTTTTAAATTCTTTATATGTTTGAAATGTTTTATGATATGTTTAAGTTGCTAAATGCTTTGTTTGAAATTATTGGCATGTTTAATATTTTGTTTTTATCCAAATTATGTTGAATTTGAAGGTTGACACCGCAGCATAAGTTCTCTCACATTCATCTTGGAAAGACCAAGGCAATTCATTCTCTTCTTCTTCTTCTTGATCATGCTTAGCCCCTCATATACATTTTGCCTCCCTTTACCTATCCGGGAATTCGGAAGCAAGCGAAGTGGCGAAAGCAAGTTAAAGTTGAAAATGGCTGAAAGTGAAAGTGTTAGAATGCAATTCTAGGTTTGGGGAAGTCAATCATGAAGATGAGTAACTCGGCACCATTCACATAGCCGGGTGTTTGTGTCTTGCCAAAGTCGGATTGAGCGATATTCCTAACGGGTCATGGTATGTGCATCAAGGGTTTGATGCATCTCGAGGAATTGATGATTGCAGATTTCCTAGGCTTCGGTTATTGTGCACCTCTATCCATGCATCCCAAAAAGTAAAGTAAAAGAAAAAGTGTGAAATAAGCAAAGCTTATTGATGGAAGATGTTGAAAGTCAAAGTGGAAGTGAAGTACATCCTTTTCCCGGATTCTAGCACCACATTACCTTACACACATCCCTACCCTGCACGTTTCTTGACCTTTTCTTTTGGGAAGCCCTTGAGACCTTGAGCTTGTTGATTGACTTAGCGGTTTAAATCGGATTATACATGATTAATTTTGATAATTATGATTTATTATGCATTCTATGATTTTATGCAAAGATGAACAACTTTCCTATATTTATAAAATGTTTTGATCATATTGAGTTTTTAATTTCCAGGAAGTATTCTCTTAGAGTGATCTATGATAGTTTCACACCATAAAATGTTTTTGAAAGACTTTTCACTGATTTTCTTGACTTACAATCCATTCTATCTTGATTTCTATATGAGGAACTTGCTTAGGGACAAGCAAGGGCTAAGTATGGGGTATTTTGATAGCATGAATTATAGTCTATATTTGGGGGTTTGTTTGGACGTTTTATCTTTCATAATCTGCATGTTTGTATGTACATTATGTGATTTTGCTACCATTTCATCTACCTTTGCGAGAATCGAGGTCTACACCTAGTTTCGTTGTAATTGCAGGTAATATGGTACGTATTGCATCAAAATGGAGCAAAAGGAGTCAAGAGTCATTTGGAGCTACATTCAGGAAGCACAACCATGGATTAAAGATTTACTTTGGAGCAAATTCGAGAGATTTCACATTCTGATCACCTCGGTTGACCAGAGGTTCACCTCGACCGAGGCGATCCAGAGACGCCGACTCGACCGAGGCGAACACCTAGGACGCGGCGAGAATATTTTATTCTTGGAAGAGATCTTTTAATTTTGGAAAGTGATCTTATATTTTTGGGCTGAGCTTCTGGAAGGAAGGAGATATGCAGAATCATATATTTTACCTATTTTTATGGGAATATATCTTCTTAAGATTTATTATCTTTGGAGGTTTATTTTTCCTATAAAAAGGGTTGGATTTCCACAATTCGATAACCCCGCCTACACCGAAATACAGGCTGCATACATCGATCAACATCCTACATACGCAGCAGCGCAGTATACTCCAAGTTGGGAGTTGTTGAAGAACTTTTTTTTGAAGGTTGAAGGAAGATTGAAGACTATAGCTTCTTATAGCTTTTGAAGGGTTTTGTAAGATTGTCTTCAATTCCTTCATTGATTGTCTTGTCTTGTTGGATTGCTATCCAAGGAACGCTTTTGTTTGTGATAATTGATTCAGTTATTGAAGTGTTTTCATTAAATTCTTCTTTGTTCAATTATTCACCTTCTTCCCATATAATTAATACTTTCATTATGATGATGAGTGGCTAATTTCCTTGTGTGATTCTAGGGTGATTGGCTGAAGGTTGTGGGAAAAACAATGATAGAATAATCTTAGATTCCAGTAGGATCCTGAAAGTTCGAGTCTTTGACCTTAACCCTAAGCATCTCGTTCGGTTGATGAACATCTCGGCCGGGGTGGAATTCTTCTGACCGAGGTGACTTACCCGACCCTAAACTGAGAGTTAAGTGTTAGAGTTTGCCAAATCCTATTCTTATTACACCTTTCTGGTTCAAAGCAAGCTTAGGATGAGACTTACCCGGTAATTCCTTAGTTTGTGTACCAACGATCATAAGTGTAGGTAATAAAGGCTTGTCCTTTATTGGGGTTTGAGTGTGCTTCCATCCCATCTTTGTGAGTTAGCCTGAGACTTACCCGGTAAAGGTTGATTCTATTCCCTTAGATGGTGTGTTAGTTTGAGGTTATAGTTCTTTATCTTAATTCCTTGAGACTTACCCGGTAATAGGAGTTACGGTTTAGGATTAGTGTGTAGTGAGACTTACCCGGTGATCTACTCCACTTTAGAAACGCCTTCCCCACGCAAAAATCTCAGCTTTGTCCGCTTATCGATAGATCTTGAGTTGGAACCACAACTAGATGCTTTAATCCCTAGAATTGCATGTTTGCTTTATTTGACATCTTATTCATCTTTGATTGTATTACTTGCTCTTGTGGTTAGCATTGACATTAGCATACTGTACTGGACTTTGTTTCACCAAGTCCTTGTGATCGACCCCTGGAATTTTCTTGCTTTTACTACGATTGACCCGTACACTGCGGGTTCGCATCCTTGTTTTAAGCTTAAGTCTAGGGTTATAAATTTAAAGCTTGCACACACCGTTTGGAGCGAACAAGTTTTTGGCGCCGTTGCCGGGGACTTGGTCTAGACCGAGCCGGTACGGTTTGCTTTTGGGGCACTTGCCCCCGTGATACTAACTACTCTTTCTATGAGTTTTGTAGTTTTCAGGATTTCCGATGACTACATTTGATCCAGCCTGGATAGCAAGACAAAGTGCTAGGGCGGACCATTATGAATACTTGGAGGAGAAGTACTCCTTCTATTGGTTCAACAATGAATGGGAAAGAGAAGAGGCCATTCAGCATGAACTTTCGATATGGGATGAGAAGAACGTTCCTAAAAACATTTATGAGCAACCTTTTGAAGACTCTCTCGAATCAAGATTGGAGAAGTTGATGAAGAAGGTGGAGGAGCTCAAGGAAAGCACCATATCCTATGCTAAGCCGGAAGAGGAGCATAAGGAAGTGTTGCACGTTCCAAGCATTCCTCTGGTCGGACCGGAAGCTTCTCCTGATGTTTTTGTGGAAGAGGAGGATGTGGAGGATCTCGATCCGACTGTTGAGACCTCGGCCGAGGTGGAAGAGATCTCGACCGAGATGGAAGAAGAATCTGCAAAACCAGAAATGGAAGATGCAGAGAACCTTGGCCAAATTACTGAGATTGTGGTCAAGGTGGAAGAAAGACCAGCAGAACTGAGAGAGATTTCGTGGGTGGATTATCAACCCAACACGAAACTTGTCTCAAGCTTTGGAGAACTTTGCAAGGTACATTCTCCTACTTCATTTGAATTCCCTATTAATATTTCTGAATTTTTCAAGAAGGCACCGGAGAGTTGGAGGTCTCTTCCGAAAGAACCTCCTAAGATCAAGATGAAACCTCTCTTGAAATTATTGGAGGAAGATGCTCCTTGGATTATAAGGAGTGAAGTTAACAAGCGCTTCACCGCTAAGGCAACGAAGTGTTATTTGTTCAAGTATGGGGTCCCTCGCATGCTCAGGACCCTGTACCATCCCCAAGCTATAGATGGGGAAGCTGCTATAATTCTCGAGAAACTGTTTTCTCGATCAAGGAAAGAATGGGACACGAGGAATGTCCCATTGAAGTGCAGGAAGTCTAGACGAATTCCGGTGAGAATCAAACTGTATAAGCTTGTACGTGGGAGATCTTACCATTTGCCGGTGAAGTTAGGAACCGGAACCTTCTTGGAAGATTTTTACGGATGTGATGAGCACTCCACGACATTCGAAGTGCATTGAGTAATCCCATGCCGTAGGGTCCAGCTAGCGACCTTAAATCAAGCGCTTCTTGGGAGGCAACCCAAGGTATTGCTTTCTTTCCCGTTTTCTAGTCTAGTTTAGATAGTTTTTGTTTTTGCTTTCCTCTAGACAACAACCAGGTATTCCAAAAGGAAGGATCACAGTTCAGGAGCTACACTAGAAGAACGAAGTTTCGAGAAGTTGAGGAAACGAGCTTTACTGAGATACATCTCGGGGACTGTCAGAACACCTCGACCGAGATGTACTTCGCCAACCGAGATGGTCTTATCTGGGAGCTGTTTCTTACTTCTTCATGCAGTTTAGCTATGTTCGGTGCGTATCCTGTCCTTAGACTTATTTCGACCCACTGGGACAGTGTGTCCCAAGTGTGGGGTGTTTATGTAATATTTGATATTTTATGCTTCATTTCCGCATTTATATGTTTATCTGAGATTGCATGCATACTTACAGGTTATTTGATTGAGAAAAACGTCGAAACCGAAAAAAAAAAAATGGTTTTAAAAAAAAAAAAAAAAAAATTTTTTTCGACCTCGACCGGGACAGTTCAGGCAAAACGAGGTGTTTCACCTCGGTTGAACCAAGAACATCTCGACCGAGGTGGGTTAACTGAGAGTTTTCGAAAACGATTTTTGTGTTACTTATCTGGATGTGATCTCAGTGAAGATCTTGTTTACTGACTGGTTTTAAATTCTTTATATGTTTGAAATGTTTTATGATATGTTTAAGTTGCTAAATGCTTTGTTTGAAATTATTGGCATGTTTAATATTTTGTTTTTATCCAAATTATGTTGAATTTGAAGGTTGACACCGCAGCATAAGTTCTCTCACATTCATCTTGGAAAGACCAAGGCAATTCATTCTCTTCTTCTTCTTCTTGATCATGCTTAGCCCCTCATATACATTTTGCCTCCCTTTACCTATCCGGGAATTCGGAAGCAAGCGAAGTGGCGAAAGCAAGTCTAAAGTTGAAAATGGCTGAAAGTGAAAGTGTTAGAATGCAATTCTAGGTTTGGGGAAGTCAATCATGAAGATGAGTAACTCGGCACCATTCACATAGCCGGGTGTTTGTGTCTTGCCAAAGTCGGATTGAGCGATATTCCTAACGGGTCATGGTATGTGCATCAAGGGTTTGATGCATCTCGAGGAATTGATGATTGCAGATTTCCTAGGCTTCGGTTATTGTGCACCTCTATCCATGCATCCCAAAAAGTAAAGTAAAAGAAAAAGTGTGAAATAAGCAAAGCTTATTGATGGAAGATGTTGAAAGTCAAAGTGGAAGTGAAGTACATCCTTTTCCCGGATTCTAGCACCACATTACCTTACACACATCCCTACCCTGCACGTTTCTTGACCTTTTCTTTTGGGAAGCCCTTGAGACCTTGAGCTTGTTGATTGACTTAGCGGTTTAAATCGGATTATACATGATTAATTTTGATAATTATGATTTATTATGCATTCTATGATTTTATGCAAAGATGAACAACTTTCCTATATTTATAAAATGTTTTGATCATATTGAGTTTTTAATTTCCAGGAAGTATTCTCTTAGAGTGATCTATGATAGTTTCACACCATAAAATGTTTTTGAAAGACTTTTCACTGATTTTCTTGACTTACAATCCATTCTATCTTGATTTCTATATGAGGAACTTGCTTAGGGACAAGCAAGGGCTAAGTATGGGGTATTTTGATAGCATGAATTATAGTCTATATTTGGGGGTTTGTTTGGACGTTTTATCTTTCATAATCTGCATGTTTGTATGTACATTATGTGATTTTGCTACCATTTCATCTACCTTTGCGAGAATCGAGGTCTACACCTAGTTTCGTTGTAATTGCAGGTAATATGGTACGTATTGCATCAAAATGGAGCAAAAGGAGTCAAGAGTCATTTGGAGCTACATTCAGGAAGCACAACCATGGATTAAAGATTTACTTTGGAGCAAATTCGAGAGATTTCACATTCTGATCACCTCGGTTGACCAGAGGTTCACCTCGACCGAGGCGATCCAGAGACGCCGACTCGACCGAGGCGAACACCTAGGACGCGGCGAGAATATTTTATTCTTGGAAGAGATCTTTTAATTTTGGAAAGTGATCTTATATTTTTGGGCTGAGCTTCTGGAAGGAAGGAGATATGCAGAATCATATATTTTACCTATTTTTATGGGAATATATCTTCTTAAGATTTATTATCTTTGGAGGTTTATTTTTCCTATAAAAAGGGTTGGATTTCCACAATTCGATAACCCCGCCTACACCGAAATACAGGCTGCATACATCGATCAACATCCTACATACGCAGCAGCGCAGTATACTCCAAGTTGGGAGTTGTTGAAGAACTCTTTTTTGAAGGTTGAAGGAAGATTGAAGACTATAGCTTCTTATAGCTTTTGAAGGGTTTTGTAAGATTGTCTTCAATTCCTTCATTGATTGTCTTGTCTTGTTGGATTGCTATCCAAGGAACGCTTTTGTTTGTGATAATTGATTCAGTTATTGAAGTGTTTTCATTAAATTCTTCTTTGTTCAATTATTCACCTTCTTCCCATATAATTAATACTTTCATTATGATGATGAGTGGCTAATTTCCTTGTGTGATTCTAGGGTGATTGGCTGAAGGTTGTGGGAAAAACAATGATAGAATAATCTTAGATTCCAGTAGGATCCTGAAAGTTCGAGTCTTTGACCTTAACCCTAAGCATCTCGTTCGGTTGATGAACATCTCGGCCGGGGTGGAATTCTTCTGACCGAGGTGACTTACCCGACCCTAAACTGAGAGTTAAGTGTTAGAGTTTGCCAAATCCTATTCTTATTACACCTTTCTGGTTCAAAGCAAGCTTAGGATGAGACTTACCCGGTAATTCCTTAGTTTGTGTACCAACGATCATAAGTGTAGGTAATAAAGGCTTGTCCTTTATTGGGGTTTGAGTGTGCTTCCATCCCATCTTTGTGAGTTAGCCTGAGACTTACCCGGTAAAGGTTGATTCTATTCCCTTAGATGGTGTGTTAGTTTGAGGTTATAGTTCTTTATCTTAATTCCTTGAGACTTACCCGGTAATAGGAGTTACGGTTTAGGATTAGTGTGTAGTGAAACTTACCCGGTGATCTACTCCACTTTAGAAACGCCTTCCCCACGCAAAAATCTCGGCTTTGTCCGCTTATCGATAGATCTTGAGTTGGAACCACAACTAGATGCTTTAATCCCTAGAATTGCATGTTTGCTTTATTTGACATCTTATTCATCTTTGATTGTATTACTTGCTCTTGTGGTTAGCATTGACATTAGCATACTGTACTGGACTTTGTTTCACCAAGTCCTTGTGATCGACCCCTGGAATTTTCTTGCTTTTACTACGATTGACCCGTACACTGCGGGTTCGCATCCTTGTTTTAAGCTTAAGTCTAGGGTTATAAATTTAAAGCTTGCACACACCGTTCGGAGCGAACAACAACCTGAGGGTATAGATGATTTTGTGGTATACAGCGACACATCCAAGATAGGCTTGGGATGTGTTTTGATGCAGAGGAGTAAGGTCATAGCCTATGCGTCTTGACAGTTGAAGACGTATAAAGAGAACTACCCCACACATGATGTAGAGTTAGTTGCAGTGGTCCATGCTCTTAAGATCTGGCGTCACTATCTCTATAGGGCGACATGTCAGATCTTCACAGACCATAAGAGTCTGAAGTACATATTCACTCGGCGGGAGTTGAATAACCTCCAAAGGCGGTGGTTAGAGTTGATCAAGGACTTCGACCTTGAGATTCTCTACCACCCCGGAAAGGCGAACGTAGTAGTTGACACTTTGAGCCGGAAGACGCCTCAGGAGAGGGCAATAGCCCGGTTGACGGTACAACCACAGTTGTAGAGAGACTTGGCTTGGTTAGAGATAGAGATTCAGTTTCCCAATACAGATAGTTAGTTGGCTACTTTGGAGTTACTTCCCGGTCTTTTGGGTGAGATCCGACAGAAGCAGGAGACTTGCCCGACTTTGACTAGGATCCGAGATAGGATGTCTCGAGATGAGGCACCACAGTTCACTAATGGTGTTGATGGAGTGATGAGACGTCGGGACCGCGTGTGTGTGCCATCAGACAGTAGTTAAGACAGAGGATACTAGGTGAGGCTTTTGCTACCCCATACTCAGTGCATCTTGGAGCGAGTAAGATGTACAAGGATGTGAGACGGTCCTTCTGGTGGGGTGGTTTGAAGCCCGACGTGGCTCGGTATGTAGCTCAATGTGCGACCTGCGAGTAGGTCAAGATTGAGCATCGTAGGTTCGGAGGAGAGCTCCACCCACTTCCAATACCACAGTGGAAGTGGGAGGATATATCTATGGATTTTGTCACGGGATTGAGATTCAACAGAGGTTTTGATGCTATATGGGTAGTGGTAAACCGTCTAACGAAGACCGCACGTTTCATTCCGATTAAGGAAACGTGGCCGGTAAGTCGTCTAGTTGAGGAGTTCACCAGGCACATTGTGAGACTCCATGGAGTATCGAGGACTATCGTCTCCGACAGAGATGGACGTTTCACCTCGAGATTTTGGCAGCAAGTACATACTGCTTTGGGGACGAGTCTCCACTTTTCCACTACTTATCACCCATAGACCGACGGTCAGTCTGAGAGGACTATCCAGACATTAGAGGACATGTTGCGGGCCTGTGTACTGGATTGGGGACAGGTATGGTCAGATCATCTTCCACTTGTAGAGTTTTTGTATAATAACAGTTTGCACGCGTCTATTGGGATGGCCCCTTATGAGGCTTTGTACGGGCGGAAATGTCGCACGCCATTGTGCTGGGATGAGCCTAGCAGAGCTGATGGAGTAGCTCCAGATCAGATACAGGATGTCATCGCTCGGATTGCCCTAGTCCGGGAGAGGATGTTAGCAGCTCAGAGTCGCCATAAATCCTATGCCGACAAAAGGCTCCAACCCTTGGAGTTTAGGGTGGGTGCACAAGTGTGGTTGAGAGTGTCACCGAAGAGAGGAGTCCAGCGTTTCGGCATTAAGGGGAAGTTGAGTCCTCGATATGTCGAAACTTTTGAGATCTTGGAGAGAGTTGGAGAGGTTGCCTACCGTTTAGCACTACCGCCGAGACTGGAGGGTGTCCATCCGGTCTTCCATGTATCTCAGTTGAGAGAATACATCCCGGATCCGAGGCACGTCATCATCCATGAGGATCTAATAGTTGATCCCGACCACACATTTGTGGAGTACCCAGTAGCTGTCTTGGAGCGCAGTACTAGACGTCTGCGGTCCAAGGAGATACCGATGTTGAGGATCCAATGGTCTAGACGAGGAGCCGATGAGGCCACTTGGGAGACAGAGGAGAGTATTAGGCGTAATTATCCCGAGTTCTTTTCAGAGTTAGCTGCTACTTCTGTACCGATGAGTTAGTACTCGAATTTTGTGTTGTTTGACTTTTCATATTTTAGTTGGATTGAGTGATTGTGTTTCCTTTAATGTGTGCCTGATTATTGATGATTGAGTAGTTACATGGTAGAAAACGAAATTTTAATGATACCAAGATATTCAAAGAAAGTCGTGTGATTGGATACATTTCCAAGTTTTGGGATGAAACTTATTTTAAGAGGGCACTGATGTAATACCCGAAAAATTTAAACTCCGTTTAATACCGGATAAAACCGGATTCCGATCCGCCAACCTTTATTATTTTAAATAAATGAAAACGATATTAAATTTTATCATTTTATGCGACCTTGATTCACATAAAATGATAATTTATGTAACCCATAAATAATTCCGTACTAGAGCGGTTCCGTGCGAATAACGTTTTATTCTTTCAGCCCATTCTTTTTTTATTTATTTTGGTGAGCAGGCCCAAATTTCTTGTAACACCCCGAATCCGCGGGACTCGAGATGCTACGGTTGGGACCTCACAATGGGTCCCGACCCTTAGCTTGACAACAATTTCACCGGATCTTGCAACAAGGCACAAATAAAGGCCAAAACAGAATACATTTTGATGCAATGATAAGAAACCCAAAAGACATAAAATAACGGACTTCAGCCGAAAATACAACTCCAAAGACAAAGAGCCATACACGCGGCCTACAAAAAAAACAACATATAAACTCCAAACACAACTCCAAACAAAAACCCTTCCTAAAATGTACGGACTCCGGCTGCCCACTTTTCCGGATCTCTAGGCCGCATTCCTAACATGCAGGGCAATCTACAACAATCGGTATAAAACCGTTAGCTATATTCAAAGCATTAGAATCAAGGTGATGGCACACATACACAAATAAACATAAACACACAACATGCTCGAAAACACACAAGTCCGGTTCATTATCTTTTTATTATTATTAAGTCATATCCCGTTACTAATTCAACTTAGGTTTGTGACACGAGAATCACCGCATGATCTCGCCTCGGTTCCTACTCACCGTCAAGGAATGACACTGATGCATCTGGCCGTCTACTTGCCCGGGCTAGTTACCGAGAACCCCCTAACTCTCCGCAAGAGTTAGGCAGTGTTGTCACCGCCCGTTATCATACACTTGGGCCAATAATAATGTAAAGGTCGTCCTATTTCCGTTTTTGTTGTTATAACATAAACTATACTAAAACACACACCATCAAACACACATCAATGCTAATACGTAGAACACGAGCTAAGTAAGTCCGGAGACTTACCTCATCACCACACTCAACTCACAACACTCTCGCTTCCTTAGGGGATGAAGCTCATAACCTGCTCACAAGAAGATAACTATATCGAAAACAACCCACTCACAATAGAAGTCTTAGACTTCTATACAAATGATCTACGCAAGACCATTTGACTCTCAATTCTAGGACCGCATCCTAGAATTCCTACACTCAACTCTCACTCAACGCATGAGGAGATCTACTAACAACCCACTCTCTCAAACACATGCTAGAACTCATAACAACATATACCTCACAAGATCATAAACCACAACCTAAGGAAAGACAATCTGGCCTAGAAGGTCCAACACGCTCAACCAACTCGCCTAAGGTCCAAAGCCACTACTTGGCATTCACTCTAAGTTATGCTAGATCCAACCTAGCATGATACTAATACTAAACATAACTAAATCGAGTAAGATCATAATCTCGAGGGAGAGGGTACTCACGTGACGTCAAAAGACGGAAGTCGAACTTGGACTCGTTAGGCCTTTATCGGGGCGCTTCCGGACCTAAAACCAAAGCTAAGCAATTTTAGCTAATACGCTAAATTTGAGCTGAAGATTTAATATAAATTTAAGAAAACTTTGTTTCAAATGCCCACGTTAAAACCCGCAAAAACTCTTCCGGGTAAAATATGAAATTCTAGGAACTTGGTCGTAAAACCGCAATTAATACTTTGAGCCATAAATCGAATTTAAATCTAATAAGGGTGTAAAATATAGCATTTCAATATAAGAATATCCCGTAATCAAAATCCAAGGTTCCACACCGCTAATCCATTTTCCGGGGCAAGATATACCGTTCCAAAACTATGGGTCATAATCCATAATTAACTTGGGCATTTTCCAAAAATAAAACTTGGGCCAAATCTTTAATTTACTCACAAGGGCAAATCTGCACATTTCCAAAAATATAGGGCCAAAACTGCAAATATATATATCAACAGGGACAAAATCATTAATTTCCGAAAAGTTGGGTAAAAACTGTAATTACAAATAGTGGGTCATATTTGTAATTAGTACAAAAGAAGGGGCCGAAAGTAAATAACCCTAAAAGGGTTCTTTCTCGCTGGGACAAGCGCGCAGGGTTGGAAACAAAGGCACAGGCGGCGGCTAGGGAAAATTCCAGGGAGCTCCGGCAAGGCGAGGCTCAGGCGGTTCCTCTGGTGGCCCGAGTGAACCTGCGCGAGACTGGGGGCGAGATTGGATGCGAATCAAAGGGTGCAGGCGAGAGATGAAGAGATTGGAGTAACCGAGAGGGGCTGCTGCAAGGCGGCGGGGTGTTTCTCGGCGTGGAGAGGCGGTGAGGAAGGCTTCTCTTCCTGGCGGTTGGCAGCCTGATCTCCGGTGGTGCGAGGAGGGAGACGAGGCAGCTGTAGAGGCTTGGGTGACACTCGGTTTGCCTCAGCAGTGGTGCAGTAGATGGTTGTAGGTGCTCGACGTTTCAGAGGTGAGTGCAAGAGGTTCAAGCGAGGTCGAGGTTCGCCGGAGCAGAGGAGCACGAGAAGAGAAACAAGGGTTCCTCCTGGTGGTCTGAAGTCCGAAGCAGAGGTGGTTCGTGAGTTGAGGGAGAAGGTGAAGCAATGAAGGCTAAAACAGAGGAAGATAGGTAAGATGGGGTGAGGGACTACTCAGTTGAGAGAGAGGTCGAGGTTGCCCGGTGTATGTGAGGCTAGAGGGAACGAGGGATCGGGGTGAGGTGAGCGAGGGGTCACTGCAACTGCAGCAGGTCGGGGAGAGGGCCACGCTCACCAGTCAGGGAAGAGAGAGAAGCAAAGAAAAAGGAGAAAAGAAAGAAAACAAAACAAAGAAAAACAAATAAGATGAAAGGAAGAAATAAAACAAAAGAGTATTAGAATAACTAGGGCTGTGCATACGGTCCGGACCAGTCTGGACGTGGACCGTAAATCAAGAAAACCTTGGACCGTAGACTGGACCGGGACCGGACCGTAAAGGTGCGGTCCGGACCGGTCCGGTTCCGGGTTGGACCGGTTTTTACATAAATTGTGCAATTTTGAATATTACGGACCGGACCGGACCGGATTGGACCGGTTTGTACCTTAACTGTGCAATTTTGGTCAGTCCCATCCGGACCAGAATGGACCGGATGGGACTGAACTGGACCGGACCGGACCGGAAATTCGTAGTTTACGGTCCAACACGGGTTACGATTTTATACGGTCCAAAACCGGACCGGACCGTAACCCGGATTTTCAGAAAAACCTGGACCGTAGACCGGACCGTAAATTCCGGACCGGTCCGGCCCGGTTTTCCGGTCCGGTCCGATTTTGCACAGCCCTAAGAATAACTCGATCAAAAGCGTTCTGAACGGACTTTCGAATCGGAAAAACATTTCCGACTTTTCCGAAAATAATAATTCGGATACACCCGAACGTATCCAAAATAATAATATAGTCAGAAAATATATTTTAATTTATTTTAAAATGTTTAAGCAAATAATAAACAAAAAAGAAACAAAAAATCGATAAAAGCCGGAAGAAATAAAAATTGCAAAGGCGCCAAAATTTGGGGCGTCACATTTCTGGCCCATTCATCTTCTGCCGGCCCACTCTTTAAACTCTCCTAATTCCCCACTAACTCCTCTTAACCTAATCTAATTAAACCTAATCCGCTGAGCAATCAACCATCTTACGCTCCCTCTTCCACCTTCCTCTGTGAGACGACGTGCAGCAGCAACTCCTCAGCAACAACTCAAGACGCCCGAACCAGCGATCGACAACGAGCTTTGCAGCAACACCATAGCCACCGAGATCCCGTCCGCCGGCTCTGTCGACCACCAGGTGAACCGCCTTCTCTGTCTGCCTTTTCCTTTCTCTCTATCCTCGAGTATCACCAGCCGGAAGCCTGACCTTGGTTTCACACAACAGCGATACTGAGACGCTGGTGGGTGCTACAGTGGTGCCGATCGACACAACAACGAGGGTCTTCATTCGCTACAGTAGGTAAGTCATCCATCTCTTCCCCCTCTGTTTCCCTTCGGTTTTTCCTGTGCTAACTGGTAGTCGGGCCTCTTCTGGGTCCTACAGTCGCTAGCCAGGAAGAGTGGTGCAACGGTGGGAGTGCAAGCGAGCCGGCTCAGAACCCCTCTGCTACGGCCACCCTGTAAAACCGAACCAGGATGTTGTTCCTCTCCAGGTGCGTGACGAGTGTGCTGGACGGGTGAGTTGCTCCTCCTAAGTGCAGTGTACGTATATATGTGTATATAGATGTGTAAGATGGAAGATATAAGTATATATATATATATGTATCAGTGCAGTGTACGTATATATAGGTTTATATAGATGTATAAGGGTGATGAATATATATAAGTATATAGATGTATAAGGGTGATGAATATATATAAGTATATATATGTATAAGGGTAATGAATATATATAAGTATATATATATATATATACATATATATATATATATATATATATATATATATATATATATATATATATATATATATATATATATATATATATATATATATATATATATATATATGTATTAGAGGAGAGTGGTGAAGATAGGAGCACCGGAGAAGGGGAGGTACTCGGGTAGGAACGGGTGGAAGAGTAGTAACCGGAAAGGGCTAGAGTATAGGTAATTAGTACGACTGGAGTAGTGTGCACTAGATATGAAGGTTTCGGGGGTTCCTAGGAGTGGTCAAATGCTATCGTTGATAATGAGTTCCACTTGATAAAGCATTCTAAGGTTTTGTTACGTTAACTTAAGCTAAGCTCGTTTAGGTTCTCGGCCTCTTACCTAGAATAATTGTGAAGTTTACCTAAACTTGGAAAGGGATTGATGTTGTTCTCTTTGACGAGTATGTTTAGGATTTGATCTTAGACCTAGTAGCTAAGTGTAAAGGTCGGACCTTAGCAACACCTTTGAAACTCTAAAACCTTGTTAACTTTATTATCTCTAGTAAACTATCCTTGAGAACCAGATTATGGAAATAGGTTCTAAAAGAATATATGAGAATTTAATGATAGACTTTTGAGAGTTTCCGGGATCAGGGGTAAAATAGTCTTTTACCTTAAGAGAGTTGTTTTTTTCGTAAATTCTCCTCATGAGATTGTACCTCTTAGAAGTTTATAACTTCTAAGAGTATGGGATGTGATTTTGATCCACATGCCTTGTTTGACAGGCGTTTGAGTTACCACGAGTACGGACCGAGTTGAGATTTGATAGATTGTGATTTGATTCAGGTAAGTCCTTGCGACTTACTTAGCTAGTTTCTGGATGTTAGTTGAATGACAATAGTGGTGTGTGTGATGTGTGTTTATAATAATAATTTGATAGAACGACTGTTATTATATTTTAAGGCCCAAGTGTATGTATCACGGGCCGTGACATCACTGCCCAGCTCTGACAGGAGACTGGGAGGTTCTCTATACCCAGACCATACAGGTACAAGGTGAGATGCATCGGATCCATTCATGATGGTTACACGGGGGTGGAGGTGAGGTTTGAGAATCCCTCGTGTCACAAAATAAGTATAATTAGTAAGAGTGAATGACCTAAGTAAAGATAATGAATTGATTGCTCGAAAGCATGATGAGTGTTTACTGTTGCTATGATGTGTGTATGTGCTATTCTTGTTTACCTAACGTTTAGATAGCTAGCTAACGGTTGTTCTGTTGTGTTGTTTAGATTAACCACATGTTAGAGCAGCAGCTGAATGATCCGGAAGTAGTGGTCAGCCGGGTCTCCGTACTCCTTAGAGTGGGGTTGGGTGTTTGCTTTGTTGTCCTTTCTTTTTGTTAAGACATTTAGTCTTTTTCGTTGTTTAAGTACTTTAGGTTGTTAGACGTTGTTGCATTCATCTCTTTAAAATACTAATTTTATGAATTTCGGTTTTTCTTATTTGTGTCTTGTTGCACGATCCAAGTAAAATTGTTATCAAACTGAGGTTGAGACCCTTTGTGAGGTCCTAACCAGTAATGTCTCGAGTTCTGAGAATTCGGGGTGTTACATCTTTACCTTAACCGTAGAACACCTCGGTCAGTCATTAAACATCTCGGCCGGGATGGAATATAACTGAACGAGGTGAACCTTTCCTGAACCTTATCTGAGTTAAGAGTTTAAATTTGCCAAATCCTATTCTTATTATACCTTTATTGGTTCAACGCAAGCCTAGGATGAGACTTACCCGGTAATTCTTTTGTTTGTTTACCCAAGATCATGAGTGTAGGTGATAAAGGTTTATCCTTTATTGGGGTTTGAGTGTGCTTTCATTCCATCTTTGTGAGTTAGCCTGAGACTTACCCGGGATTTTATTCCCTTGGATGGTGTGTTGGTTTGAGATTATAATTTCTTTCCTTAGTACCTTGAGACTTACCCGGTAATAGGAGCTTTGGTTTGGGATAGTGAGTAGTGAGACTTACCTGGTGATCTATTCCCACCTTACAAACACCTTCCCTTTGCAAACCTCAGCTTTGTCCATGTTATCTTTTGAGATCTTTAGTCGGAACCACAACTAGATGCTTTAATCCATAGAATCCGCATTCCCTTTATATGACTTTTATATCATCTTTGATTGCTTTAATTTGTGGTTATTAATTATTTGACAACCTGATTTCCGATCTTTGTTTCACCATAGTCCCTGTGTTCGACCCTTGGAGTTCTTGCTTTTACTACAATTGATCCGTACATTGCGGGTTCGCATATTGTTCGAGCATACTTCTTGGGTTATAAATATTAAAGCTTGCACACATCTTTTGGAGTGAACAAGTTTTTGGCGCCGTTGTCGGGGACTTGGTCTAGACCAAGTTCGGTTTCGTTTGTCTTTCAGGGCTATTGCCCTTGTAGCTTTTAACTACTTTACTTGACTGTTTTCGCAGGATCTTTCCTTGGGTTTATGCAAAGAACACGTACTGGAAAGGAAATCGTTCCCTACGATCCCGAACTAGAAAAGACTTACAAGATAATATTGAAAGAAGCGAAGATGGTCAATCAAGACAATCGCGATCTTTAAGCCGAATTGAAGGGGGCATTGGAACAGCTACGCCTCAATAAGGAAGAACTACAGCGAGAGAAAGACGAGACTCGCGCCAGAACAGAAGGAATTGAAGCAGATATGGCCGCTCTAAAGGCCTAGTTTCTGCCTCGACCGATCCCAGATCCTCAACCGAGGCAAGACCTAGTTCACGTTGCCCCGGCCGAGATACACCCACCACCTCGGATGCCTATCCGAGATGTTCTTTTTCCTGGAGTTCCACAAACCCTAGGACAGAGGATGGATTCTAATCAGCAAGTCAGGCGTCCAGGAGTCAACCTAGGTGATCCAGCTGAGAATGATTATGAACTTCGACCGCAAGTTCTAACTATGATTCGACAATGTCAATTTGGAGGTTTAGAGAGAGAGAGAGTCTCCGCATCAGCATTTGCAAAACTATGAGATTCTGATGGAGACCTTGAGACCTTCAAGAGTGGAAAACAACAATTACAAGTTAAGGCCTTTCTATTTCTCCTTGAAAGACAAGGCGCTTGCTTGGTATCAATCTCTTTCGGCCGGAAAAATCAACACTTGGGAAGAGATGACTACGGAGTTTCTTACTAAGTTCTTTCCTCCCTCTAAGACCGCTGAATTGAGGGGCAAAATCAATGATTTTATTATGAAGGACATGGAGAGTTTGTCCAAGTCATGGGAAAGGTTCAAGGATCTTCTATTGGATTGCCCACATCATGGGATTCCAAAGATCGAGTTGCTGGAGGTTTATTTCAAAGGTTTGGATGGAGTTACTCAATTCAATCTCCAACTACTTTCCGCCGGCACATTTATGGATATGCGAATAGATGAAGCTTGGGATTTCATTGAAAAGCAAGCTTTACACATGGACAAGTACTCCCATCAAGGAGCTGAAAATGGAGCAAGGAGAGTTAGCTTCCAAGACATATCATCAAATGGAGCTCAAATCACCTCGCTTAGCAATGAAGTAAAAGCATTGAAGGAGCTTTTAGTAGCTCAATCGAAGAAAGAGCAAGATGGAGGATATCAAGGAAGAAACAACTATCAAGGGCCGCAGAACAACAATTACAACAACAATAGAAACTCCAACAACAACAACTGGAGATCTACTCAACAAAATTCCGGTAACCCTTATTCTCATGCTAATAATGCTCTTAACGCCCCCTCTTCTTCTTCTACTCCATTGAGAAGCCAGGAGCCTGCATCGAGTTCGTCCCAGCTAGAAAAGAAAGATGTTGTGCTATAGGCAATTCTGATCAAACTCAACGCTATGGAGACATCGATGAATTCTTTTTCGAAGGCACAAAAAGCCTTAGAGCAACAATTCTTCAACAAGGCGAATGAAGCACCAAGAGATCCAAGGAAGCTCCCAGCAAGGACAGAGAGAAACCCTAAGGGAAAGATTATGGCAATTAAAACACGCAGTGGATTGAAAACTACAGATCCAATATCTCGGTCGAGTCATGACCAGACAAACACTTCGGTCGAGGTGCCAACCGAGATGGAGCCCCAGAAAGCGAAAGATAAATCTGAAGTTTATGTTCCACCTCCTGCATATAAACCACCACTTCTATTCCCTCAGTCAAAGGCGAGGGCACATCTAGACAAGTATTTTGGTAAGTTTCTAGACCTAATGAATAAATTACATATTAACATCCCTTTCTTTGATGCCATTCTAGGGATGCCCGCCTATGGAAAGTTTTTGAAAGAGATTCTATCAAGGAAGTGGAAGCTGGAGGATTTTGGAGAAGTAAGGATGATATCTAAGTCTTCGGAGCTCATTCAAATCACGAAGGAGAAGATGCCACCTAAATTGAGGGATCCTGGTTCATTTTGCATTCCCATTCAAGTTGGGGATGTAACCTATGATGCATTGTGTGATCTAGGAGCCAGTGTGAGGATCATCCTGGTGGAGCTATGTGAGAAGGTCGGCCTTGGAGAGCCTAAGCCGGTGAAGATGACGCTATACATGGCGGATCGCTCCATTACCCGTCCCGTGGGTATATTGGAAGACGTTCCCATCAAGTTAGGTAATTTATACATACCTATAGACATTGTTGTACTTGACATTCCCGCAGATTATCCCATTCCTATCATTCTCGGGAGACCATTTCTAGCAACTTTGGGTTGCAATGTGGATTGTAAGAACGCCAAGTTGAAATTCAACATTGGTGGAGATCATGTGGAGTTTGCATTTCTTGCTGCAATGAAGGGAGAGCCACTGGAGGATGACATCTTCAACATCTATGATGAAGAAGAATCAAGAGAATTGGTGATCTCTATCCTTATTAGCGATCCTCTTGAAAGAGTTCTTAGTTTTAGTTTAATGGAGGAAGGTATAGATGTCTCTTGTGATGCAGATATACGAAGCTTAAAAGCATTGGAAGCTGATCCAAGAGCTAAGATTGAGAAACTAATCCTGGAGAAGAAAACCAACTTAGGTTTCGGTCCCAAATCCAGTACCTCGACCGAGGCACTTCTTGGACCAAGCGAGATGTTCTTATCTGAAGAACATTTCGGTCACCCACCTTGGGCCTCGACCGAGGTCACAAGCAAGATGATGTCAACTGAGACTTCTGAAAGTCCAGTTCTTCGATCTAAGTCCACTTCACTAGAAGGAGGAAGCACAGATCCACCTCAAAAAGCACCCCAATCGTGGAGCTTAAACCACTTCCAAGTCACTTGAGGTATGCTTCCCTTGGTCCGGATTCTACTTATCCCGTTATCGTTAGTGCTTCCCTTTCTGAAACTAAATTGTCTAAACTGATGCATGTTCTAAGGAAACATCGAAAGGCTTTGGGTTATACTATTGATGATCTTGTTGGTATTAAGCCTTCTTTTTTCATGCATAAGATACTAATGGAACACGATCGTAAGACTTCATGGGAACCTCAAAGACGGTTAAATCCGATCATGAAAGAGGTTGTGAAGAAGGAAATTCTTAAGTTGTTGGATGTAGGTATCATATTTCCCATATCGGATAGCAAGTGGGTGAGTCGGGTGCATGTAGTTCCGAAGAAAGGAGGGATGGCCGTTGTGACGAATAAGAAAAGGAGTTGATTCCAACTAGGACCGTTACGGGCTGGAGGATGTGCATTGATTATAGGAAGCTGAACGTGGTCACTCGGAAGGACCACTTCCCGCTTCCCTTCATCGACCAAATGCTTGAACGGTTAGCTCATTGATGACATGAATTATATACCATTATAATCATGCATATTATAGAGGTTTACCTCGATTTACCTTGCATTTAGAGAGAATTTGTGTACCTTTGAGCTTATTTCATTTATATTCCCAAAATAGAGGTCTACACAAGTTTTGGTTGAATTGTAGGTAAATTCGGTGGATTTGGAAGCAAAAGTGGAGCAAGGAGCATCCAAGGCTATTAAGGAAGCTTAAGGAGTCTTAGAGGATTCACAAAGAGAAAAAGAGTTGTGTAAAAGAGTCACAAAAGGGAGGAAGGAAACAAGCCAAGAGACGAGCATTCTCTCTTGAAGAAAATCGTGTCATTTATTATATAAATCGGACGATTTATATGTATAAAAATCGAACGGTTTCCTTCACTAAATTGACAGCACGATTTTTCATAGCTTTCGGCCCAAGAAATATCACGACTCAAAGCCCATCACTTGTGGACTTGAGATGTGTTTTGCCAAGCAGCCCATTAGCAAGGAACAATACAATGGAACCCTAGGAACGAAAATTAAAAACCTCGCAGCGGGAAATATATACACAATTGAGAGAGATTGAAGATTCTTGGAAGGAGATTGAAGGGAAGTGTTGAGAAGTCAATATTTACCATTAGTGTGAGATCCTTTGTTTCCTTTTGCAATTCTTGTGGTTTTGAACACATTGTTGAGTGTTTTGAGAGATATTTTGATTGGATTTGAGAATTGTTGCAAATTTGGAGATTATTGAGTTTTTATTCAAAGTTCGGGTTTATTTGATTTTATCCATTCAATCTAAATTTTGATTTGATTTTGAAAATGGTTGGCTAAAACCCTTGTGACTCTGGGGAGAATAGTTGATGATTGAGGCTTAGATGATTGAGGCTTAGATGATGATAGACTGAACTCATTTAACCAATTGGACCCTGAGAGTTTAGATTTAACTTCGCGACAACAGGAAAATCGGGCTGTTCTTGAGAAAATCGGACGATTTAACGAAGAACAAGTCGATTTATCTTTCTGACGATCTTTAATTGATTTATTCTTTAACCAAAGTTAATCCTTGCCTAAATCCCAACCTTGCTTAACCTTTTTAACCTCTATTTAAGTGTGTGAAGAGACTTCATCATTGATTCTACATTTAATAGATAAAGATTACAAGATTTGGGTAATAGAGAGACTCAACATCCTTTATTAAGGTTTAAGTGTGCTTTCCATCTTTACCTTTGAGAGTCATATCTTGGGGTTTTGGATGGTTAGTTTGAGTGAAATTCTTATTCTTAGACCTTTCTATATTGCAGCCTCAACAATCTTTATAGAGAGAGCCTTTGGATTAGACAAATAGGTTTTCGAACTTCACCGTCCGATACCTATCTTTGAAACACATAACCTTGGCAATATCAACTCTGTCCTTTGATCTTTAGAAGTGTCTTGAATCGAAAGCCGCAGTCGGATACTTGAATCCTTGGAATCATTTACCTCCTCTATTAATCACAAAAGCTTTTGCACTTTGTTAGATAATTGAAATGGATTTTATTCTCAACAAATCCTTGAGTTCGACTCTGGAATTTCTTGCCTTACTACAGCCGATCCGTACACTGCGGGTTCACTTTTGCTTAAGTTCTAGATATAATTATAAAACTAGTGACGCACACTTTCGAGCGAACACTCAACACTCTCATTTTTGCTTTCTAAATGGTTATAGTGGCTTCTTTCAGATTCCTATCCATCTGGATGATCAAGAGAAGACCACTTTCACTTGTCCATGGGGGACATTCGCTTATAGGAGGATGCCATTTGGATTGTGTAACGCACCTGCTACCTTCCAGCGTTGTATGATGGCTATCTTTTCCGTGTACATTGAGGAGATCATGGAGGTCTTCATGGATGACTTTTTCGGTATATGGTTCCTCTTTTGATAATTGTTTGGCTAACCTTTCTCTAGTGCTACAACGTTGTGAAGACACTAATCTTGCTCTGAATTGGGAGAAGTGTCACTTTATGGTTAGCGAAGGAATTGTTCTAGGACACCTCGTTTCCAACCGAGGTATTGAGGTCGATCGAGCTAAGATCGAGACTATTGACAAACTTCCTCCCCCTTGTTCTTGTTAAGGGTGTGCGGATTTTTCTCGGGCATGCACGTTTCTACAGGAGGTTCATCAAGAATTTCTCAAAAATCTCTAAACCGCTCACTAATCTTTTGAATAAGGATATTGTTTTTGAGTTTTCGCAGGAATGCCTTCATGCTTTTTACAGGATAAAGGAAGCGTTGATTACCGCTCCCATCATTCAACCTCCCGATTGGACCTTGCCCTTTGAGATCATGTGCGATGCTAGTGATGTGGCCCTAGGAGCGGTACTTGGAAAAAAGAAGGATGGCCGGACCAACGCCATTTACTATGCTAGCAAGACGCTAGATGTAGCTCAACCGAACTACGCCACCACCGAAAAAGAGCTCTTGGCGGTTGTATATGCTTTTGAGAAGTTTCGCTACTTAGTGGGAGCGAAAGTTATTGTTTACACTGACCATGCATCTATTCGTTACTTGCTCGCTAAGAAAGATGCAAAGCCGCGTCTTATTCGTTGGATTCTCTTGCTTCAAGAGTTTGACCTAGAGATTCGCGATAAGAAGGGATCCGAGAACTCTGTTGCGGATCACCTCAGCCGGCTACCTCCCTCCTTGCTCGAGAAGGATGACCTACCCATCGATTATTCGTTTCCCGATGAGCACTTGCATTTGTTGGAACGTTGGATAGATTCCTTTGTCTCACCCCATAATGAAGGTAAAGTATGGGGTGAGGACACCTTCCAGCATGTTTGAGGATGACGTACGGTCCAGCTAGCGACCTTAAACCAAGCGCTTCTTGGGAGGCAATCCAAGGTATTGCTTTCTTTTCCCTTTTCTAGCTTAAGTTTTAGATAGTTTGCTTCACTTTATTTTTGCATCCTCTAGACAGAAACCAGGTACTTTCTAAGGAAGGATTGTAGCTCAAGAGCTACACTGGAAGGATCGAGAAATTGAGAAGACGGAGCTTGACTGAGACACATCTCGGTTGCTGTCACAACACCTCGACCGAGAAGTTCTTGGGCAACCGAGGCGACTAGGTTTGACATCCAGTCAGACACCTCGGTCCGGTCGGGACCACCTCGACCGAGGTGAAATCAAAATCAACGAGGGGTATAAAAGGCGAAACAGTTTTCTCTCTCTTCACTTTTTCCCTCCCAAGCGAACCTCGACCGCGGCGTGCCTAAACCCTCAAATCTTCGATTCTTGCTCATTTTCCACGATTCTTGGGTCGATTAGACCGGAGGAAGCAAGAGGATCAGTTTCTAAGCATCAAACAACAAGCAAAACGCTCCAAATCTGCAAAATCTGGGTATTTCGTTCCAAAACCCTAACCTCCTCTTCTTTTATTGATTTCGCACAGATCTGGCTTTGGTTGCCGCTGTTTGTTGTTGAAAAGGATATAAGTACCCCTTAGGAAGCCTTTGGTAGTGATTTGGGGGAAAAGAACTTACAAATTCAGAGAGTGTATACGAACAGCGCTTCGCCTCGGTCTAGTCGGCTGTGTCTCGGCCGAGGTGTTTTCAGGGCAACCGAGGTGTTCTTCATCCAGAAACATGAGTAGCATATTTGATCGTCAGTTGGTCTTGAGAGACAGACCTAGTAGTTCCCACCAGTCTTCTCCTTATTTTGCTTCACATTATTTGATTCCGGTGATCCATGAGCGACACTAGATGGACTACGATCGTATTTGCGGGCGTCCTATCATTGCCCTGCGATTTCTTGACATTTCTTCCAATGAGTGCCTCCATGTGGCGGAGGACTTCAGGAAGATGATCTCCATGGTAGGGCTGGAGGAGTTCATGGATACGAGAGTGCCGGCTTATCTGGAGCCGACGATGGAGTTTGTGAGCTCGGTGACGTACGTGCCGGAGCAAATGGGATCAAGTACCTGTTGCTGAACCGGAATTATGTGGTGCCCATGGATCAGTTTAGGGAGATTTTCGGCTTCCCTACCCCCACAGTTTCTGATTTTCCTTCCCGAGCTGTAGCTCGAGATTTTTGGGACGAGATAGCCCATGTGACTGATCACAGTGACACGTGGAGGCCCGGAGATTTCCAGGAGCGCATCATATTCCATCTTGCTTTCCGCCTAGCTCACGGGATTTTTAGTGAGACTCTTCTGGCGCGAACTGAGACGTCCCAAAAGGTCCAACAAGGGGAGTTGTTGAGCTTGTTTTGTATGCTAGTTGAGGAATTGTACAAGATCAAGGGCAAGTCGAATGGCGACATCTATTGTGGAGGGTTGCTGACCGACATTGCTACTGCTATGGGTCTAGATCTTTCAGCATGTACACTGGTTGCGGCTGCGAAGCCGCTGGGATTGCAGGAGATGATCACGAGACGTATTCTCCTTCCTCGTGGCCTTGGCACGCCTTACGTTACCTGATAACACGATTTATGACGTTAGTTTAGGCATCCATTTAGATAGTTTTTCCCGTTATTCATGCGTAGTTTAGCATTAGTTTGTGACGTTTACATTCAATACATGTATATTTGTCGAGGTAGACGTCTACACGGACCTTTGCATGTTTTGTAGGTGTTTTAGGAGCTTTTGGAGCCTAATCGATACATCCGAGGATCATTCCTCGTGATGACACGTGTCCGAGCTCATTGGGAAGCAAGTTAGGAGCAAAGGAGAACACATGGGACCATGTTGGTGCATGCCTTGCATCAAATCATGGCTCAACGATCAAAAGAAGGCTGAAACACAAGAATCACGGTCACTGGGAGTTCCACGACCGTGGAAACTGTCCGTGATTCCTTCTGCACAGCTGGGACAGCTGTCCCACGATCTCCATAACCGACTCTTGCAAATGGTGAAGGCTATAAGTACCCTTGCAGGCTGACTCTAAAGAGGATCCACTGCACACCTTACCACACACACATTCACTCCCATACTCTCTCATTTTGGAATTGGATTGGAGCTACTCTTGGAGGAGAAGAAAGACTTCCATTGGAGAAGAAGAGAAGAACACACCATTCTTAGAATTTCTTAGTTTTTAGAGTGAAGTTTGTTGGAAACATTTTCTAGGGTTGTAAGAACGATTCGAACTTTCTTTTGAAGGGTTGTAAGTCTCTCTTTTAACATCTATTCAGCTCATTTTTCTTGTTCTATTTACTTCATATCTCTTTCATTTCATCCTCTTGATATGGACTCCATGATTGTATGTTTGATGATTTTGATTGTTGAAATGCATGTTGTTGGCTAAATAGATGTGATTCTAGGGTAAGGAAATGATGGTTATGGCTTGGACTTTGACAAGATAGACTTAAACGTACCTTTGTATGAATTGTTTGCTCGAACCTAGCCTTTGTTGTGAATCACGGCCTGTTCTAGTAGGTTCCACGGCCGTGGAAGTGAGGAACTGACCGTGATTCTGTCTGACTTGCTTGTATT
Source organism: Fagopyrum esculentum (assembly GCA_033239045.1). NCBI lineage: Eukaryota > Viridiplantae > Streptophyta > Magnoliopsida > Caryophyllales > Polygonaceae > Fagopyrum > Fagopyrum esculentum. The sequence continues at coordinate 121,498,614 of BSUD01000004.1, forward strand.
GATAAATCTAAGTGTTAGGTTGTTAGATTGTTGAAACCCTAGTGTTTGTTGAGCTAGATCTATCCTAGGGTGACCTAGTGTTAGCAACTAAGTGTAAGAAGAGACCTACCTGGTGATTCTTGCTCTTAGGTACCAAAGATGATGAACTCTAGGTAGTAGTGAGCCTCACTAGCCGCTATTGGACTGAGTGTGCTAGGATTTATGTTTAGGACTTGCCTTCCCGAGACCTACCCGGTGAGGAGAGGTTAGATCCCTATATAGCAATCCGGTTTGTGTAGAATTCCTAACCTTAGGTTCTTTGAGACTTACCCGGTGATGAGACCTTAGGAACGGACTAGTGGACCATGAGACCTACCCGGTGATTAATCCCAATCTTGAAACACCCACTCCCAACATACTATAGTTTATCCAAAGAATGACTAGATAGCTTGAGTCCTATGCCATAACTGGAATTTCTAACCCCTAGAATCCGCTTCTCTATCTTTGATTACCTATCTCGTGTTTGCTTGTTTATTTGTGTTACTAGCTTAGTTGTTTGTCAATCTTGCATGATTTGTGATCTTTGATTGATCACCTCAAAACCAAACCAAAAACATTGAGATTTTCATTTCTTTATTTCTTTCTCTTTTCTTAGTCTAGATTTTCACTATTCTTAGTCACTATTGACTCAGTTTCACCTTAGTCTTTGTGTTCGACCTCGGAATACTATCCTTACTATAGAACGACCCATACACTGTGGGTTCGCTAGGAGTTAGGAAAAATATATCGAGTTATAAATTTAAGACTTTTGCGTGTCACGTTTCTAGCGTAACAAGTTTTTGGCGCCGTTGCCGGGGACTAGGTCTAGATTGAGTCATTTTTGTGATTGTTTGTAGTGTAGGTCTTTCTTGTTGCTTTTGATCTTGTTTGGTTTGTGTCTTTGCATTTTCAGGACATCTCTCATTCATTAGGTGCATGCGAAGATCTCGTGGCAAGGATTTAGCTCCATTCGATCCCGAACCGGAGAAAACCCTTAAGGCTAGGTCTAAGAGCATCAGAAAGGGAAAGGAGATGGCCGCAAGAGATCTTCAAGCTGAGTTGGATGAGGCTTTAGAGCAAATTAGGTTAAAATATGAGCTCTTGGAGAATGAAAGGAGACTTGCCAATGAGAGGCAAGAAGCAACTAGGAGGGAGATTGAAGAGATTAGGCAAGCTCTTGTGCAAAGAGAGCTTAATCGTCAACAACCTCCACCTCCACCACAACCGCAGCCGGCGGTTAATATTCGGGTTATGCCCATTGCTATTGAGGAGCCGCAAACGTTAGGGCAACGTATGGATCCGGCTCAAAGAGCACACCGTCCGGGTGTGAACTTAGGAGATCCCGCAGCCCATGATTATGAGTCCGCCCTCAAGTTCTACAAATGATCCGGCATAATCAATTTGGAGGGATGGAAGGAGAGTCCCCTCATCAACATTTGATGAACTACGAGATATTGATGAAGACTCTAAGGCCACCTAGGTTGGAGAACAACAACCATAAGCTTAGGGTTTTTTCCTTCTCACTTAAGGATAAGGCCTTGGCTTGGTACCAATCGATTCCACTAGGGCGTGTGAGTACTTGGGAGGAAATGACAACCGAGTTCTTGACTAAGTTCTTCCCACCTTCCAAGACTACCGAGCTAAGAGGGAAGATCAATGCCTTTGTAATGAAGGATAGAGAAAGCCTATTCAAGTCTTGGGAGAGGTTCAAAGACCTCCTCCTAGATTGTCCACACCATGGTATACCGAAAATAGAGCTTTTGGAGATCTACTTCAAGGGACTTGATGAAGATAGCCAATTCAAGCTTCAATCTCTTTCCGGTGGGACTTTCATGGAAAAGAATGTGGATCAAGCTTGGGAGTTCGTAGAGAAACAAGCTTAGGTGATTGAAAAGTACTCCCATGGGAAGAGTGATGGGAGGAAAGCGGGAGCATATGAGGTGAGTGAAGTCACCATGAGTAATTTCAAGCCTGATGCAATCAACAATAAGCTTAAGTCTTTGAGGGAGTTGTGTGCTACAACTTTGAAGAGTCAAGCAAGCCCTCAAGTGCAAGTGCAAGCAAACTTGTCTTCCAAGGAGGAGGATGTGAACTACATGGGAAGGGGAAACTACAACAACTATCAAGGCCCAAGGAACTTCAACAACAACCGGCAATTCAACAATTACCGGCCTAACCACAACCATCCCGGGTTTTCCTATTCTAACCCGGATGGAGCCTTGAACCCTCCCGCTTCCACAAGCGCAGCTCCACCACCTAAGGCTTCACAAGAACCTCCATCCGGATTTACTCAACCTCTCAAGGATAGAACCGAGATGATGTTTGAGCAATTGTTTGGAATGTTGAGCGGTCTTGAGAGCACGGTGACTTCCATTTCTAAGGCTCAAAAGGTGTTGGAAGCACAAGTGTTCCAAAAGGCGGGTGAAGCTCATAGAGATCCGGGAAAGCTTTCCAAAAGAACCAAAGATAACCCAAGAGGCCAAGTGTTGGCTATCACAACAAGGAGTGGGCTGAACATGAAGGATCCCTTACCTAAGGGAAATGATAAGGGAAAGCAAGTGGTGATAGAAGAAGAGCCATTGCAAGAAGATGGAGGAAAGAGCAAGGATGATGAGCCAACATATGTGGCACCACCTCCATACAAGCCACCACTACCATTCCCACAATCAGAGAAAGAGCTCGCTTGGACAAACACTTCGGTAAATTCCTTGAACTTATGTCTAAATTGCATATTAACATTTAGTTCATGGATGCTATTCTAGGTATGCCGGCATATGGCAAGTTCTTGAAGGAAATACTCTCCAACAAAATGAAGTTGGAGGAGTATGGGGAAGTGAGGATGACGAAGAGGTCCTTGGAATTGATCCAAACCATGAAGGAGGAGATGCCTCCTAAGCTAAGAGATCCGGGATCTTTTTGTGTGCCAATTAGAGTGGGAGAAGTGAAGTATGAAGCCCTTTGTGATCTTGGAGCAAGTGTAAGCATCATACCGCTTGCACTTTGCAACAAGGTTGGGCTAGGAGAGCCAAAGCCGGTCAAGATGACCCTTTACATGGCAGATCGTTCGATAACCCATTCCGTTGGAATCTTGGAAGACATACCGGTGCAACTAGGGAAGTTCTATGTGCCAATAGACTTTGTTATTTTGGACATCCCGGCGGACTATCCGGTTCCCATCATCTTGGGGAGACCTTTCTTGGCTACATCAGGATGCTTGGTGGATTGCAAAAATGGAATTCTCTCTTTCAACATTGGAGAAGAGAATATCAAGTTCAAATTATCCACAATGATGAAGGGGCTAGCCCTTGGTGAAGATGTGTTCAACATTGTCGAGCAAGAGGAGTGTAGAGAAGTTGTGAGCTCGATCTTGATCAATGACCCCTTGGAGAAGGTTTTAAGCTTAAGTTTGATGGAGGAAGGGTTTGAAGATAATTGCAATGAAGAAATCAAGGCCTTGGATGCATTGGAAAAGGAGACAAGAGCTGAATTTGAAGTACATGAAAGTATGCTGACGAGCTGTAGGAATCACGGTCTGTCATAGGGAACCACGGCCGTGGTTTGTCCCGTGGAACTCTCTGGAGTGCTCCACGATGCTAGCTTCTCAGATTCCACGCCCGGGGTTTCGCCAGAGGCCGTGATTCAGTCCGTGATTTTGCCAGAAAGTGCCTTTATGGTTGATCAAGCTTCAAGGAGCCTTGAGGAGTCTTCATTAGCTTTGGATTCATCTCAGCCTACATTGTATGGAGCGTCTCCAATCGATAAAGATCCTCCTAAACTTGAACTTAAACCCCTCCCCTCTCATCTTAAGTATGCTTTTCTTGGTGATAATTCTACATATCCGGTGATTGTTAATGCATGTTTAAATGATGATGAGTTGAGTAGATTGTTGCATGAATTGAGATTGCATAGGAAGGCTATTGGCTATACCATTGATGATTTAGTTGGCATTAAACCTTCTTTGTGCATGCATAAGATCTTAATGGAAGATAATCATAAACCTTCAATTGAACCTCAAAGAAGACTAAACCCCATCATGAAAGAGGTAGTAAAGAAAGAGATCCTTAAATTGCTAGATGCGGGAATCATTTTCCCTATTTCGGATTGTAAATGGGTTAGTCCCGTGCATGTGGTTCCTAAAAAGGGTGGGATGACCGTAGTGACTAATGAGAATAATGAATTAATCCCAACTAGAACGGTTACGGGATGGAGGATATGTATAGACTATATGAAACTAAACGTGGCATCTAGGAAAGATCACTTCCCTCTTCCCTTTATTGACCAAATGCTAGAGAGATTAGCTCAACATTCTCACTTCTGCTACTTAGATGGTTATAGTGGATTCTTCCAAATCCCTATCCACCCCGATGACCAAGAGAAAACTACATTCACATGTCCTTGGGGTACATTTGCATATAGGAGAATGCCATTTGGGTTGTGTATGCACCCGCCACCTTTCAAAGGTGTATGATGGCTATTATTTATGAGTATATTGAAAACATCATGGAAGTGTTTATGGATGATTTCTCTGTTTATGGATCTTCATTTGATGATTGTTTAGCTAACTTGTCCTTGGTGCTTAAGAGATGTGAGGAGACAAACCTTGTCTTAAATTGGGAAAAATCCCACTTCATGGTAAGTGAAGGCATTATGTTGGGACACTTGGTGTCCAACCGAGGCATTGAAGTTGATAGGGCTAAGATAGAGACAATAGAGAAGTTGCCACCACCTAACTCGGTGAAGGGGGTAAGGAGTTTTCTAGGGCATGCCGGTTTTTACCGGAGATTCATTAAAGATTTCTCTAAGATTTCTAAGCCTCTTACTAACCTACTAATGAAAGATGTTGAGTTTGTATTCTCCAAGGATTGCCTTGAGGCTTTTTGTAGGTTGAAGAATGCTTTGATCTCCGCACCCATCATGCAACCTCCGGATTGGAGTTTACCGTTTGAGATCATGTGTGACGCGAGTGATGTAGCCGTTGGGGCTGTTTTGGGACAAAGGAAAGATGGGCTTACACATGCCATCTATTATGCTAGCAAGACGCTAGATGATGCCCAACTCAATTATGCTACCACCGAGAAGGAGTTGCTAGCGGTTGTGTACGCATTTGAGAAGTTCCGCTCGTATCTTGTGGGAGCAAAGGTCATTGTGTATACGGATCATGCTGCGATCCGTTATCTCCTTACAAAGAATGATGCCAAGCCTCGTTTGATTCGGTGGATCCTTCTTCTTCAAGAGTTTGATTTGGAGATCCGGGATAAGAAAGGGTCCGAAAATTCTGTGGCGGATCACCTTAGTAGACTCCCACCATTGGAGATTGAGAGAGATGACATCCCGATTGATGACTCATTCCGGGATGAGCAATTGCAAATGGTGGAGGAGTGCTTGTTTCAAGTGTCAAGGGGTAATGATCCATGGTATGCCGACATAGTAAACTATCTCGTTTGTGAGGAGGTGCCACCCGGTTTATCCTATGCCCAAAGGAAGAAGTTCTTCAAGGATGTGAGGCATTACTATTGGAGTGAAACGATTTTGTTCAAGAGAGGGCCGGATGGGGTCTTTAGGAGATGCATACCGAAGGATGAGGTGGAGAGTGTGATCCGCCATTGTCATTCCTTGCCATGTGGAGGCCATGCTAGCTCACACAAGACATGTGCAAAGGTGTTGCAATCCGGGTTTTATTGGCCAAGTTTGTTCAAGGACGTGCAAAATTTTGTGGTAGCATGTGATGCTTGCCAAAGGACAGGCAACATCTCAAGGAGGAATGAGATGCCCTTGAACAACATACAAGAGGTGGAGATATTCGATGTGTGGGGTGTGGACTTCATGGGACCATTCCCCTCCTCTTGTGGCAACCTCTACATCCTATTGGCGGTGGACTATGTTTCAAGATGGATGGAGGCAATCGCCTCTCCCACAAATGATGCCAAGGTTGTGGTGCGGTTCTTCAACCGAGTGATCTTTCCTAGGTTTTGGACACCAAGGGTGATCATAAGTGATGGAGGAAAGCACTTCACAAATAGGAACTTCGGGACACTTTTGGCTAAATATGGGGTAACTCATAAGGTGGCAACACCTTACCATCCGTAAACTAGTGGCCAAGTGGAGATCTCCAACCGGGAGATAAAAGGGATCCTTGAGAAGACAGTTTCTAGGACGAGAAAGGATTGGGCTATGAAGCTCGATGATGCCTTGTGGGCATATAGAACCGCTTTCAAGACACCGATTGGCACCACTCCCTACAAGCTAGTTTATGGCAAGTCTTGCCACCTTCCGGTAGAGATGGAGCATAAAGTGTATTGAGCTATAAGGTGGCTAAATTTTGACCTCAAGGAGGCCGGTGAGAAGAGATTGCTAGATATGAACGCTCTTGAGGAGATCCGGTTGGATGCCTATGAAAACGCCCGGATCTACAAAGAAAGGACCAAGCAATGGCATGAAAAACGTCTCATCCCAAAGGAGTTGAGTGAAGACGACCTTGTCCTTCTCTTCAACTCAAGGCTGCAGCTCTTCCCCGGAAAGCTAAAGTCAAGATGGACGGGTCCTTATGTGGTGAAGAAGATCTTTCCCCATGGAGCGGTTGAGATAGGAGGGGAGCATTGTGGAGATTTTAAGGTGAATGGGCACCGGTTGAAGAAGTATATCCCGGGAGTTCCAGTGGACATGATTGCCGCACTTCAACTTGAGTGAGACGCCCCCGAGTTTGGTCAAGCTAATGACCTTAAAGAAGCGCTTGGTGGGAGGCAACCCATTGGTAGACATCTTTCCTTTCCGTTTTTGTTTTTGTTTTGATTTTTCTGTTTTTGTGTTTTTGTGTGTGTTTGGAGTTTGTGTGCTAGAGTTTGAGTAGCATGGAAGCCTTGCATGGCATGTGGATGATGATGATGAGCCCCTCATCAATTATGGGTGGAGCGGACACGGAACTTGGACGGCTAGCGGTGCCTAGCACGGGTCCCGACGCCATAACGAACACCTTGAGCTCTCTACCATCGTTGATTGGATCATCCACCATCAATCCACTTGAGTGAACCCAAATACCGAAGCAAACCATTTTACATTGTGAGGACCCTCTTTCACTCTTCTTTACTTCATTTACACATTGGGGACAATGTGTTTCTAAGTATGGGGTGGGGTTTTCATGATCACTTGCATGATTAGCATCTAGGATTGTTTAATGTTGTCACATGTTTCATTATGTCTTGCATTGTATATATATATTTTGAAAAATCCAAAAAATCAGAAAATTTAAAAACAATTTAGTGCTTCTAAGCTTGGGTATGACCCTTATGATGAAATCGTCTTGTGAATTGACTATGGATGGCCTTATGTGGTGAATTGATGGATGCATATGTGGACTTGAAGTACTTATCTTCAATCCCATGAGTGAATTGTGATCATGAATGTTTGCCTTGATTGGATTGAGGATTGATGGTCGAAACTACATGCTAGTTCTTGCACATCATTTAGGAGTGATTAAGGCAATTCATCTTTCTCTACTTCTCATCTTGATCATGTTGTTTGAGCACCTCAATTGATATAAAATTTGACCTCTTTTGACTCATCCGGGAATATGAGCATGATAGAGTGTTGATGTGTGTGAAAAGCAAGTGTGGGGTGAAGTTGTTGATGAAAGTATGTGGTGAATGAAGTGCTGAATTTGTTGTGAAAAGTGTAGAAAAAAATATAGGTTTGGGGACTTTGGTTTTGATGACGAGTAACTCGGCACCATTCACATAATCGGGTGTTTGTGCCTTTCCAAAGTCGGATAAACCGAATGTCCTAACGAGCCTTGGTATGTGTGCCCGGTGTGAGGCACCTCGGAAAAATCCCGAGGTCCGCTAATCACCAAGGTTTCGGCTTTTGTACACCAATGCCATTGTCTCAAAAATAAGTGAAAGAAAAAGAAAGTGAAAAAGAAAAGAAAACATAGAAAAGATGGAGAAAATATACACTTGTGGTGAAGTTGATCAAAAATGAAATTGTGGAGTTAGTTCCTTTCCCGAATTAGCATCACATAACCTAAAAATTCCCACCTAATCACAACGTTTCTTAGCCTCTTCTTTCCTAAGTCCTTGTGACCTATTTGCATGTGTGTAAGACTTAGTGATCTAGATTGGATATGCTCACGATCATCTTGACTTCTTTATTGTTACCTTTCATGCATGCTTTCTAGTTAAGTATAATTGTCTTTCCATGCCTCAATTTATTTGATGCATGATTGCTTGTCCATTTGCCATGAAACATGACTATGAAGGTGATCCAATATTAGAAGCACAATTAAAAAGATTTTGTTGTTTTTCTGCATGCATAAATCATGTCATCCCTTAGTCTATAGTTGGGAATAGCTCGGGGACGAGCAAACCTTAAGTATGGGGTATTTTGATAACACGATTTATGACGTTAGTTTAGGCATCCATTTAGATAGTTTTTCCCGTTATTCATGCGTAGTTTAGCATTAGTTCGTGATGTTTACATTCAATACATTTATATTTGTCGAGATAGACGTCTACACGGACCTTTGCATGTTTTGTAGGTATTTTGGGAGCTTTTGGAGCCTAATCGATACATTCGAGGATCGTTCCTCGTTATGACACGCGTCCGATCTCATTGGGAAGCAAGTTAGGAGCAAAGGAGAACACATGGGACCATGTTGGTGCATGCCTTGCATCAAATCATGGCTCAACGATCAAAAGAAGGCTGAAGCACAAGAATCACGGTCATTGGGAGTTCCACGGCCGTGGAAACTGCCCGTGATTCCTTCTGCACAGCTGGGACAGCTGTCCCACGATCTCCATAACCGACTCTTGCAAATGGTGAAGGCTATAAGTACCCTTGCAGGCTGACTCTAAAGAGGATCCACTACACACCTTACCTCACACACATTATCTCCCATACTCTCATTTTGGAATTGGATTGGAGCTACTCTTGGAGGAGAAGAAAGAATTCCATTGGAGAAGAAGAGAAGAACACACCATTCTTAGAGTTTCTTAGTTTTTAGAGTGAAGTCTGTTGGAAACATTTTCTAGGGTTGTAAGAACGATTCCAACCTTCTTTTGAAGGATTGTAAGTCTCTCTTTTAACATCTATTCAGCTCGTTTTTCTTGTTCTATTTACTTCATCTCTCTTTCATTTCATCCTCTTGATATGGACTCCATGATTGTATGTTTGATGATTTTGATTGTTGAAATGCATGTTGTTGGCTAAATAGATGTGATTCTAAGGTAAGGAAATGATGGTTATGGCTTGGACTATGACAGGATAGACTTAAACGTACCTTTGGATGATTTGTTTGCTCGAACCTAGCCTTTGTTGTGAATCACGGCTTGTTCTAGTAGGTTCCACGGCCGTGGAAGTGAGGAACTGACCGTGATTCTGTCTGACTTGCTTGTATTGATAAATCTAAGTGTTAGGTTGTTAGATTGTTGAAACCCTAGTGTTTGTTGAGCTAGATCTATCCTAGGGTGACCTAGTGTTAGCAACTAAGTGTAAGAAGAGACCTACCCGGTGATTCTTGCTCTTAGGTACCAAAGATGATGAACTCTAGGTAGTAGTGAGCCTCACTAGCCGCTATTGGACTGAGTGTGCTAGGATTTATGTTTAGGACTTGCCTTCCCGAGACCTACTCGGTGAGGAGAGGTTAGATCCCTAGATAGCAATCCGGTTTTTGTAGAATTCCTAACCTTAGGTTCTTTGAGACTTACCCGGTAATGAGACCTTAGGAACGGACTAGTGGACCATGAGACCTACCCGGTGATTGATCCCAATCTTGAAACACCCACTCCCAACATACTATAGTTTATCCAAGAATGACTAGATAGCTTGAGTCCTATGCCATAACCGGAATTTCTAACCCCTAGAATCCGCTTCTCTATCTTTGATTACCTATCTCGTATTTGCTTGTTTATTTGTGTTACTAGCTTAGTTGTTTGTCAATCTTGCATGATTTGTGATCTTTGATTGATCACCTCAAAACCAAACCAAAAACATTGAGATTTTCATTTCTTTATTTCTTTCTCTTTTCTTAGTCTAGATTTTCACTATCCTTAGTCACTATTGACTCAATTTCACCTTAGTCTTTGCGTTCGACCTCGGAATACTATCCTTACTACAAAACGACCCATACACTGTGGGTTCGCTAGGAGTTAGGAAAAATATAACGAGTTATAAATTTAAGACTTTTGCGTGTCACGTTTCTAGCGTAACATTGCCATGCCTTGGGAGACGACTGCACCACATGGCATTTTGTGGTCATCTCAGTTCTCTATCTTTGACCGTCAGTATTGGTCTCCTGCCTGGTTTCCCTACATGCAGGATGCCAAAGATGCGAAGCATGATCAAAGAGCGTTTCTGCCCTGCCTCTATGAGGGAGAAACTGTAGGATTTCTTCGAGGCTGGCTTTGAGGATGTGCCATTAGCAGATTCCAGGAGGAGCCGGCACTGCTAAGTCCAGCTGCACCTCTAGAGGATCAACACGTGTATCAGTTCGCCCGTCGGTTGAGGGAGAGTACACGTCCTACATGGCGGGTTTTCATTGCGAGTCTTTGATAGACTATCAGGACAGAGCCTCAGCTTACGAGCGTAAGCGGGCCAGTCAGAGGAGGACTTCTCAAACGGGGCGGTCTGAGAAGAGACAACGTACCGGGCAAATTGGTGCAGGAGCATCAAGGTACGAGCAAGACCAGACACAGGGTCGCTCAAGTTACCTACTTCTTGCACAGACTTCTAATAGAGTGAGGTTGCCAGTGTTATAACTGTGGAGGGATAAGGCATGTGAGAGCTGATTGCCCGAGAGCATCTTTGACATGTTTCTCTTGCGGGAATCCAAGACATCGGGCTACATTCCGCCGTCAGGGCAAGACATCATCACAATAGGGTTCTTCCTCTGTTGGTGCAGTAGGAGGTGGGAAGAGGTTGCCTCAGTACCAGACACAGGTACAACAGAGAGTCCTGGATCATCTTGCTACTCAGGGTTTTGCTCCAGGATCGAGTAGAGGCAAAGGTCGAGATGGAGGTACCAGTGATACCAGAGGAGCTAGAGGTAGAGTTTTTGAGTTGAGGAGCGCTGAGGAGCCGCCAACGCTAGCTGCTACAGGTACCATTCTAATTAATGGTTTATCTGTTAGAGTTTTGTCTAATACGGGTGTTACGCACTCTTTCATTTTTGATATATGCGTTGATAGACTGACCTTAGATAAGGTAGAGGGTAGACCTTTCTTGATAGGGTTACCCGATGGGGTCAGGTGAGAGGTACCCGAGAGGTACATGGTTGTCCTATACATTTAGGAAACCGTGATTTATTAGTTGACTTCTTTGTCATGTCGTTGGTGTATGAGGAAGTCATTCTGGGTATGGATTGGATAGATAGACATTGTGTTGTGTTAGATGTAGGTAGGAGGATCGTGACGGTCTCTACCGATATGGTTAGATCGAGATTTTCCGGGGTTGGGACCTTGGAAAGTTAGGAATGGTTATTAGCACAGTACGAATAGCGAGGTTGATAGAGCAGGGATGTGATGCCTTCTGGTGTTATGCCATGAAGGAGAGCGAGAGTCCAGCGTTAGCGGACATCCCCGTCGTTTGAGAGTTACAATTGTGTTTACTGAGTCGTCCAGTTTTCCGCCTCAGAGGAGTGTAGACTTCGGCATTGAGTTGGAGCCTAGTACGAGACCGATCTTGAAGGCCCCATACCGTATGGCGCCTATCGAGTTGTTAGACTTGAAGAAGCAACTCGAAGAGTTGGTTGAGATGGGATTCATCCGTCCTAGCGTATCCCCGTGGGGAGCACCTGTCCTCTTTGTGCGGAAGAAGGACAGATCCTTGAGATTGTGCATTGACTAAAGAGAGCTGAACAAGGTGATCATCAAGAACAAGCATCATTTCGATGACTTGTTAGATCAGCTTCAGGGAGCGACTGTGTTCTCCAGGATTGACCTGCGCTTGGGATATCACAAGTTGAGGGTGAGAGAGCAAGATGTGCATAAGACGGCATTTCGGACTCGGTATGGCCACTACGAGTTTGTAGTGATGCCATTCGGGCTCACGAATTGCGCCCACCGTCTTTATAGAGTTGATGAATGACATATTCATCGACTTCTTAGATCAATTTGTGGTGGTCTTCATAGACGATATCCTAGTGTACTCTCGTAGCAGAGAGGAACATGCAGGACATCTGATGATAGTGTTCCGGGTTTTGCGAGATAGAGTACTGTATGTCAAGTTCTCTAAGTGCGAGTTCTGAATGATAGAGGTAGCATTTCTAGGTCATGTTGTTTCCGCCGAGGGGATCAAGGTTGATCCGGCGAAGATCGAGTCTGTAGTAGCATGGACGACACCGACGAATGTCAAGGAAGTACGCAACTTCCTTGGCTTAGCCGGTTATTACCGTAGGTTTGTGGAGTGATTCTCTATGATTGCCCGTCCACTTACCGGCCTATTGAGGAAGACTACCCGGTTTGTATGGTCCTAGCCGTGTACTCAGAGTTTTAAGAAGTTGAAGAGACGTCTAACTTCCGCTCCCATTTTAGCACAACCGGAGGGCACAAAGGACTTCGTAGTCTACAATTACACATCCAAGCTAGGCTTAGGATGCGTTCTAATGTAGCGTGGTAGAGTGATTGCCTATGCGTCTAGACAACTAAAGACGTATGTGGAGAACTACCCGACTCATGATCTGGAGTTGGTAGCGGTAGTTCATGCTTTGAAGATCTGGAGACATTACTTATATGGTGCGACATGCCAAATCTTCACAAACCATAAGGGTCTGAAGTATATTTTCACGCAGCGGGAATTGAATAACCGCCAGCATATATGGCTTGAGCTGATCAAGGATTTTGACCTTGAGATCCTATATCATCCAGGGAAGGTGAACGTTGTCGCCGGCCCCATGAGCAGGAAGATGCCTCGAGAGAAGGCGATTGTTCGATTGACAATTCAGCCTCAGTTGCAGAGAGATCTAGCGTGGCTAGAGATGGACATCTAGTTTCCTGATGAGGATGCCCAATTGAGTACTTTAGAGGTTCTACCTGATCTGTTGGGTGAGATCCAAAAAAAACAGGAGATCTTCCCAACGCTGATGAGGATCCAAGATAGGATGTCTTAGGGTGAGGCTCCACAGTTCTCCATAGGAGCAGATGGAGTGATGAGACGCCGCGATCGCATCTGTGTACCCGCTGATGCAGAGCTGAGACAAAGGATTTTGCATGAAGCTCACTCCACACCTTACTCAGTGAACCCAGGTGCGAGTAAGATGTATCGGGATGTGAGACGTTCATACTGGTGGAGAGGGTTGAAGCCCGATGTAGCCAGATTTGTGGCTCAGTGTGCAACTTGTTGGCATGTCAAGATAGAGCATGATAGACCAGGGGAAGAGCTCCATCCACTGCCAGTACCATAGTGGAAGTGGGAGGATATCTCCATGGACTTTGTGACGGGGTTGAGGCCCAACTAGAGTTTTGATGCCATTTGGGTTAATGTGGACAGATTGACAAAGACTGCACGTTTCATCCCTATCAGGGAAACGTGGTCAGTGAGCAGATTGGCTAAGGAGTTCACTAGGCATATAGTGAGACTTCATAGTGTACCGAGGACAATCGTCTCAGATCGGGATGGACGATTTACCTTGAGGTTCTGACAACAAATATAGACTACCTTGCGGACGAGTTTACACTTCACGACTGCTTTTCATCCTCAGACAGATGGTCAGCCAAAGAGGATCAGTCAAACACTGGAGGGCATGCTACGAGCTTGTGTGTTGGATTGAGGGCATGTGTGGTCAGATCACCTTCCTTTATTTGAGTTTTCGTACAACAACTGGCATGCATCGATTGGGATAGATCCATATGAGGCACTATATGGGCATAGATGTTGTACGCCGTTATGCTGGGATGAGCCTAGCAATGTCAATGGCATAACACCTGAGCAAATTCAGGATGATATTGCACGAGTAGTGCTGATTAGAGAGAGGATGTTGGCTACACAAAGTCGCAAGAAGTCATATGCAGACAAGAGGCCTCGGCCTCTAGAGTTCAGAGTTGGAGCTCATATGTGGCTAAGTCCTCGATATGTCAGCCCTTTTGAGATTCTGGACAGATTTGGGAGTGCAGCATACAGATTGGCTTTACCGCTGAGGTTAGAGGGTGTTCATGTTAGCATGAAATATTGCGATATTCTAGGCACTTATTTTAGTTGTTTTTCTCTCATTATTGTGTACATGGATGAAGTTTAGAAGCAATTGTTAGCTTGTTCCCCTATTATTTTCTATATGGATATCTACACTAGCTTTGTGTTGATTGTAGGCGAAAAGGAGCTAAATGGGAGCTATTGCGAGAGAAAAGAGAGGATTCGATCATATCCAAGGATTAGGAACACATCAAGGAAGGTAAGGAAGAAGCTAGGATGAAGAATGTCACGACACAAAGGAAACCACAAGTATTCTACACTTCCACGCCCTAAAATACAGCCGTAGAAGAGTCCACGCTCTAAACCACGGCCGTGGATCTTGGCATCATGAGCGTGGAGCATTCCAGTAAGTTACACGGCCTAAAGTACGGTCGTGGAAGTCACAAGAGACCGTAATCCATTTCCACGCTCTAAACCACGGTCGTGGAAACCCTTGAGACCCTGATTTAGGCGATCTTTTGACGAGACTTTATTTGCCACGTTATTTACGTGATGGGCCTGGACGGTTATTTCTTTCCCGTCTTATAAAAAGGTCAGAAAAGAGAGTTTGAGGATCCGCGCTTACAACCGCTTAATCTCGCAACATTTGCGATTGATCCCGCGGAGATGCTGACGGCCGCTTACTTTGCTTGGAGCATTCTTGCCTAGGGTGGATTGAAGATCGCCGAAGGTTTTAACCTCTTTCTTAGGGTTTGACATTGGAGACAAATTGACAACCTGTTTTTCATACTTATCTTAGATCATTGTGAGGTTTTGTATTCAATATTCTGAATCCATTGATTATCACTTCTTGTGTTCGGATTTGAGAGTTGGTTTTGAAGTTTTATTAAGTATTCGAGGGTTTTCATCTTTTATTCCTTTTGATTTGAATATTGATATCATGACAATGATTGTTGGCTAAAACCCTTTAGCAATTCTAAGGTGAAGGGTTGATAGTTGTGGCTTAGATGATGATAGATTGATCGTAAATTGATTGGGCCCTGGGAGTTAGAGAGATCTCGTCGACGAACCCAAATCACGGCCTGTTCTTGGGTGTCCACGGCCGTGGTTCCCAAGATATGACCGTGATTTACCCTAGTTTACAAACCTCGCTTTTACTTTGATCCAAGGTTAAAGATTAGCTTTAATCTAGTCTAGGTTTATCCTTTTCTAGGTAGTAGTGAGACTCATCACCCTCTATTTCGATTTCGAGTGTCACAACCTTAATCGTTTTAGTTAGTTTTGATCCTTGGGTTACAAGTTTGGGTATTTGAGATTAATTCTTGTTCATAGATCCTTTCTATACTGAAGCCTCAACAACCTTTATAGAGAGTGTCTTTAGATAAGTCATATAAAGTCTTGGAACTTCACCGTACATTGCTTTACTTTAGTATACCTTTGCAACTCTTAACTCTGTCCTTAGTTCTTTAGTATATCTTGAATCGATTGCCACAATTAGATACCTGGATCTTTAGGGTTGTTGTTGATAGCATGAATTATAGTCTATATTTTGGGGTTTGTTTAGACGTTTTATCTTCAATAATCTGCATGTTTGTATGTATAATATGTGATTATATTACCATTTCATCTACCTTTGCGGGAATCGAGGTCTACACCTAGTTTTGTTGTAATCGTAGGTAAAATGGCACGTTTTGCATCAAAAAGGAGCAAAAGGAGCTATGGAGTCATTAGAGCTACATCCAGGAACATAAGGAACCATCCAGGATGCATAGCCATGGATTTAGGATTCACTTTGGACCAGATTTGAGAGATTTCACATTCAGTTGTGACTCACCTCGGTTGACCACAGATTCACCTCGACCGAGGTGATCCAGGGAAGTCGACTCGACCGAGGCGAATACCTAGGACGCGGCGAGAATATTTTATTCTTGCCTGAGATCTTTTATCTTTGGAAAGAGATCTTATATTTTTGGGCTTGGCTCCTGGAAGGAAGAAGATATACTAGATCATATATTTTACCTATTTTTATGGGAAGAGATCTTTCTAAGATATCTTATCTTTGGAGAGTAATTTTCCTATAAAAAGGGTCGGATTTCCCACAAATCCGACATCCGCTATCACCCCGCTTACACCAAAGAACACGCTGCATAAGTCGAAGATCCGCTGCAGCCATACTCCAGTTGGGAGATTTGAAGAACCTTTTTGAAGGTTGGAGAAGGAAGATTGTAGCTTTTATAGCTTTTTGAAGGGTTTTTGTAAGATTATCTTAGATTCCCTTCCTTGTTGTCTTCCTTTGTTGGATTTCTATCCAAGGAACGCTTTTGTCGTGATATTTGATTCAGTTATTGAAGTCTTTTCATTAAATTCTTCTTGTTCAAATATTCACCTTCTTCCCATATACTTGATTAATACTTTCATGATGATGAGTGGCTAATTTCCTTGTGTGATTCTAGGGTGATTGGCTGAAGGTTATGGGAAAAACAATGATAGAATAATCTTAGATTCCAGTAGGACCCTGAAAGTTCGAGTCTTTAACCTTAACCCTAAGCATCTCGCTCAGTCGATGAACATCTCGGCCGGGGTGGAATTTGGCTGACCGAGGTGACTTATCTGATCCGAAACTGAGAGTTAAGTGTTAGAGTTTGCCAAATCCTATTCTTATTACACCTTTCCTGGTTCAATGCAAGCTTAGGATGAGACTTACCCGGTAATTCCTTAGTTTGTTTATCAACGATCATAAGTGTAGGTAATAAAGGTCTATCCTTTATTGGGGTTTGAGTGTGCTTTCATCCCATCTTTGTGAGTTAGCCTGAGACTTACCCGGTAAAGGTTGATTCTATTCCCTTAGATGGTGTGTTAGTTTGAGGTTATAGTTCTTTATCTTAATTCCTTGAGACTTACCCGGTAATAGGAGTTACGGTTCAGGATTAGTGAGTAGTGAGACTTACCCGGTGATCTATTCCACTTTCGTAACACCTTCCCCATGCAAAAACCTCAGCTTTGTCCGCTTATCTTTAAATCTTGACTTGGAACCACAACTAGATGCTTTAATCCTTAGAATTGCATATTTGCTTTATTGACTTCTATATCATCTTTGATTGTTTTAATTGCTTGTGGTTAGTGATTGCTTAAGCATACCGTAATTGGACTTTGTTTCACTAAGTCCCTGTGATCGACCCCTGGAATTCCTTGCTTTTTACTACGATTGACCCGTACACTGCGGGTTCGCATCCTTGTTTTAAGCTTACGTCTAGGGTTATAAATTTAAAGCTTGCACACACCGTTTGGAGCGAACAGTTGTTTTCCCAATATTTGCAAAGCTGCTTTACCTTTTAATTGCTCGATAACTTGAGATTGGGTTTTGTTTCACCAGATCCCTGTGATCGATACTCTGGAATATTTGCTAATCTACGTCGATCCGTACACTGCGGGTTCGCTTGCTTTTATTCTAGTTTTATAAATTTAATACTTGATTGCACGCACGTTTTAGGACGAACAAGTTTTTGGCACTGCCGGGGATTTGGTCTAAACCAAACTTCGGTTTTCGGTTGTCGAGCTTGGGAGCTTTGCTCCTGTTATTTGATATCTCTTGTGAGTGTTATTTGCAGGTTCTTTTAGGTATATGCGCAGGTCTAGATTCAACAAAGACCTCGTACCTTTCGATCCGGAACTTGAGAAAACTCTTAGGAAGAAAGCCAAGGAAAGAAAGATGGCTGAAAATAAAGAGAGAGATGTCCAAGCGGAATTAGACGAATTTCAACGTTAACTTAGGTTGAGTGAGAAAGCTCGTAGAGATGCGGAAACAAGTCATCAATTCCAAATTGATGAACTTAGGGCTATGATGTTGGACATGAAGTTGGAGCTAAATAAGTCTAAGAAGAAGAAGAAGGTCAAGAAGCCAACTAAGTCCATTAGAGTGGAATCATCCGATGATGAGGAATTCGATCCGGATATGCCACCACTAGAGGAGATTGATCCAACGATTAATCCAGTCCGGATTAATCCAATACCAGCCGCCATTCCTCGTGTCCCAGCTGGGGGTGCGAGAGCCGCTCGTGTAGATGAAGAGCTAAGAACTCTTGGCCAAAGGATGGATTCGATTCAGCAACCACGCCGTCTAGGTGTGAACTTTGATGCTGACGATATTCAGGGGTTTAGCTTTAACCCACAAGTTATTACCATCGTTCGCCAAAGCCAGTTTGGAGGAACGAGTGTCGAATCTCCACATCAACATTTACAGAATTTTGAGATTATGATGGAGACAATGAAGCCAAAGTTAGCAACCACTAACAATTACAAGATCAAGCCATTCTTCTTCTCTTCAAAAGGGAAAGCTTTATCTTGGTATCAAGCTCTTCCAAATGGAAAACTCGACACATGGGAGGATCTATCTTCGGAGTTCCTAACCAAGTTCTTTCCGCCATCCAAGACAGCGGAGTTGAGAGGTAAAATCAATTCTTTTTCTATGAGATCTAATGAAAGTTTGTTTCAGTCTTGGGAAAGATTTCAGGATTTACTATTAGATTGCCCACACCATGGCATTTCCAAATTGGGGTTGTTGGAGATATACTACAAGGGGCTAGATGTGGAAACACAATTCAAGCTCCAATCCCTTTCATGTGGTTCATTCATGAACATGAGGGAAGATGATGCTTGGGACTTCGTTGAGAAGCAAGCCCAAGTCATTGAAAAATACTCTTATTGAAAGGCGGAAGCTAACCAAGTGGAGCAAGGAGCGAAACTAACACAAGCTGCTCAAACTCAAATCTTTTCTCTCAACATCGAGATTAAAGAATTAAAGGAAGTCATCAAGGCTAGCTTTCCAAAGCCTAAGGAGCAAGGTGTTGGTTATTTAGGAAACAACAATAACCATAATGGGAATGAGAATACCAATCGCAACAGCCGGAACAACAACCGGAACAATTGGAACAACAACAACCGGAATAACAATTGGAACAACAATAGGAGTTCAAACAACAACAATTGGCGTTCCAACCAACAACAAAACTCCGGTTATTCTTATCCCGATTCAGGAAATTATCTAACTCCACCATCTTCTTCTTCCATTCCTTTGAAAAGCTAGGGGCAAACATCTAATAGTGGAAGTACTTCGGGGAAAGAGAAGCCCGATCCCATGCTGGAAACGATCTTGGGAAAGCTTCAAGGGCTGGAGAGTCACTTCACTAAGGTTGATAAAGCTCAAAAGGTTTTAGAAAACCAAATGTTTAGCAATGCTGAGGAAGTTCCTAGAAATCAAGGAAAACTTCCAGGGAAGACGGAGGATAACCCGAAAGGAAGGGTGATGGCTATCACAACTAGGAGCGGAGCAACAACAACCGACCCGCAGCCTAAGTTTGTTGAAGTTCCCGTCGAAAAGGAGAAGGAAAAGGGGAAGGAGAAGGAAGACATCTACATTCCTCCTCCGGCTTACAAACCTCCCCTACCATTTCCAGAATCTAGAGCAAGAGCGCGTCTAGACAAGCAATTCGGAGTTCATTGAACTCATGAGCAAACTGCATATTAATATACCTTTCATTGATGCAATTATAGGTATGTCAGCTTATGGAAAGTTCTTAAAGGAGATCCTCTCTAACAAGAGGAAACTGGAAGACTTTGGAGAAGTCAAGATGAGTTCGGAATCGTCTGATCTCATCAAAACGATGAAGGAAAAGATGCCCCCAAAGCTGAATGATCCGGGGTCATTTTGTGTTCCAATCGGAGTAGGAGATGTCACATATGATGCATTATGTGACTTAGGAGCAAGCGTTAGCATCATTCCGCTTGCCTTATGCAGGAAGATCGGTTTAGGTGAACCTAAACCGGTAAAGATGACGTTATACATGGTGGATCGATCCATAACTCGTCCCATCGGTATCATTGAGGACGTCCCGGTCAAGCTTGGTAAGTTCTATGTTCCAATAGATTTTGTTGTGCTTGACATTCCTGCAGATAGTCCGGTCCCGATCATACTCGGAAGACCGTTTCTTGCAACTTCCGGTTGTATGGTAGATTGCAAGAATGCTAGACTTGCCTTCGACATAGGAGAGGAGAAAGTAGAGTTTGTTCTTTCTACTTTGGTGAAAGAGCCAGCTCATGAAGAGGATATGTTTAACATCCATGACGAAGAGGCGTCTAGAGAGGAAGTAAGCTCGATTCTATTCAAGGATCCATTACAAAAGGTGATCACTATGAGCATTATGGAGAAAGGAGAAGAAGAGAGGAAATTGAAGCTTTGGAGGAGCTAAAGGAAGTGCATGAAGGAGAGTTTGAAAAACTCTACGATGGGTCAGAAAACGTGAGAAATCACGGCCAGTCGTGCTATTCCACGGCCGTGGTTCCCACCAACATGACCGTAATTAGCTATTCAAAGGACTCCAGTAAGTTACACGGCCAAAACCACGGCCTTGAAACTATCAGAGGTGCCGTAATTGACTTCCACGCCCTAAACCACGGCCGTGGAGGAAACAGAGGTGCCGTAATTTTAGGAAAATCTGAGAGCAATTACGACCTTTCCACCAATGCTCTTGAGTCTTCTTCAACAACTTCTATACCCTTAGAAACTTCCAAGGAAGCATTAGACACTCCTCAAGAGCCACTAGAGACTCCGATAGTGATGGAATTAAAGCCACTTCCCACGCATCTAAGGTACGCATTTCTAGGATCTAATTCTACCTTTCCGGTAATTGTTAGTTCCGATCTAAGTGAAGATGAACATAGTCAGCTTATGGTTGTTCTAAGGAAACATAGGAAAGCCTTAGGTTACACTATAGAGGATCTAGTAGGAATTAAGTCTTCATTATGCATGTTTGTATCCTAATGGAAGAAGACTTTAGAACTTCACGAAAACCTCAAAGGCGGTTAAATCCGACCATGAAGGAGGTTGTCAAGAAGGAAATTCTTAAACTACTTGATGCAGGTATCATCTACCCTATCGCCGATATCAAGTGAGTGAGCCCCGTACAGGTTGTTCCAAAGAAGGGAGGAATGACGGTTATCACCAACAAGAACAATGAGCTCATTCCTACAAGGACCGTAACTGGATGGAGAATGTGCATTGATTACAGGAAGCTAAACAATGCAACTAGAAAGGATCACTTCCCGTTACCCTTCAGTGACCAAATGCTTGAAAGGTTAGCACAACATTCTCATTTTTGCTATCTTGACGGCTATAGTGGTTTCTTTCAGATCCCGATTCATCCGGACGATTAAGAGAAGACCACATTCACGTGCCCATGGGGTACGTTCGCTTATAGGAGAATGCCGTTCGGGCTTTGCAATGCCCCAGCCACCTTCCAAAGGTGCATGATGGCTATCTTCTCGGAGTACATAGAGGAGATCATGGAGGTTTTCATGGATGACTTTTCTGTTTATGGTTCCTCTTTCGATAATTGTCTCTCTAACCTTTCTCTTGTGCTACAACGGTGTGAAGACACTAACCTAGTTCTTAATTGGGAGAAGTGTAAATTTATGGTGAAGGAAGGCATTGTACTCGGACACTTAATCTCTAATAGAGGGATTGAGGTAGATAAGGCTAAGATATAAACCATAGAAAAGCTCCGTCCTCCATCTTCGGTGAAGGGGATAAGAAGCTTTCTATGACATGCTGGATTTTATAGACGTTTAATAAAGGATTTCTCTAAGATATCAAAACTGCTTACTAATCTATTGATGAAGGATGCAGTTTTTGATTTCTCGCAGGAGTGCTTAGATGCGTTTCATAAGATTCGGGAAGCTCTAATCTCAGCCCCGATCATTCAACCTCCGGATTGGAATCTTCCATTCGAGGTTATGTGTGATGCAAGTGACGTAGCTATAGGAGCTGTGCTTGGGAAAAAGAAGGAAGGTCGAACCCACGCTATCTACAAAGCTAGCAAGACGCTAGATGAAGCGCAGCTTAATTACGCCACTACTGAAAAGGAATTTCTAGCTATTGTTTATGCTTTTGAAAAGTTTCGTTCTTATTTTGTAGGTGCAAAGGTGATTGTATACACGGATCATGCTGCGATCCGGTATCTACTTGCAAAGAAAGATGCGAAACTAAGGCTGATTAGATGGATTCTTCTCCTACAAGAGTTTGATCTAGAGATCCGTGACAAGAAGGGTTTGGAAAATTCTGTTGCGGATCATCTGAGTCGTCTACCACATCTAGAGGACGACGATATACCTATAGATGACTCCTTTCCGGACGAGCATTTACACATCATAGAGGAGTGCATCGACAAGATAACTAAAGGTAACGAACCATGGTTTGCTGATTTTGTTAACTATTTGGTTTGTCAGGAAATACCACCCGGACTATCCTATGCACAAAGGAAGAAGTTATTTAAGGACGTCCGGCAATACTTTTGGAATAAACTTCTACTCTTCAAGAGAGGTCCCGACGGCATCATTCGAAGATGTGTGCCGGAAGACGAGATGCAAAGTGTCATCCGTCATTGTCATTCACTACCTTGTGGAGGACACGCTAGCTCGAACAAGACTAGCGTTAAGGTATTACAATCTGGATTTTTTTGGCCTACTTTATTTAAAGATGTGCAAACCTTTGTTTCCAGCTGCGATGCTTGTCAAAGAACAGGGAACATATCTAGGAGAAACGAAATGCCTCTTAACAACATTCAGGAGGTAGAGATCTTTGATGTTTGGGGAGTAGACTTCATGGGACCTTTCCCATCATCTTGTGGAAACTAATACATACTTCTAGTTGTAGATTATGTTTCGAGATGGGTTGAAGCAATTGCTTCTCCAACTAATGATGCCATGGTTGTGGTTAAAGTTCTTTAACAAGACTATTTTCCCAAGGTTTGGGACACCACGGACTATCATTAGTGATGGAGGCTCTCACTTCATTGCCCGACGATTCGAAGCTCTACTAGCTAAGTGATGACATGAATTATGTATCATCATATTCATGCATAATACAGCACATTATCTCTATTTACCTTGCATTTAGAGAGATTTTGTATGCCTTTTATATTCTATTCAATTAATTGTCGGAAATAGAGGTCTACACGAGTTTTGGATGAATTGCAGGTAAATAGAGTTGAATTGGAAGCAAAAATGGAGCAAGGAGCACCTAGGGATGTTAAGGAAGCTAAAGGAGTCTTAGAAGGATCACAAAGAGCTAAGGAATTGCAAAGGAGAAGCATAGAAGACGAACCAAAGGAAGAGCACTTTCTGTTGAAGAAAATCGTGCCAATATATATATAAATCGGACGATTTTCATACCTTGAAATCGAACGGTTTTGCACCAAAATCGACTGGGTCGATTTTCTTCACGATTCGGCCAAATGGATAGACGACACAAAGCCCAATTATTTTGGGCTAGAGGAGAGTTTTGCCAAACGGCCCATCGGCAAGAAAGTATAGAAGAGAACCCTAGGAACGAAAACGAGGGGGTCGCACTGGATAATCTTTACACGTTTTGCAGAAATCGACGATTCTTGGAGAGAGATTGGAGAGCTTTTGCCGGAAAGTCATTCTTGATCTTTGATTGTGAGATTTCTTTATTCCATTGCGTTGTTTGTGGTTTGTGAACACGATATTGAGTTGTTTGAGAGATACATTGAACAGATTTGACGATTGTTTTACAGATTTGAAGGTTATTGAATTTTCCGTTCAAGATTTGGTTTCTTTGCGATATCTTCTTCAATAATTAATTTGATTCGATTTTGAAAATGGTTGGCTAAAACCCTTGTGATTCTGGGGAGAAGAGTTGATGATTAAGGCTTAGATGATGATAGACTGAACTCATTCAAACATTAGGACCTTGAGAATTTAGATTTTAGTTTTGCGACAAACAGGAAAATCGGGCTGTTCTTGAGGAAAATCGCCCGATTTTTCTTATGAACAGGGCGATTTATTCTTATGACGAACTTTAATTGAATCAATCTTTAATCAAAACTAATCCTTGCCTAATTCCCAACATTGATTAACCTTATTAACCTCTAATAGAGTGTATGAAGAGACTTCAAACTTGATTCTACATTTAATAGATTAAGGTTATGAGATTTGGGTAATAAAGAGACTCAACATCCTTTATTAAGATTCTAAGTGTGCTTTCTCATCTTTACTTTGGAGAGTCATATCCTGGAGTTTTAGATAGTTAGTTTGAATATAATTCTTGTCTTTAGATCTTTCTATATTGTAGCCTCAACAACCCTTATAGAGAGAACCTATAGATTAATCATATAGGTTTCGGAACTTCATCGTATGAATCCTACCTTTGAACATTTAATCTTGGCAATATAAATTATGTCCTATACCTATAGAAGTGTCTTGAATCGAAAGCCTAAATCGGATACTTGAATCCTTGGAATCATTTCTCTCTTTATCAAATCACAAAAGTTTTTATACTTTCACTAGATAATTGAATTCGGAATTATTCTCACCAAATCCCTGAGTTCGACTCTGGAATTCTTACCTTTCTACAGCTGATCCGTACACTGCGGGTTCGCTTTGCTTTTGAGTTCTAGATATAAATTTAAGACTTTGACGCACACCTTTAGGGGCGAACAAGTTTTTGGCGCCGTTGTCGGGGATTTGGTCTAGATCAAATCCGGTTTTCGGTTGTCTAGCTTGAGAGCTATTGCTCTTGTGATTTGATTTGTCTACTTGAGTGATCTTTGCAGGTTCTTTAGGTATATGCGAAAGACTAGATCCACTAAAGATCTAATTCCTTTCGATCCCGAATTAGAAAGAACTTTGAGGAGAAAGTTGAAGGAGAAGAAAATGGCTGAAAACGATGAGAGAAACTACAAGGCTGAACTGAACGAAGCTCAACGCCAACTCCAGTTGAG
This sequence comes from Fagopyrum esculentum, assembly GCA_033239045.1. Classification (NCBI taxonomy): domain Eukaryota; kingdom Viridiplantae; phylum Streptophyta; class Magnoliopsida; order Caryophyllales; family Polygonaceae; genus Fagopyrum; species Fagopyrum esculentum. Next base: position 121,523,543 of record BSUD01000004.1, read on the forward strand.
TGAGAAAGATCGAAAAGAAGCTGAAATAAGTCATCAATTTCAGATTGATGAACTAAGAGCTATGATGTTGGACATGAAGTTGGAGTTGAACGACTCCAAGAAGAAGAAGAAAGTCAAGACACCAACTAAATCCATTCGAAATGACTCATCCGATGATGAAGGGATTGATCCGGACATGCCGGAACTTGAAGAGATTGATCCATCACTTCGTCCTACCCGAAACACTCCAACACCTAAGGTCGTCCCCCGCATTACGACTAGGAACGTTAGAGCTGTCAATAACGAAGATAGACCCCGAACTTTGGGGCAACGGATGGATCCAATTCAGCAACCACGCCGTCTAGGTGTGGATTTCGGAGCTGAAGACATCCAAGAGTTTAGCTTCTCACCACAAGTCATCACTATGGTTCGCCAAAGTCAATATGGCGGAGCAAGTACTGAATCTCCGCATCAACACTTGCAGAATTTTGAGATTCTCATGGAGACTATGAAGCCAAAGAAGGCTACTACAAGCAACTACAAGATCAAGCCGTTCTTCTTCTCTTTGAAGGACAAGGCTCTAGCTTGGTACCAAACACTTCCGGCTGCGAAGTTAGCTACATGGGAGGAATTGTCTTCGGAATTCCTCACCAAGTTCTTTCCGCCATCCAAAACGGCGGAATTGAGAGGTAAAATAAATGCTTTTTCTATGAAACCTAATGAAAGCTTGTTTCAATCTTGGGAAAGGTTTCAAGATCTCTTATTGGATTGCCCACACCATGGCATTTCCAAGCTGGAATTATTGGAGATCTACTACAAAGGGTTGGATGTGGAGACACAATTCAACCTCCAATCTCTATCTTGTGGCACATTCATGGATATGAGAGAGGATGATGCTTGGGACTTCATTGAGAAGCAAGCCCAAGTGATTGAGAAGTATTCCCACCGGAAGGTGGAATCAAATAGCCGGAATCAAGGTGATCCGGGAGCCAAGTTGAATCAAGCGGCTCAAACACAAATATTCTCCCTCAAAGATGACATCAAAGAATTGAGGGAAGTGCTCAAAACGAGTCTTCAAAAGACTAAGGAGCAAGAAGCCAACTACATGGGACGAGATAACAATCAAAGGAGTGATAACCGGAATTCCAATTGGAGAAACAACAACAATAACAACCGAAACTCCAATTGGAACAACAACAACAATAGGAACTCAAATAACAACAATTGGAGGTCAAATCAGCAAAATTCAGGTAATCCTTACTCTCATGTTGAAAAGGCTCTAACATCTCCATCTTCTTCTACTCCTTCTACAAGCCAGGGACAATCAAGCGGATCAAACAAACCGGATCCCATGCTAGAGACAATCCTAGGCAAGCTACAAGGATTGGAGAGTTACATAACTTCGGTTGACAAAGCTCACAAAGCTTTAGAAAACCAAGTATTCAACAAGGCCGGAGAAGTTCCAAGAGATCAAGGGAAGCTTCCCGGAAAGACAGAAGATAACCCAAAAGGAAGGGTTATGGCAATAACTACTAGGAGCGGGAAGACAACCGCCGACCCTCAACCTAGAGTAGTTGATACCTCCACAAAAGAAGGAGAGGCAAAAGAGAAGGAAGAAGTCTATGTTCCTCCTCCCGCTTACAAACCACCTCTACCTTTTCCTCAATCTAGAGCGCGTGCACGCCTAGATAAACATTTCGGTAAGTTTGTTGAACTTATGAGTAAGCTCCATATTAACATACCTTTTATGGATGCGATTTTAGGTATGCCGGCTTACGGGAAATTCCTCAAGGAGATCCTCTCTAGCAAGAGAAAGTTGGAAGATATAGGAGAAGTCAAGATGAGTATGGAGTCATCCGAACTCATCAAGACTATGACGGAGAATATGCCACCCAAGCTCCGCGATCCAGGATCCTTTTGCATACCCATCACTTTGGGAGAAGCTACCTATGATGCTCTTTGTGACCTTGGAGCAAGTGTGAGTATCATACCTCTCGCTCTATGCAAGGCAGTTGGTCTAGGAGAACCTAGACCGGTGAAGATCACACTCTACATGGCTGATCGTTCTACCACTAAGCCGGTGGGAATATTAGAAGACATTCCGGTAAAGCTAGGTAAGTTTTACATACCTATAGATTTTGTCGTTCTTGACATACCTGCAGATTACCCGGTTCCCATCATCCTTGGGAGACCATTCCTCGCCACATCTGGATGCATGGTAGATTGCAAGAATGGCCAGCTATCCTTCCATATTGGTGAAGAAAAGATAGAATTCATACTATCTTCCTTAATCAAGGAGCCAGCCTTGAAAGACGACGTTTTTGAAATTGTTGAGGAAGAAGAGTCTAGAGAGATAGTAAGTTCGATCTTGATGAAAGACCCTCTTCAAAAGGTTCTTAGCATGAGCATCATGGAGGAAGGGGTGGAACATGACTGCAATGAGGATGTGAAAGCATTAAATGATGTGGAGGAAGAACTAGGAGCAAAAGTTGAAGAACTAGAGTGGACTCCGGAAACTGTGAAGAAAATCGACCTGCCAGAAATAAATCGTCTGATTTCTGAAGATGCAATCCGATTTTTTTCGACAGAAACTAAAATCGACCTGACAACAATAAATCGCCCGATTCATGAAGAGGTAGCACGATTTTTTCCGACAGAAAGAAAAATCGTGCAGAAGATCGACCGATTTATTACAGGAGGGGTCGATTCAATGAGTAATTCTATGGATTCTCCAAACTTCACCGCAGCCGCTTCCGAATCTAATGATGAAGTACCCACACCTGTAGAGACCTCTCCCACAACACCCGAAAGCCACAATTCATCACCAACCAAGGTACCTCCATCATTAGAATTGAAGCAACTTCCCACGCATTTAAGGTACGCATTCCTTGGCACTAATTCCACATACCCAGTTATAGTCAATGCAAAATTGAATGATGATGAATTAGAGAAACTCATGCATGTTCTGAAGCAACATAGGAGAGCACTAGGTTACACCATTGATGATTTAGTAGGAATAAAGCCTTCTCTATGTATGCACAAAATATTAATGGAAGAGGATTACAAACCTTCACGCCAACCTCAAAGACGGTTAAATCCGGCAATGAAAGAGGTCGTGAAGAAAGAAATCCTTAAGCTACTTGATGCAGGTATCATCTTCCCTATTTCTGATAGCAAATGGGTGAGTCCGGTACAAGTAGTACCCAAGAAAGGAGGCATTACCGTTGTTGCCAACAAGAACAACGAACTCATCCCTACATGGACAGTTACAGGGTGGCGAATGTGCATCGACTACCGCAAACTGAACGTGGCCACAAGGAAGGACCACTTCCCCCTTCCTTTCATCGATCAAATGTTGGAAAGGTTAGCCCAACATGCCTACTTTTGTTATTTAGATGGATATAGCGGTTTCTTTCAGATCCCAATTCATCCGGATGATCAAGAGAAGACAACCTTTACGTGCCCATGGGGTACGTTCGCTTATAGAAGAATGCCATTCGGCTTATGCAACGCTCCAGCCACCTTCCAAAGGTGTATGATGGCAATCTTCTCCGAATACGTAGAGAATATCATGGAAGTCTTCATGGACGACTTTTTGGTATATGGTTCTTCCTTTGATAACTGTCTCTATAACCTTTCACTAGTTCTTAAGAGATGTGAGGACACTAACTTAGTCTTAAACTGGGAAAAGTGTCATTTCATGGTCACCGAAGGAATTGTGTTAGGTCACTTAGTGTCACAAAGGGGAATAGAGGTAGATCGATCAAAGATAGAAACCATTGAGAAGTTACCTCCCCCTTCATCAGTAAAAGGAATTAGAAGCTTCTTAGGACATGCAGGCTTCTATAGGAGATTCATAAAGGATTTTTCTAAGATTTCAAAACCTTTGACTAATCTTTTGATGAAAGATGCGACTTTCGAATTCTCGAAAGATTGCTTAGATGCTTTTTGCAGGATCAAAGAAGCATTGATTTCGGCACCAATCATTCAACCACCCGATTGGACTCTTCCTTTCGAGGTCATGTGCGACGCAAGCGATGTCGCTATAGGAGCCGTTCTTGGACAGAAGAAAGATGGTCGCACTCATGCCATCTACTACGCTAGCAAAACGCTAGATGAGGCTCAATACAACTACGCAACTACGGAAAAGGAACTTTTAGCCGTAGTATATGCATTTGAGAAATTTCGTTCCTATCTTGTAGGTGCGAAAGTGATAGTCTATACGGACCACTCCGCAATCCGATACTTATTCACGAAGAAGGATGCGAAGCCAAGGCTTCTAAGATGGATCTTACTCTTGCAAGAGTTCGATTTAGAGATCCGTGACAAGAAAGGATCGGAGAACTCCGTTGCCGATCACCTTAGTCGTCTTCCGCAACTCACCGGCGAGTCGGATGAACTTCCGATAGACGATTCCTTCCCTGACGAGCAGCTACACGAGATTGAAGAGTGTCTTCAACACATATCACAAGGTAATGATCCATGGTTTGCTGACATTGTAAATTACCTTGTTTGTCAGGAGATTCCACCCGGACTTTCATATGCTCAAAAGAAGAAGTTCTTTAGAGACGTCCGGCAATTCTATTGGAACGAACCTCTTCTATTCAAAAGAGGTCCAGATGGCATCTACAGGAGATGTATTCCCGAAGATGAGATAGATAGTGTCATCCGACACTGCCATTCTCTACCATGTGGCGGACATGCTAGTTCCCACAAGACTTGTGCTAAGGTACTTCGCTCCGGCTTTTATTGGCCTACACTTTTCAAAGATGTGCAAAAGTTTGTTGTTTCTTGTGATGCTTGTCAAAGGACAGGTAATATATCCAGGAGGAATGAGATGCCTCTCAACAACATACAAGAAGTAGAGATCTTTGATGTATGGGGCATCGATTTTATGGGACCTTTCCCATCTTCATGCGGCAACCAGTATATACTTCTTGCCGTAGACTATGTCTCAAGATGGGTAGAGGCAATCGCTTCTCCTACTAATGATGCAATGGTAGTGGCGAAGTTCCTCAACAAAACGATCTTCCCAAGGTTCGGAACTCCCCGAACCATCATTAGTGACGGAGGAACGCATTTCACAGCCCGTCGATTCGAGACTCTATTAGCTAAGTATGGGGTGACCCATAAGATAGCTACACCTTACCATCCGCAAACCAGCGGACAAGTCGAGATATCCAACAGAGAGATTAAAGGGATTTTAGAGAAAACCGTCTCTAAAACGAGGAAGGATTCGTCAATGAAGCTTGACGATGCACTATGGGCATACAGGACAGCCTTCAAGACACCAATAGGTACGACTCCCTATAATCTCGTCTATGGTAAATCATGTCATCTTCCTGTAGAGCTGGAGCATAAGGCTTATTGGGCTATAAAGTGGCTCAACTTCGACATGAAAGAAGCCAGAGAGAAGCGGCTCCTAGATATCAATGAGCTAGATGAGCTCCGACTAAATGCGTATGAGAACGCAAAGATTTACAAGGAACGGACAAAGCGCTGGCATGACAAGCACATCATCCCGAAAGACTTGAAGGAAGGAGATCAAGTCCTCCTATTCAACTCAAGGCTTCGTCTATTCCCACGTAAGCTTAAATCCCGTTGGACAGGACCTTTTGTAATTAAAAGAATTTTCCCCATGGTGCAGTTGAAGTATGGGGTGAACAAAGCGGAAGTTTTAAGGTTAATGGCCAACGGTTGAAGAAATACACACCGGAAGCTCCGGTCGAGGAGATAGCTCCTATCCTCCTTCATTGAACACAACATCATACACCGTCCAGCTAAAGACGATAAATAAAGCGCTTCTTGGGAGGCAACCCATGATAGTATAGTTTTCCCTTCTTCTCATCACTTAGTTAGAGTAGATTAATTGCTTTGATTCTTCGTTTTTCGTTTTTATTTGTTCCTCGATGCACTCTTGGTTTGTCGTGTCAATAATCGCAGGAAATTAGATTCAAATGTGAGAGATTCATGGAGAATAGAGCACAAATGAGTTATATCTTCGAGATTCAAGAAAAACAAGGAAGGAAATCGAGTTACCATAAGTAAATCGTTCGATTCAGCAACAGAGCATGTCGATTTATTTCAACAGAAACAAAAATCGACCTAGAGATCGACCTGTCAAAATAAATCGGCCGATTTTTTTCGACAGAAACAAAAATCGTCCCGATGAATAAATCGACCAAATAAATCGGCCGATTTTCTTCAGAAATTCTCGACCCTATATAAGGCAATCACACTCGATCTTCTTCATTCCCACATCTCCAACTCTCGATTTCCCTCTCTCAAGAAAGCCGAAAAATCGCCACACCCTCAAATCCTCATTCCTTAACCACTTCGAGAGATTCTTGGCTCCAAACTGAAGCATTTTCAACAAGGAACAAGGATCTAACAACAACACGCACGGCAATCGACTGCTCCATAAGGAATTCAGGTTTTTCTTTCCAAAACCTAAGTTTCTCACTTGAAATTGAAGTTGCTTAGGAAGTGTGTTGTTGTTGGAATTGATAGAGGAATTTGCTTAGATTTCATTGTAGAGAACTGTGTGTGGTGAAAGATTGAACAGAACTTTACAGAATTGTGAGAATCGTTGAAATCGAGATAAAAATCGACTCAGCCCAGGAAAATCGGCCGATTTTTGTGAAGAACAAGTCGATTTTTAGGACTTAGAATGGATCTTGTAAAGAGGATAACTAGAAACACGGGGAAGAAGAAGGGATCTTCTTCCAAAGCCCCTGCCCCACCTCCACCACCACCTACCAACATCCCTAAGCTTCCCCCTCCCCTATCCAAGCATAAGACACGCTATGAACGCATTATAGATCGCCCATTCACCCCTCCTCGCTACATAGTGCTTGATGACTTAGATTCGTTATATGTTCGAGAGGATGTTGATATGATGCTTGATAGAGCAGGGTTGAGACAGTTTGCTACGATCAGGGAAGATGCTTATAGGGAGATCACCCTAGAATTCCTTAGTACGTTTGAGCACGATCCTAGGGAAAGGATGGTCACTTTCCGCCTCATGAGCCAAGACCACACTTTGTCCATTGATGCTTTTGGCAACTTGTTTGGCTTTTCTTATTCAGATGCAGGCACATTTGCTAGAGGCCTCAGTGCTAGTGATTTTTGGGAGGCTATTTCCGTAGGAGAGTACGGAGGGGATAAGTGGAGACCCGGAAACTCCAAGGAGACAAGTATGTACAACCTTTCCTTCAAGGTAGTGCATAGGATACTTAGTGAGAGTTTGTTTGCCCGGACTGAGACTACGCAGAAGCTCAAGGCTGATGAGCTTTTTATCCTCTACTGCATGACATCCACCACCACTCCCGACATTGCCACCATGCTTGCTGACTATCTAGGAAAGATAGCCAACAAAGCTAAGGGCGATATATGTGCATGAGGCTTGGTCACTCATGTGGCTAAGACTCTAGGTTATGACTTCTCGGGATGCACTCTAGCTGAGAGTGCCCTTCCTTTAGGCTCACAAAGGTTGGTGGTTCGACAGGTCTTGATTCCTCGAGGGAGAGGAACTCTTCATGTGCCGATGCCATGGCACAGGGATCCGAAGAAGAAGCCCTCCGAGATCATATGGAAATCCGAATACACCATTCGGAATAAGAGGAACTGGAAGGAGACCTTTGAGGCGATGCTTGAGGAGTTCTCACCTCCCACTTATTATGATGATGATGCAGGTGATTCAGAGGAGGAGGATGAGGATGGCGGACAGGAGACCATGCTCGAGTTTGAGAGTGATACTCATAGCGGGCACGCTACGGATGCCATGGACACTGACACTCATGGAGTAGGACCGAGCAGGACTAGTAGGCAGGATGAGGAGACGGAGGATGACATACAGCCACCTCGACACTCTTATGCACATGCTCCAGGCCCTAGACGAGGACGCCGAGCTCCACGCCACTTCAGGGAGCTAGTCACTAGCTTCCAGAGCCTCAGCACCGACTATCGTGCCCTCCGCACCGATTATGACACCCTGAACACTCAGTTCAGGAACTACAGGGAGGAGACGGACGCTAGGCATTCATCCTATGATGGCCAGATGAGGGACATGTACTACCACCAGTTCGGCCACTTCTACGATCCCTCCGCACCGATGTATCCATATCCACCACCTCCACCACCGACAGAGGATTGAGCTTCCACTTCTTTTACATTGTAAGTATTTTTCTCCTTCTTATGCTTGATTTTCACATTGGGGACAATGTGGATGTCAAGTATGGGGTGGGGGTACTTACAATACCTTATGTTTCATTCTAGCACTCTATGTACTTTCCACTACTCTTGACAATTTGGCTTGTAATAACTCTTGCACTACTTGCTTTCTATTATGACACTTGCATTTGCATGATCTTTTTCAAAACATATGAATTTTCAAAAATTTTAAGTGCTTCTTATATGGAAATGACCTCTATGATGAACATTGTGTATATGGATAGGCAAAAAGATGCTTAGTTATGTTGAGATCTTGATTATAGCATGAATGAAATTGCTTTTGTTACTTGAATACATGAATAAGTTATATGATTTAGTTGTTTTGATGAGAGAATGAAATAATAGTCGAAGCTATATTGCAAGTTCTTTTACATCATTTAAGGATAACTAAGGCAATTCACTTCTTTTCTTTTCTCATATCTTGATCATGTTAGCTCCTCAATGAAATATGTAACCCCCTTTTACCATCCGGGAATTAGGATAGGTGATTGAAAAAGGCATGTTTGATGTGGGAGGGCCAAAGAAAAGTATTAAAAAGAAAGTGTAGAAATTCATGAGTTTGGGGACGTTGAACATGAGGATGAGTAACTCGGCACCATTCACATAGCCGGGTGTTTGTGTCTTGCCAAAGTCCGATTGAACGACAAGTCCTAACGTGATATGGTATGTGCATCAAGGGTTTGAGGCATCTCGAAATTGAGAAACGCCGATCTCCTAGGCTTCGGTTTTTGTGCACCGCTGTCCATACTCTCAAAAAGTAAAGTATAAAGAAAGCAAAGCTTTCTACATGCAAAGCATGTGCGGTGAAGAAAATTCTTGAAGGTGTTATGTGTTCCTCTTTCCCGGATTAGCACCACAATTGCCAAAAAGAACTCCTTCCCTTAATACGTTTTTTGAACCTTTCCTTTGATTTGAAGACCTTGAGACTTTTATGCATGTGTTTAAGACTTAATGGCTTAGATTTGTTTGAATTTGATTGCCTCTACACCTTTATCATGTTCTTTATTTATGCTTTCAAGAAAGAAAAGGGAGTTTGTTCATCTTATAGTCATCATTGATACATGCTTTGCCTCTTTTATGCCTTGAAATATCACTTTGAGAGCGATCCAATGAAAAGGAGCACTACCAAAAGAAAAGTTTTTGAGTTTCATACATGCATAATCCATGACATCTTATATTCTGAATTTGAGTCTTGCTTAGGGACAAGCAAGAGGCAAGTATGGGGTATTTTGATGACATGAATTATGTATCATCATATTCATGCATAATACAGCACATTATCTCTATTTACCTTGCATTTAGAGAGATTTTGTATGCCTTTTATGTTCTATTCAATTAATTGTCGGAAATAGAGGTCTACTGTTCGCTCCAAACGGTGTGTGCAAGCTTTAAATTTATAACCCTAGACTTAAGCTTAAAACAAGGATGCGAACCCGCAGTGTACGGGTCAATCGTAGTAAAAGCAAGAAAATTCCAGGGGTCGATCACAGGGACTTAGTGAAACAAAGTCCAATACGGTATGCTAGTGTTGATGCTAACCACAAGAGCAAGTATACAATCAAAGATGAATAAGATGTCAAATAAAGCAAACATGCAATTCTAGGGATTAAAGCATCTAGTTGTGGTTCCAACTCAAGATCTATAGATAAGAGGACAAAGCTGAGATTTTTGCTTGGGGAAGGTGTTACTAAAGTGGAGTAGATCACCGGGTAAGTCTTACTACACACTAATCCTAAACCGTAACTCCTATTACCGGGTAAGTCTCAAGGAATTAAGATAAAGAACTATAACCTCAAACTAACACACCATCTAAGGGAATAGAATCAACCTTTACCGGGTAAGTCTCAGGCTAACTCACAAAGATGGGATGGAAGCACACTCAAACCCCAATAAAGGACAAACCTTTATTACCTACACTTATGATCGTTGGTACACAAACTAAGGAATTACCGGGTAAGTCTCATCCTAGGCTTGCTTTGAACCAGGAAAGGTGTAATAAGAATAGGATTTGGCAAACTCTAACACTTAACTCTCAGTTTAGGGTCGGATAAGTCACCTCGGTCAGAAGAATTCCACCCCGGCCGAGATGTTCATCGACTGAACGAGATGCTTAGGGTTAAGGTTAAAGACTCGAACTTTCAGGATCCTACTGTGATTAAGATCATTCTATCATTGTTTTTCCCACAACCTTCAGCCAATCACCCTAGAATCACACAAGGAAATTAGCCACTCATCATCATAATGAAAGTATTAAATATATGGGAAGAAGGTGAATATTTGAACAAAGAAGAATTTAATGAAAACACTTCAATAACTGAATCAAATATCACACAAAATCGTTCCTTGGATAATAATCCAACAAGACAAGACAACAAGGAAAGGAATTGAAGATAATCTTACAAAACCCTCCAAAAAGCTATAAAGCTATAGTCTTCAAATCTTCCTTCAACCTTCAAAAAGGTTCTTCAACTCTCTCCCAAATTGGAGTAGGATGCGGCTGCTGCGCTTGTAAACCCTGATCGATGGTATATCGTGATGTATGCAGCCTCTAAGCATGATCGGATTTGTGGAAAATCCAATCCTTTTTATAGGAAAAATAAACCTCCAAAGATAATAAATCTTAAGAAGATATTATCCCATAAATATAGGTAAAATATATGATTCTGCATATCTCCTTCCTTCTAGAAACTCAGCCCAAAAATATAAGATCACTTTCCAATTTTAAAAGATCTCAGCCAAGAATAAAATATTCTCGCCGCGTCCTAGGTGTTCGCCTCGGTCGAGTCGGCGTCTCTGGATCGCCTCGGTCGAGATGAATCTCTGGTCAACCGAGGTGACTCATAACTGAATGTAGAATCTCTCAAAACTGGTCCAAAGTAAATCTTTAATCCATGGTTGTGCTTCCTGAATGTAGCTCCAAATGACTCTTGACTCCTTTTGCTCCTTTTTGATGCAATACGTACCATATTACCTGCAATTACAACGAAACTAGGTGTAGACCTCGATTCTCGCAAAGGTAGATGAAATGGTAGTAAAATCACATAATGTACATACAAACATGCAGATTATGAAAGATAAAACGTCCAAACAAACCCCAAAATATAGACTATAATTCATGCTATCAAAATATGAAAATATCCGGTACATCATAAGTCAAATAAGTCAGATAATACATCAACTACCCCATACTTGAGACACACTGTCCCAGTGGGTGTAATAAAAGTCTGAAAGAAAGGAGGACTCACCGGATAAAGAGCCGAACTGCATAAAAATAAAATAAATAAAAATCCTGCAGCTCCTCAGAAGTCCTGATCCGGTGGTGGTGGTGGAATGTAAGGGTACAAAGTAGGGTCATAGGGATAGCCCATGACATGCTGGAACTGTAGCTGAGCCATCATGTGCTGATGATGCTGCCGCTCCTGCATCTCCCGGATATCCAAAGAAAGTGCAGCATAAGTGTCGATAACCTGATCTGTCAGGTCATCAATCCGTCGGTGTGCTGCTCTGTCTCTAACCCTCTGCCTCCTGCGCCTAGCGGGCCTGACTGGAGAAGTCTCAGCCGGCGCTGGCTCAGTGTCCTCCTCGTCCTCATCAAGATCAATAATGGGAGGCGCGCTCGTCCCAGCAGTGTCCGTCCCTGTGTCCATCGGGACGCCGCCTCCTCTCTCCTCAACTGTCTCGTCATCATCCTCCTCATCAGCCTCCTCTGCCTCCTCTGCAGCTGCAGCAGCAGCAGCTGCTCCCTCTCTGTAGTCCTCCATCAGCGGGACCCATGCAGCCTGCCAGAAATGCGGGTCGGCGACAGAAAACTGTGCAGACCATCTGATGCCCTGAGGCGCTGTCCGCTCCCAAGGCATGGCAACATACGGTGTAGTCAGCCCACGAGGAACAAGAATCCGCCTCGTGATCATCTCCTGCAGACCTAGCGGCTTCGGAGCCGCCGCCAATGTGCAAATACTGAGATCCATCCCGTGGTAGGAGGCGATGTGGGTGACTAGACCTCCACAGCAAATATCACCCTTCCCTTTGGCCTTGATCCTGTGCAGATCCTCTGCCAGCATCAAGCCAAAGTCAGGGTATCCTCCCGTGACCATGCAGTATAGTGAGAATAGCTCCCCCTGTCTGATCTTCTGGGGCGTCTCAGTACGCGCCAGAAGCATCTCGCTGAATATCCGGTGGGCGAGTCTGAAAGCTGGGTGGAAGATGACCTTCTCCCTGGAATCTCCAGGGCGCCATCTGTCTGCATGAGTGGTGATGTGGGCGATCTGACCCCAAAACTCCCTAGCTACGGATCAGGAGGGGAAGTCTACAGCTGTAGGGGTAGGAAAGCTGAAAATCTCTCTGAAGGTCTCTAGTGGGACTAAGAAGTTCCGGCTCATCAGCCGATACTTCACAGATCCCTCTGTGGGTAGGTAGGAGAAGGAGCTGACGAACTCGAGTGTCGGCTCTATGTAGGCTGGGGCTCGGATCTCAGAAAACTGATCCAGCCCGACTGTGGCTATCATCCTCCTAAGGTCAGCCTCTAACCCTAGGCAGTCGAAAGCGGATACCTCCAGAAATCGCGGTGCGATAACTGGACGGCCCGCTATCCTCTCGTAATCTACCCGGCATCTCTCGTGGATAACCGGGCGGTAGGGACGGGAAGAAGAAGGGGAAGGGGAGGGTGAAGATCTGTCTCTAAGGGCTAGTATCCTATCTGAACTCATCTTCACAAATCAATCTGTCAGACCACCTCGGTTGCTGACAAGTCCCAGAAATCACCTCGGTCGAGATGCAGACCGACTGGACCGAGGCGTGCAGTTCGAATTTCCAAATCTCAGATTTCCAGTTCTTTTCCCCCTAAAATCACTACAATTGCTTCCTAAGGGGTACTTATGGGTTTCCTCAGCAGAATCAAGGGCAACCAAAGCCCAATAAACAGCAAACGAGGAGTTAGGGTTTTCGAACTTCGTTTACCTCGTTTCGGTCGAAAATGCTCAGATTTCTTGCAGATCTGTTGTTGCAATCGACTCCTCTTCCCTTTAATTGCAGTTTTGGAACAGAAATCGTCGGAAAAGAGCGAGAAACGAGAGAGAACGAGGTGCTCTGTCGCCGCGGTCGAAATGGGTGAAAAATAAAAAGTGAAAAGTAATTTTCGCTTTTTATACCGTCGCGAGATCTGCTGTCACCTCGGTCGAGATGGTCTCGACTGGACCGAGGTGGTACGGACCGAGGCGGTTCTGCAGAAACCCTAGTCGCCTCGGTTGCTTCAAGAATCAACTCGGTCGAGGTGTTCTGACAGTGACCGAGGTGCTTCTTTCTTCTCAGAATCTCGAACTTCTCTCTTTCCTGGAGTGCTCCTTCCTGTTATCTGTCCAGAACGCCAAAAACAAAGCAAAGCAAAGCAAAGCAAAAACAAAAACTATCTAAACTAGACTAGAAAACGGGAAAGAAAGCAATACCTTGGGTTGCCTCCCAAGAAGCGCTTGATTTAAGGTCGCTAGCTGGACCATAGTGCGTCTCAAAGGAGGTAGGAGGTTCCCTCACCCCATACTTCACCTCCATCGTGGGGTGAAGTAAGTAAGTCCATCAAACGCTCCAGAACGTGCAAGTGCTCGTCGGGGAATGAATCGTCTATGGGTGGGCTATCCGGCTCGCGGGAGGATTCCGGTAGCCGGCTGAGGTGGTCCGCAACTGAATTCTCGGATCCCTTCTTATCGCGGATCTCTAGGTCAAACTCTTGGAGCAAGAGAATCCATCGAATAAGGCGCGGCTTTGCATCCTTCTTAGCCAACAAGTAACGAATGGCTGCATGGTCGGTGTAGACAATGACTTTCGCCCCTACTAGATAGGAACGAAACTTCTCGAAAGCATATACAACCGCCAATAACTCCTTCTCAGTGGTAGTGTTGATGCTAACCCTAGACTTAAGCTTAAAACAAGGATGCGAACCCGCAGTGTACGGGTCAATCGTAGTAAAAGCAAGAAAATTCCAGGGGTCGATCACAGGGACTTAGTGAAACAAAGTCCAATACGGTATGCTAGTGTTGATGCTAACCACAAGAGCAAGTATACAATCAAAGATGAATAAGATGTCAAATAAAGCAAACATGCAATTCTAGGGATTAAAGCATCTAGTTGTGGTTCCAACTCAAGATCTATAGATAAGAGGACAAAGCTGAGATTTTTGCTTGGGGAAGGTGTTACTAAAGTGGAGTAGATCACCGGGTAAGTCTTACTACACACTAATCCTAAACCGTAACTCCTATTACCGGGTAAGTCTCAAGGAATTAAGATAAAGAACTATAACCTCAAACTAACACACCATCTAAGGGAATAGAATCAACCTTTACCGGGTAAGTCTCAGGCTAACTCACAAAGATGGGATGGAAGCACACTCAAACCCCAATAAAGGACAAACCTTTATTACCTACACTTATGATCGTTGGTACACAAACTAAGGAATTACCGGGTAAGTTTCATCCTAAGCTTGCATTGAACCAGGAAGGGTGTAATAAGAATAGGATTTGGCAAACTCTAACACTTAACTCTCAGTTTAGGGTCGGATAAGTCACCTCGGTCAGCCAGTTTCCACCCCGGCCGAGATGTTCATCGACTGAACGAGATGCTTAGGGTTAAGGTTAAAGACTCGAACTTTCAGGATCCTACTGTGATTAAGATCATTCTATCATTGTTTTTCCCACAACCTTCAGCCAATCACCCTAGAATCACACAAGGAAATTAGCCACTCATCATCATAATGAAAGTATTAAATATATGGGAAGAAGGTGAATATTTGAACAAAGAAGAATTTAATGAAAACACTTCAATAACTGAATCAAATATCACACAAAATCGTTCCTTGGATAATAATCCAACAAGACAAGACAACAAGGAAAGGAATTGAAGATAATCTTACAAAACCCTCCAAAAAGCTATAAAGCTATAGTCTTCAATCTTCCTTTGACCTTCAAAGAGGTTCTTCAACTCTCTCCCAAATTGGAGTATGATGCGGCTGCTGCGTATTCTCAGCTGTAATCGGGATCGTATGCGGTGTATGCAGCCTTTTAGCCGTCCTCCCAAATTGTAGAAAATCAACCCTTTTTATAGGAAAAATAAACCTCCAAAGATAATAAATCTTAAGAAGATATTATCCCATAAATATAGGTAAAATATATATTCTGCATATCTCCTTCCTTCTAGAAGCTCAGCCCAAAAATATAGGATCACTTTCCAATTTTAAAAGATCTCAGCCAAGAATATAATATTCTCGCCGCGTCCTAGGTGTTCGCCTCGGTCGAGTCGGCGTCTCTGGATCGCCTCGGTCGAGATGAATCTCTGGGCAACCGAGGTGATTCATAACTGAGTGTAGAATCTCTCAAAACTGGTCCAAAGTAAATCTTTAATCCATGGCTATGCTTCCTGAGTGTAGCTCCAAATGACTCTTGACTCCTTTTGCTCCTTTTTGATGCAAAACGTACCATATTACCTGCAATTACAACGAAACTAGGTGTAGACCTCGATTCTCGCAAAGGTAGATGAAATGGTAGTAAAATCACATAATGTACATACAAACATGCAGATTATGAAAGATAAAACGTCCAAACAAACCCCAAAATATAGACTATAATTCATGCTATCAAAATACCCCATACTTAGCCCTTGCTTGTCCCTAAGCAAGTTCCTCATATAGAAATCAAGATAGAATGGATTATAAGTCAAGAAAATCAATGAGAAGTCCTTCAAAAATATTTTTATGGTGTGCAACTATCATAGATCACTCTAAGAGAGTACTTCCTGGAAATTAAAAACTCAATATGATCAAAACATTTTATAAATATAGGAAAGTTGTTCATCTTTGCATAAAATCATAGAATGCATAATAAATCATAATTATCAAAATTAATCATGTATAATCCGATTTAAACCGCTAAGTCAATCAACAAGCTCGAGGTCTCAAGGGCTTCCCAAAAAGAAAAGGTTTAAGAAACGCGTAGGGTAGGGATGTATGTAAGGTAATGTGGTGCTAGAATCCGGGAAAGGATGAACTTCACTTTCACTTTGACTTGCAACATCTTCCACCAATAAGCTTTGCTTATTTCACACTTTTTCTCTTTTACTTTACTTTTTGGGATGCATGGATAGAGGTGCACAATAACCGAAGCCTAGGAAATCCGCAATCATCAATTTCTTGAGATGCGTCAAACCCTTGATGCACATACCATGACCCGTTAGGAATATCGCTCAATCCGACTTTGGCAAGACACAAACACCCGGCTATGTGAATGGTGCCGAGTTACTCATCTTCATGATTGACTTCCCCAAACCTATTATTGCTTTCTAACACTTTCACTTTCAGCCACTTCTCAACTTTTGACTTGCTTTCACCACTTCGCTTGCTTCCAAATTCCCGGATAGGTAAAGGGAGGCAATATGTATATGAGGGGCTAAGCATGATCAAGAAGAAGAAGAAGAAGAAGAATGAATTGCCTTGGTCTTTCCAAGAAGAACGTGAGAGAACTTATGCTGCGGTGTCAACCTTCAAATTCAACATAATTTGGATAAAAATAAGGTATTAAACATGCCAATAATTTCAAACAAAGCATTTAGCAACTTAAACATATCATAAAACATTTCAAACATATAAAGAATTTAAATCCAGTCGGTAAACAAAATCTTCACTGAGATCATATCCAGATAAGTAACACAAAAATCGTTTTCGAAAACTCTCAGTTAACCCACCTCGGTCGAGATGTTCTTGGTTCAACCGAGGTGAAACACCTCGTTTTGCCAGAACTGTCCCGGTCGAGGTCAAAAAATTTTTTTTAAAACCAGTTTTCTTTCAGTTTCGACGTTTTTCTCAATCAAATAACCTATAAGTATGCATGCAATCTCAGATAAACATATAAATGCAAAAGTGAAGCATAAATATAAATATCCGATAAAATGTCATACATCAAAAGTATCGAATACAAATAGTCACGTAGTCAAATAATACATATAAATACCCCATACTTGAGACACACTGTCCCAGTGGGTATAATAAAAGTCTAAGTGAAAGAGGACTCACCGGATAAAGAGCCGAACTGCATAAAAATATAATAAATAAAACTCTGCAGCTCCTCAGTAGTCCTGATCCGGTGGTGGTGGTGGTGGTACATAAGGATACTGGGTCGGATCGAATGGATAGCCCATAGTCTGCTGGAACTGTAGCTCCATCATCCTACGCTGATAGTGCTGCCCCTCCAACATCTGCTGAGTCCAGCTGTCAAGGTGTCGGTGCTGGGCGGCAAACCTCTCATGCATGTCTACTGTAAGGGCAGCATATGAGTCTATCATCTGCTCTGTCAACTCGTCGATCCGACGATGAGCCTCTGCATCTCTGTGACGGCGTGTCCGACGTCTAGTAGATCTAACGGGAGGTGCAGCAGGTGCAGGCTCAGTATCCTCCTCATCCTCATCCAAATCAATAATGGGAGGCGCGCTCGTCCCAGCTGTATCTGTCCCTGTGTCCATCGGGACGCCGCCTCCTCTCTCCTCAACTGTCTCGTCATCATCCTCCTCATCAGCCTCCTCAGCCTCCTCAGCAGCTGCAGCAGCAGCAGCTGCTCCCTCTCTGTAGTCCTCCATCAGCGGGACCCATGCAGCCTGCCAGAAATGCGGGTCGGCGACAGAAAACTGTGCAGACCATCTGATGCCCTGAGGCGCTGTCCGCTCCCAAGGCATGGCAACATACGGTGTAGTCAGCCCACGAGGAACAAGAATCCGCCTCGTGATCATCTCCTGCAGACCTAGCGGCTTCGGAGCCGCCGCCAATGTGCAAATACTGAGATCCATCCCGTGGTAGGAGGCGATGTGGGTGACTAGACCTCCACAGCAAATATCACCCTTCCCTTTGGCCTTGATCCTGTGCAGATCCTCTGCCAGCATCAAGCCAAAGTCAGGGTATCCTCCCGTGACCATGCAGTATAGTGAGAATAGCTCCCCCTGTCTGATCTTCTGGGGCGTCTCAGTACGCGCCAGAAGCATCTCGCTGAATATCCGGTGGGCGAGTCTGAAAGCTGGGTGGAAGATGACCTTCTCCCTGGAATCTCCAGGGCGCCATCTGTCTGCATGAGTGGTGATGTGGGCGATCTGACCCCAAAACTCCCTAGCTACGGATCAGGAGGGGAAGTCTACAGCTGTAGGGGTAGGAAAGCTGAAAATCTCTCTGAAGGTCTCTAGTGGGACTAAGAAGTTCCGGCTCATCAGCCGATACTTCACAGATCCCTCTGTGGGTAGGTAGGAGAAGGAGCTGACGAACTCGAGTGTCGGCTCTATGTAGGCTGGGGCTCGGATCTCAGAAAACTGATCCAGCCCGACTGTGGCTATCATCCTCCTAAGGTCAGCCTCTAACCCTAGGCAGTCGAAAGCGGATACCTCCAGAAATCGCGGTGCGATAACTGGACGGCCCGCTATCCTCTCGTAATCTACCCGGCATCTCTCGTGGATAACCGGGCGGTAGGGACGGGAAGAAGAAGGGGAAGGGGAGGGTGAAGATCTGTCTCTAAGGGCTAGTATCCTATCTGAACTCATCTTCACAAATCAATCTGTCAGACCACCTCGGTTGCTGACAAGTCCCAGAAATCACCTCGGTCGAGATGCAGACCGACTGGACCGAGGCGTGCAGTTCGAATTTCCAAATCTCAGATTTCCAGTTCTTTTCCCCCTAAAATCACTACAATTGCTTCCTAAGGGGTACTTATGGGTTTCCTCAGCAGAATCAAGGGCAACCAAAGCCCAATAAACAGCAAACGAGGAGTTAGGGTTTTCGAACTTCGTTTACCTCGTTTCGGTCGAAAATGCTCAGATTTCTTGCAGATCTGTTGTTGCAATCGACTCCTCTTCCCTTTAATTGCAGTTTTGGAACAGAAATTGTCGGAAAAGAGCGAGAAACGAGAGAGAACGAGGTGCTCTGTCGCCGCGGTCGAAATGGGTGAAAAATAAAAAGTGAAAAGTAATTTTCGCTTTTTATACCGTCGCGAGATCTGCTGTCACCTCGGTCGAGATGGTCTCGACTGGACCGAGGTGGTACGGACCGAGGCGGTTCTGCAGAAACCCTAGTCGCCTCGGTTGCTTCAAGAATCAACTCGGTCGAGGTGTTCTGACAGTGACCGAGGTGCTTCTTTCTTCTCAGAATCTCGAACTTCTCTCTTTCCTGGAGTGCTCCTTCCTGTTGTCTGTCCAAAAACCCAAAAACAAAGCAAAGCAAAGCAAAAACAAAAACTATCTAAACTAGACTAGAAAACGGGAAAGAAAGCAATACCTTGGGTTGCCTCCCAAGAAGCGCTTGATTTAAGGTCGCTAGCTGGACCATGGTGCGTCTCAAACGAGGTGGGGGGTTCCCTCACCCCATACTTCACCTCCATCGTGGGGTGAAGTAAGTAAGTCCATCAAACGCTCCAAAACGTGCAAGTGCTCGTCGGGGAATGAATCGTCTATGGGTGGGCTATCCGTCTCGCGGGAGGATTCCGGTAGCCGGCTGAGGTGATCCGCAACTGAATTCTCGGATCCCTTCTTATCGCGGATCTCTAGGTCAAACTCCTGGAGCAAGAGAATCCATCGAATAAGGCGCGGCTTGGCATCTTTCTTAGCCATCAAGTAGCGTATGGCTGCGTGGTCGGTGTAGACAATGACTTTCGCCCCTACTAGGTAGGAACGAAACTTCTCGAAAGCATATACAACCGCCAATAACTCCTTTTCTGTGGTAGCGTAGTGGCGTTGTGCTTCATCTAGCGTCTTGCTAGCATAGTAAATGGCGGTGGTCCGTCCATCCTTCTTTTGCCCAAGCACCGCTCCTACGGCTACATCGCTAGCGTCGCACATGACCTCAAAGGGCAAGGTCCAATCAGGAGGTTGGATAATGGGAGCGGAGATCAACGCTTCCTTAATCCTGTAAAAAGCATCAAGACACTCCTCCATGTGCAAGGCTTGCTTCTCAATGAAGTCCCAAGCCTCATCAACCGCCATATCCATGAATGTGCCGGCGGAGAGTAGTTGGAGATTAAACTGGGTGTTTCCGTCCAGTCCTTTGAAGTAGATCTCCAACAACTCGATCTTTGGAATCCCATGATGTGGGCAATCCAAAAGGATATCCTTGAACCGCTCCCATGATTTGGACAAGCTCTCCTTGTCCTTCATGATGAAAGCATTGATCTTCCCTCTCATTTCAGCAGTCTTTGAGGGGGGAAAGAATTTGGTCAAGAATTCCGTAGTCATCTCTTCCCATGTGCTGATCTTTCCTGCAGGAAGAGATTGATACCAAGTAAGAGCTCTATCTTTAAGAGAAAAGTAGAAAGGTCTTAGCTTGTAGTTGTTATTTTCAATTCTAGGAGGTCGCAAGGTCTCCATCAAGATCTCGTAGTTTTGAAGATGTTGATGCGGCGACTCCTTCTCCAGCCCTCCGAATTGACATTGGCGAATCATGGCCAGAACTTGCGGTCGAAGTTCGTAGTCATGATCCGCTGGATCTCCTAGGTTCACTCCCGGACGCCTCAGCTGTTGATTTGGGTCCATCCTTTGACCTAGGGTTTGTGGAATCCCTGCAAGAAGAACATCTCGGATTGGCATCCGAAGCGGATGCACATCGGCCGGGGCGTCAGGTACTGGAATCTGCCTCGGTCGAGGATCAACTACTGGATCCTGCATCGGTCGAGGTTGAATCTGGTTCCGAATTGCTGCAATCTCAGCTTCGATTGCTGCAGTCCTGGCCTGATTCTCCTCTTTCTCTTGCCTTAGCTCTTCTTGACTGAGACGTAGCAACTTCTGCGTCTCTCTCAACTGGGCCGCAAGATCGTGATCGTCTTGTTGGGCCATCTTCGCTTCTCTTAAGCGTCTCTTGTACGTCTTTTCTGGTTCGGGATCGTAAGGAACGATTTCCTTTCCAGTGCGGGTTCTTCGCATATACCTAAGAAAGAACCTGCAAAAGTCACTCAAGTAGAGTGGTAAGACAACACGGGGCAAATGCCCCAAGAGCAAACCGTACCGGCTCGGTCTAGACCAAATCCCCGGCAACGGCGCCAAAAACTTGTTCGCTCCAAACGGTGTGTGCAAGCTTTAAATTTATAACCCTAGACTTAAGCTTAAAACAAGGATGCGAACCCGCAGTGTACGGGTCAATCGTAGTAAAAGCAAGAAAATTCCAGGGGTCGATCACAGGGACTTGGTGAAACAAAGTCCAGTACGGTGTGCTAATGTCAATGCTAACCACAAGAGCAAGTAATACAATCAAAGATGAATAAGATGTCAAATAAAGCAAACATGCAATTCTAGGGATTAAAGCATCTAGTTGTGGTTCCAACTCAAGATCTATAGATAGGCGGACAAAGCTGAGATTTTTGCATGGGGAGGATGTTTCTAAAGTGGAGTAGATCACCGGGTAAGTCTCACTACACACTAATCCTAAACCGCAACTCCTATTACCGGGTAAGTCTCAAGGAATCAAGATAAAGAACTATAACCTCAAACTAACATACCATCTAAGGGAATAGAATCAACCTTTACCGGGTAAGTCTCAGGCTAACTCACAAAGATGGGATGGAAGCACACTCAAACCCCAATAAAGGATAAACCTTTATTACCTACACTTATGATCGTTGATACACAAACTAAGGAATTACCGGGTAAGTCTCATCCTAAGCTTGCATTGAACCAGGAAGGTGTAATAAGAATAGGATTTGGCAAACTCTAACACTTAACTCTCAGTTTAGGGTCGGATAAGTCACCTCGGTCAGAAGAATTCCACCCCGGCCGAGATGTTCATCAACCGAACGAGATGCTTAGGGTTAAGGTTAAAGACTCGAGCTTTCAGGATCCTACTGGAATCTAAGATTATTCTATCATTGTTTTTCCCACAACCTTCAGCCAATCACCCTAGAATCACACAAGGAAATTAGCCACTCATCATCATAATGAAAGTATTAAATATATGGAAGAAGGTGAATATTTGAACAAAGAAGAATTTAATGAAAACACTTCAATAGCTGAATCAAATATCACACAAAATCGTTCCTTGGATAATAATCCAACAAGACAAGACAACAAGGGAAGGAATTGAAGACAATCTTACAAAACCCTCCAAAAAGCTATAAAGCTATAGTCTTCAATCTTCCTTCAACCTTCAAAAAGGTTCTTCAAATCTCTCCCAAATTGGAGTAGGATGCGGCTGCTGCGCGTGTATGCGAGGTTTCCAGCTGTAAGCGGTTTGTATGCGGCCTCCTCAAATTGTGGAAAATCAACCCTTTTTATAGGAAAATAAACCTCCAAAGATAATAAATCTTAAGAAGATATATTCCCATAAAAATAGGTAAAATATATGATTCTGCATATCTCCTTCCTTCTAGAAGCTCAGCCCAAAAATATAAGATCACTTTCCAATTTTAAAAGATCTCAGCCAAGAATAAAATATTCTCGCCGCGTCCTAGGTGTTCGCCTCGGTCGAGTCGGCGTCTCTGGATCGCCTCGGTCGAGATGAATCTCTGGTCAACCGAGGTGACTCATAACTGAATGTAGAATCTCTCAAAACTGGTCCAAAGTAAATCTTCAATCCATGGCTATGCTTCCTGAATGTAGCTCCAAATGACTCTTGACTCCTTTTGCTCCTTTTTGATGCAAAACGTACCATATTACCTGCAATTACAACGAAACTAGGTGTAGACCTCGATTCTCGCAAAGGTAGATGAAATGGTAGTAAAATCACATAATGTACATACAAACATGCAGATTATGAAAGATAAAACGTCCAAACAAACCCCAAAATATAGACTATAATTCATGCTATCAAAATATGAAAATATCCGGTACATCATAAGTCAAATAAGTCAGATAATACATCAACTACCCCATACTTGAGACACACTGTCCCAGTGGGTGTAATAAAAGTCTGAAAGAAAGGAGGACTCACCGGATAAAGAGCCGAACTGCATAAAAATAAAATAAATAAAATCCTGCAGCTCCTCAGAAGTCCTGATCCGGTGGTGGTGGTGGAATGTAAGGGTACAAAGTAGGGTCATAGGGATAGCCCATGACATGCTGGAACTGTAGCTGAGCCATCATGTGCTGATGATGCTGCCGCTCCTGCATCTCCCGGATATCCAAAGAAAGTGCAGCATAAGTGTCGATAACCTGATCTGTCAGGTCATCAATCCGTCGGTGTGCTGCTCTGTCTCTAACCCTCTGCCTCCTGCGCCTAGCGGGCCTGACTGGAGAAGTCTCAGCCGGCGCTGGCTCAGTGTCCTCCTCGTCCTCATCAAGATCAATAATGGGAGGCGCGCTCGTCCCAGCAGTGTCCGTCCCTGTGTCCATCGGGACGCCGCCTCCTCTCTCCTCAACTGTCTCGTCATCATCCTCCTCGTCAGCCTCCTCTGCCTCCTCTGCAGCTGCAGCAGCAGCAGCTGCTCCCTCTCTGTAGTCCTCCATCAGCGGGACCCATGCAGCCTGCCAGAAATGCGGGTCGGCGACAGAAAACTGTGCAGACCATCTGATGCCCTGAGGCGCTGTCCGCTCCCAAGGCATGGCAACATACGGAGTAGTCAACCCACGAGGAACAAGAATCCGCCTCGTGATCATCTCCTGCAGACCTAGCGGCTTCGGAGCCGCCGCCAATGTGCAAATACTGAGATCCATCCCGTGGTAGGAGGCGATGTGGGTGACTAGACCTCCACAACAAATATCACCCTTCCCTTTGGCCTTGATCCTGTGCAGATCCTCTGCCAGCATCAAGCCAAAGTCAGGGTATCCTCCCGTGACCATGCAGTATAGTGAGAATAGCTCCCCCTGTCTGATCTTCTGGGGCGTCTCAGTACGCGCCAGAAGCATCTCGCTGAATATCCGGTGGGCGAGTCTGAAAGCTGGGTGGAAGATGACCTTCTCCCTGGAATCTCCAGGGCGCCATCTGTCTGCATGAGTGGTGATGTGGGCTATCTGACCCCAAAACTCCCTAGCTACGGATCGGGAGGGGAAGTCTACAGCTGTAGGGGTAGGAAAGCTGAAAATCTCTCTGAAGGTCTCTAGTGGGACTAAGAAGTTCCGGCTCATCAGCCGATACTTCACAGATCCCTCTGTGGGTAGGTAGGAGAAGGAGCTGACGAACTCGAGTGTCGGCTCTATGTAGGCTGGGGCTCGGATCTCAGAAAACTGATCCAGCCCGACTGTGGCTATCATCCTCCTAAGGTCAGCCTCTAACCCTAGGCAGTCGAAAGCGGATACCTCCAGAAATCGCGGTGCGATAACTGGACGGCCCGCTATCCTCTCGTAATCTACCCGGCATCTCTCGTGGATAACCGGGCGGTAGGGATGGGAAGAAGAAGGGGAAGGGGAGGGTGAAGATCTGTTTCTAAGGGCTAGTATCCTATCTGAACTCATCTTCACAAATCAATCTGTCAGACCACCTCGGTTGCTGACAAGTCCCAGAAATCACCTCGGTCGAGATGCAGACCGACTGGACCGAGGCGTGCAGTTCGAATTCCAATTCTCAGATTTCCAGTTCTTTTCCCCCTAAAATCACTACAATTGCTTCCTAAGGGGTACTTATGGGTTTCCTCAGCAGAATCAAGGGCAACCAAAGCCCAATAAACAGCAAACGAGGAGTTAGGGTTTTCGAACTTCGTTTACCTCGTTTCGGTCGAAAATGCTCAGATTTCTTGCAGATCTGTTGTTGCAATCGACTCCTCTTCCCTTTAATTGCAGTTTTGGAACAGAAATCGTCGAAAAAGAGCGAGAAACGAGGGAGAACGAGGTGCTCTGTCGCCGCGGTCGAAATGGGTGAAAAATAAAAAGTGAAAAGTAATTTTCGCTTTTTATACCGTCGCGAGATCTGCTGTCACCTCGGTCGAGATGGTCTCGACTGGACCGAGGTGGTACGGACCGAGGCGGTTCTGCGGAAACCCTAGTCGCCTCGGTTGCTTCAAGAATCAACTCGGTCGAGGTGTTCTGACAGTGACCGAGGTGCTTCTTTCTTCTCAGAATCTCGAACTTCTCTCTTTCCTGGAGTGCTCCTTCCTGTTGTCTGTCCAAAAACCCAAAAACAAAGCAAAGCAAAGCAAAAACAAAAACTATCTAAACTAGACTAGAAAACGGGAAAGAAAGCAATACCTTGGGTTGCCTCCCAAGAAGCGCTTGATTTAAGGTCGCTAGCTGGACCATGGTGCGTCTCAAACGAGGTGGATCGGTGCGACCTCCTCAACCGGCGTTTCCGGTTGGTACTTCTTAAGTCTATGACCGTTGACCTTGAAGCTTCCGCTAGTTTCGCCCCATATCTCAACTGCACCATGAGGGAAAACGTGTTTTACAACGTAAGGTCCGGTCCATCTAGATTTCAACTTACCTGGAAAAAGACGGAGGCGGGAGTTGAAGAGTAGAACTAAATCTCCTTCGTTAAGCTCCTTTGGAACGATACGCTTGTCATGCCATCTCTTCGTCCTTTCCTTGTAGATCTTGGCATTCTCATAGGCGTTCAAACGCAGCTCTTCCAGCTCGTTAAGTTCCAATAGTCGCTTCTCACCAGCCTCCTTAATGTCAAAGTTCAACCATTTGATGGCCCAATACGCTTTGTGCTCCAACTCAACGGGCAAGTGGCAAGATTTCCCATACACCAAATTATAAGGGGTGGTGCCTATAGGAGTCTTGAATGCGGTCCTGTACGCCCAAAGAGCATCGTCTAATTTCATGGACCAATCCTTCCTTGTCCTAGAGACGGTCTTCTCCAAAATTGCTTTGATTTCTCTGTTTGAGATCTCGACCTGTCCACTGGTTTGAGGGTGATAAGCGGTTGATACCTTGTGGGTTACCCCATACTTCGATAGAAGTGCTTTAAACTTCCGGTTGATGAAATGCGTTCCTCCATCGCTGATGATGATGCGTGGAGTTCCAAACCGTGGAAAGATAGTTCTATTCAAGAACTTCACAACCACCTTGGCGTCGTTAGTGGGAGAAGCGATGGCTTCGACCCATCTAGAGACGTAATCCACTGCAAGGAGAATGTAGAGGTTTCCTCCGGAGGATGGGAAAGGTCCCATGAAGTCAATCCCCCATACATCAAAGATTTCCACTTCTTGGATGTTGTTAAGTGGCATCTCGTTCCTCCTTGATAGGTTCCCTGTTCTTTGGCATGCATCACAAGAAACAACAAAAGATTGCACATCCTTAAATAATGTAGGCCAAAAGAAACCGGAACGCAGTACCTTGGCGCATGTTTTATCGGTGCTAGCATGCCCTCCACATGGTAGTGAGTGACAATGCTTTATGACGCTATTAACTTCGTCTTCCGGAATGCACCTTCGAAGCATCCCATCCGGTCCGCGCTTAAATAGCAGCGGCTCATCCCAGTAGTAATGTCGCACTTCCTTGAAGAATCTCTTCTTTTGGGAGTACGTCAATCCGGGTGGTATTTCCTGGCAGACAAGATAATTCACAATATCAGCATACCAAGGACCTTTATTATCAGAAAGTTGGTGGAGAGAATGATCCGCCAACTGTGGGTGAATGTCAGAGAAGGGAGTAGAAAAATTGTCATTCTCAGCAATCTCAGTTGACATTGTCTCTCTGTCGGCCTCGGTCGAGGCACAAAGGCGTTGACCGAGGTGTTCTTCAAACGCCTCGCTCGGTCCAGAAAGTGCCTCGGTCGAGGTACTGCTACTGGATCCGAGGCTGGAAATCTTCGTTTCCTGGATTAGCTTCTCAGTTTTAGCTCCTGGATCCTCTTCCAGTGCTTTTAAGCTCCGTATATCTGCATCACAAGAAGCATCTATACCTTCCTCCATTAAACTGAAGCTAATAACTCTTTCGAGTGGATCATTAATAAGGATAGAGCTCACCAATTCTCTTGATTCTTCTTCATCGTAGATGTTGAAGATATCATCAGTTATTTGCTCCCCTTTCATGGCTGCAAGTAGTGCGAACTCCACCTCATCGCCACCAACGTTGAATTTCAACTTGGCGTTCTTGCAATCCACATTGCAACCCGAAGTTGCTAGAAATGGCCTCCCGAGAATGATAGGAACAGGATAATCTGCGGGAATGTCAAGTACGACAAAATCTATGGGTAGATAGAAGTTACCTAACTTGACCGGAACGTCTTCCAAAATGCCCACGGGATGGGTGATGGAGCGATCCGCCATGTAAAGTCGAATCTTGACCGGCTTGGGCTCTCCAAGACCGATCTTAATGCATAGCTCCAGCGGAATGATGCTTACGCTGGCTCCTAGATCACATAGGGCTTCACAAGTGACATCCCCAACTTGAATGGGAATGCAAAATGAGCCGGGATCTCTCAACTTAGGTGGCATCTTCTCCTTCATGATCTTTATAAGCTCCGAAGACTTAGATGTCATCCTAACTTCACCAACATCCTCCAGCTTCCTCTTCCTTGATAGGATCTCCTTTAAGAACTTCCCGTAGGCGGGCATACCTAAAATAGCATCAAGGAAAGGGATATTAATATGGAGCTTATTCATCAAGTCAAGGAACTTACCAAAGTGCTTGTCAAGATGTGCTCTGGCTCTGGACTGGGGAAATGGAAGTGGTGGTTTATATGCAGGAGGTGGAACATAGGCTTCAGTTGTTCCTCCTGCTTTCTGTTGCACCGCCTCGGTTGGCATCTCGGTCGAGGTGTTCTTCGACTGGATCTGGACCGAGGTGGTCTGCGTCGAGCGAGGTACTGGATCTGTGGTTTTGAGTCCACTCCTCGTCGTGATGACCATGCACTGGCCCTTAGGGTTAGTTTCCGTCTTTGCTGGAAGCTTCCCTGGATCTCTTGGCGCTTCATTCGCCCTATTAGCAAGTTGTTGTTCGAAGGACTTTTGGGCCCTCGAAAATGAAGTCATAGAATTTGATAGCATGAATTATAGTCTATATTTTGGGGTTTGTTTAGACGTTTTATCTTTCATAATCTGCATGTTTGTATGTACATTATGTGATTTTACTACCATTTCATCTACCTTTGCGAGAATCGAGGTCTACACCTAGTTTCGTTGTAATTGCAGGTAATATGGTACGTTTTGCATCAAAAAGGAGCAAAAGGAGTCAAGAGTCATTTGGAGCTACATTGAGGAGCAAAAAGGAATCCTTCAGGAAGCATAGCCATGGATTAAAGATTTACTTTGGACCAGTTTTGAGAGATTCTACACTCAGTTATGATCACCTCGGTTGCCCAGAGATTCATCTCGACCGAGGCGATCCAGAGACGCCGACTCGACCGAGGCGAACACCTAGGACGCGGCGAGAATATTTTATTCTTGGGCTGAGCTTCTGGAAGGAAGGAGATATGCAGAATCATATATTTTACCTATATTTATGGGATAATATCTTCTTAAGATTTCTTATCTTTGGAGGGTCATTTTTCCTATAAAAAGGGTTGGATTTTCCACAAATCTAACATCCGCTTACAGCTGGACATCTCGCTTACACCAAAAATACGCAGCAGCCGCATCCTACTCCAATTTGGGAGAGATTTGAAGAACCTTTTTGAAGGTTGAAGGAAGATTGAAGACTATAGCTTTATAGCTTTTTGGAGGGTTTTGTAAGATTGTCTTCAATTCCTTTCCTTGTTGTCTTGTCTTATTGGATCATTATCCAAGGAACGATTTTGTGTGATATTTGATTCAGTTATTGAAGTGTTTTCATTAAATTCTTCTTTGTTCAAATATTCACCTTCTTCCCATATATTTAATACTTTCATTATGATGATGAGTGGCTAATTTCCTTGTGTGATTCTAGGGTGATTGGCTGAAGGTTGTGGGAAAAACAATGATAGAATGATCTTAATCACAGTAGGATCCTGAAAGTTCGAGTCTTTAACCTTAACCCTAAGCATCTCGTTCAGTCGATGAACATCTCGGCCGGGGTGGAAACTGGCTGACCGAGGTGGCTTATCCGATCCTTAACTGAGAGTTAATGTGTTAGAGTTTGCCAAATCCTATTCTTATTATACCTTTCTGGTTCAAAGCAAGCTTAGGATGAGACTTACCCGGTAATTCCTTAGTTTGTATACCAACGATCATAAGTGTAGGTAATAAAGGCTTGTCCTTTATTGGGGTTTGAGTGTGCTTCCATCCCATCTTTGTGAGTTAGCCTGAGACTTACCCGGTAAAGGTTGATTCTATTCCCTTAGATGGTGTGTTAGTTTGAGGTTATAGTTCTTTATCTTAATTCCTTGAGACTTACCCGGTAATAGGAGTTACGGTTTGGGATTAGTGTGTAGTGAGACTTACCCGGTGATCTACTCCACTTTAGAAACACCTTCCCCATGCAAAAATCTCAGCTTGTCCGCTTATCTATAGATCTTGAGTTGGAACCACAACTAGATGCTTTAATCCCTAGAATTGCATGTTTGCTTATTTGACATTTTATTCATCTTTGATTGTATACTTGCTCTTGTGGTTAGCATTAACACTAGCATACCGTATTGGACTTTGTTTCACTAAGTCCCTGTGATCGACCCCTGGAATTTTCTTGCTTTTACTACGATTGACCCGTACACTGCGGGTTCGCATCCTTGTTTTAAGCTTAAGTCTAGGGTTATAAATTTAAAGCTTGCACACACCGTTTGGACCGAGGTGGTACGGACCGAGGCGGTTCTGCAGAAACCCTAGTCGCCTCGGTTGCTTCAAGAATCAACTCGGTCGAGGTGTTCTGACAGTGACCGAGGTGCTTCTTTCTTCTCAGAATCTCGAACTTCTCCCTTTTCTGGAATGCTCCTTCCTGTTATCTGTCTAGAACACCAAAAACAAAGCAAAGCAAGGCAAAAACAAAAAAAACTATCTAAACTAGACTAGAAAACGGGAAAGAAAGCAATACCTTGGGTTGCCTCCCAAGAAGCGCTTGATTTAAGGTCGCTAGCTGGACCATGGTGCGTCTCAAAGGAGGTAGATCGGTGCGACCTCCTCAACCGGCGTTTCCGGTTGGTACTTCTTAAGTCTATGACCGTTGACCTTGAAGCTTCCGCTAGTTTCGCCCCATATCTCAACTGCACCATGAGGGAAAACATGTTTCACAACGTAAGGTCCGGTCCATCTAGATTTCAACTTACCTGGAAAAAGACGGAGGCGGGAGTTGAAGAGTAGAACTAAATCTCCTTCGTTAAGCTCCTTTGGAACGATACGCTTGTCATGCCATCTCTTCGTCCTTTCCTTGTAGATCTTGGCATTCTCATAGGCGTTCAAACGCAGCTCCTCCAGCTCGTTAAGTTCCAATAGTCGCTTCTCACCAGCCTCCTTAATGTCAAAGTTCAACCATTTGATAGCCCAATACGCTTTGTGCTCCAACTCAACGGGCAAGTGGCAAGATTTCCCATACACCAAATTATAAGGGGTGGTGCCTATAGGAGTCTTGAATGCGGTCCTGTACGCCCAAAGAGCATCGTCTAATTTCATGGACCAATCCTTCCTCGTCCTAGAGACGGTCTTCTCCAAAATTGCTTTGATTTCTCTGTTTGAGATCTCGACCTGTCCACTAGTTTGAGGGTGATAAGCGGTTGATACCTTGTGGGTTACCCCATACTTCGATAGAAGTGCTTTAAACTTCCGGTTGATGAAATGCGTTCCTCCATCGCTGATGATGATGCGTGGAGTTCCAAACCGTGGAAAGATAGTTCTATTCAAGAACTTCACAACCACCTTGGCGTCGTTAGTGGGAGAAGCGATGGCTTCGACCCATCTAGAGACGTAATCCACTGCAAGGAGAATGTAGAGGTTTCCTCCGGAGGATGGGAAAGGTCCCATGAAGTCAATCCCCCATACATCAAAGATTTCCACTTCTTGGATGTTGTTAAGTGGCATCTCGTTCCTCCTTGATAGGTTCCCTGTTCTTTGGCATGCATCACAAGAAACAACAAAAGATTGCACATCCTTAAATAATGTAGGCCAAAAGAAACCGGAACGCAGTACCTTGGCGCATGTTTTATCGGTGCTAGCATGCCCTCCACATGGTAGTGAGTGACAATGCTTTATGACGCTATTAACTTCGTCTTCCGGAATGCACCTTCGAAGCATCCCATCCGGTCCGCGCTTAAATAGCAGCGGCTCATCCCAGTAGTAATGTCGTACTTCCTTGAAGAATCTCTTCTTTTGGGAGTACGTCAATCCGGGTGGTATTTCCTGGCAGACAAGATAATTCACAATATCAGCATACCAAGGACCTTTATTATCAGAAAGTTGGTGGAGAGAATGATCCGCCAACTGTGGGTGAATGTCAGAGAAGGGAGTAGAAAAATTGTCATTCTCAGCAATCTCAGTTGACATTGTCTCTCTGTCGGCCTCGGTCGAGGCACAAAGGCGTTGACCGAGGTGTTCTTCAAACGCCTCGCTCGGTCCAGAAAGTGCCTCGGTCGAGGTACTGCTACTGGGTCCGAGGCTGGAAATCTTCGTTTCCTGGATCAGCTTCTCAGTTTTAGCTCCTGGATCCTCTTCCAGTGCTTTTAAGCTCCGTATATCTGCATCACAAGAAGCATCTATACCTTCCTCCATTAAACTGAAGCTAATAACTCTTTCGAGTGGATCATTAATAAGGATAGAGCTCACCAATTCTCTTGATTCCTCTTCATCGTAGATGTTGAAGATATCATCAGTTAGTTGCTCCCCTTTCATGGCTGCAAGTAGTGCGAACTCCACCTCATCGCCACCAACGTTGAATTTTAACTTGGCGTTCTTGCAATCCACATTGCAACCCGAAGTTGCTAGAAATGGCCTCCCGAGAATGATAGGAACAGGATAATCTGCGGGAATGTCAAGTACGACAAAATCTATGGGTAGATAGAAGTTACCTAACTTGACCGGAACGTCCTCCAAAATGCCCACGGGATGGGTGATGGAGCGATCCGCCATGTAGAGTCGAATCTTGACCGGCTTGGGCTCTCCAAGGCCGATCTTATTGCATAGCTCCAGCGGGATGATGCTCACGCTGGCTCCTAGATCGCAAAGGGCTTCACAAGTGACGTCCCCAACTTGAATGGGAATGCAAAATGAGCCGGGATCTCTTAATTTAGGTGGCATCTTCTCCTTCATGATCTTTATAAGCTCTGAAGACTTAGATGTCATCCTAACTTCACCAACATCCTCCAGCTTCCTCTTCCTTGATAGGATCTCTTTTAGGAACTTCCCATAGGCGGGCATACCTAGAATAGCATCAAGGAAAGGAATATTAATATGGAGCTTATTCATCAAGTCAAGGAACTTACCAAAGTGTTTGTCAAGATGTGCTCTGGCTCTGGACTGGGGGAATGGAAGTGGTGGTTTATATGCAGGAGGTGGAACATAGGCTTCAGTTGTTCCTCCTACTTTCTGTTGTACCGCCTCGGTTGGCATCTCGGTCGAGGTGTTCTTCGACTGGATCTGGACCGAGGTGGTCTGCGTCGATCGAGGTACTGGATCTGCAGTTTTGAGTCCACTCCTCGTCGTGATGGCCATGCATTGGCCCTTAGGGTTAGTTTCCGTCTTTGCTGGAAGCTTCCCTGGATCTCTTGGCGCTTCATTCGCCCTATTAGCAAGTTGTTGTTCGAAGGACTTTTGGGCCCTCGAAAATGAAGTCATAGAATTCTCCATAGCATTAAGCTTGATCAAGATTGCCTCCAGGACTGCGTCCTTCTTTTCCGGCTGAGACGAACTTGATCCTTGCCCTTGGCTCTTCAATGGAGTAGAAGAAGAAGAAGGAGGAGAGAGGAAAGGATTAGAGGAATCATTAGAGTTGGAGTTTGAATAATTGTTACCGTTGTTTTGGTTATTATTCGTTCTCCAATTGTTGCTATTGGATCCTCTATTGTTGTTGTAGTTGTTGTTTCGGGGTCCGTTGTTGTTGTTACGGTACCCGTTCTTGTTGTTGTTGTTGTTATTCCTTTGCCCTTGCTCTTCCTGCTTAGTTTGAGCCATCAATAGCTCCTTCAACTGCTTCACGTCGTTCTTCAAGGACGTGAATTGGTTGTTGTTGGTTTGAGTCTCTTGAAAGTTGACTCTTTTAACTCCACCTTCAGCTCCTTGGTGGGTGTACTTCTCCATGTGCAAGGCTTGCTTCTCAATGAAGTCCCAAGCCTCATCAACCACCATATCCATGAATGTGCCGGCGGAGAGTAGTTGGAGATTAAACTGGGTGTTTCCGTCCAGTCCTTTGAAGTAGATCTCCAACAACTCGATCTTTGGAATCCCATGATGTGGGCAATCCAAAAGGATATCCTTGAACCGCTCCCATGATTTGGACAAGCTCTCCTTGTCCTTCATGATGAAAGCATTGATCTTCCCTCTCATTTCAGCAGTCTTTGAGGGGGGAAAGAATTTGGTCAAGAATTCCGTAGTCATCTCTTCCCATGTGCTGATCTTTCCTGCAGGAAGAGATTGATACCAAGTAAGAGCTCTATCTTTAAGAGAAAAGTAGAAAGGTCTTAGCTTGTAGTTGTTATTTTCAATTCTAGGAGGTCGCAAGGTCTCCATCAAGATCTCGTAGTTTTGAAGATGTTGATGCGGCGACTCCTTCTCCAGCCCTCCGAATTGACATTGGCGAATCATGGCCAGAACTTGCGGTCGAAGTTCGTAGTCATGATCCGCTGGATCTCCTAGGTTCACTCCTGGACGCCTCAGCTGTTGATTTGGGTCCATCCTTTGACCTAGAGTTTGTGGAATCCCTGCAAGAAGAACATCTCGGATTGGCATCCGAAGCGGATGCACATCGGCCGGGGCGTCAGGTACTGGAATCTGCCTCGGTCGAGGATCAACTACTGGATCCTGCATCGGTCGAGGTTGAATCTGGTTCCGAATTGCTGCAATCTCAGCTTCGATTGCTGCAGTCCTGGCCTGATTCTCCTCTTTCTCTTGCCTTAGCTCTTCTTGACTGAGACGTAGCAACTTCTGCGTCTCTCTCAACTGGGCCGCAAGATCGTGATCGTCTTGTTGGGCCATCTTCGCTTCTCTTAAGCGTCTCTTGTACGTCTTTTCTGGTTCGGGATCGAAAGGAACGATTTCCTTTCCAGTGCGGGTTCTTCGCATATACCTAAGAAAGAACCTGCAAAAGTCACTCAAGTAGAGTGGTAAGACAACACGGGGCAAATGCCCCAAGAGCAAACCGTACCGGCTCGGTCTAGACCAAGTCCCCGGCAACGGCGCCAAAAACTTGTTCGCTCCAAACGGTGTGTGCAAGCTTTAAATTTATAACCCTAGACTTAAGCTTAAAACAAGGATGCGAACCCGCAGTGTACGGGTCAATCGTAGTAAAAGCAAGAAAATTCCAGGGGTCGATCACAGGGACTTAGTGAAACAAAGTCCAATACGGTATGCTAGTGTTGATGCTAACCACAAGAGCAAGTATACAATCAAAGATGAATAAGATGTCAAATAAAGCAAACATGCAATTCTAGGGATTAAAGCATCTAGTTGTGGTTCCAACTCAAGATCTATAGATAAGAGGACAAAGCTGAGATTTTTGCTTGGGGAAGGTGTTACTAAAGTGGAGTAGATCACCGGGTAAGTCTTACTACACACTAATCCTAAACCGTAACTCCTATTACCGGGTAAGTCTCAAGGAATTAAGATAAAGAACTATAACCTCAAACTAACACACCATCTAAGGGAATAGAATCAACCTTTACCGGGTAAGTCTCAGGCTAACTCACAAAGATGGGATGGAAGCACACTCAAACCCCAATAAAGGACAAACCTTTATTACCTACACTTATGATCGTTGGTACACAAACTAAGGAATTACCGGGTAAGTCTCATCCTAGGCTTGCTTTGAACCAGGAAAGGTGTAATAAGAATAGGATTTGGCAAACTCTAACACTTAACTCTCAGTTTAGGGTCGGATAAGTCACCTCGGTCAGAAGAATTCCACCCCGGCCGAGATGTTCATCGACTGAACGAGATGCTTAGGGTTAAGGTTAAAGACTCGAACTTTCAGGATCCTACTGTGATTAAGATCATTCTATCATTGTTTTTCCCACAACCTTCAGCCAATCACCCTAGAATCACACAAGGAAATTAGCCACTCATCATCATAATGAAAGTATTAAATATAGGGGAAGAAGGTGAATATTTGAACAAAGAAGAATTTAATGAAAACACTTCAATAACTGAATCAAATATCACACAAAATCGTTCCTTGGATAATAATCCAACAAGACAAGACAACAAGGAAAGGAATTGAAGATAATCTTACAAAACCCTCCAAAAAGCTATAAAGCTATAGTCTTCAAATCTTCCTTCAACCTTCAAAAAGGTTCTTCAACTCTCTCCCAAATTGGAGTAGGATGCGGCTGCTGCGCTTGTAAACCCTGATCGGTGGTATATCGTGATGTATGCAGCCTCTAAGCATGATCGGATTTGTGGAAAATCCAATCCTTTTTATAGGAAAAATAAACCTCCAAAGATAATAAATCTTAAGAAGATATTATCCCATAAATATAGGTAAAATATATGATTCTGCATATCTCCTTCCTTCTAGAAACTCAGCCCAAAAATATAAGATCACTTTCCAATTTTAAAAGATCTCAGCCAAGAATAAAATATTCTCGCCGCGTCCTAGGTGTTCGCCTCGGTCGAGTCGGCGTCTCTGGATCGCCTCGGTCGAGATGAATCTCTGGGCAACCGAGGTGATTCATAACTGAGTGTAGAATCTCTCAAAACTGGTCCAAAGTAAATCTTTAATCCATGGCTATGTTTCCTGAATGTAGCTCCAAATGACTCTTGACTCCTTTTGCTCCTTTTTGATGCAATACGTACCATATTACCTGCAATTACAACGAAACTAGGTGTAGACCTCGATTCTCGCAAAGGTAGATGAAATGGTAGTAAAATCACATAATGTACATACAAACATGCAGATTATGAAAGATAAAACGTCCAAACAAACCCCAAAATATAGACTATAATTCATGCTATCAAAATACCCCATACTTAGCCCTTGCTTGTCCCTAAGCAAGTTCCTCATATAGAAATCAAGATAGAATGGATTATAAGTCATGAAAATCAATGAAAAGTCTTTCAAAAATATTTTTATGGTGTGCAACTATCATAGATCACTCTAAGAGAGTACTTCATGGAATTAAAAACTCAATATGATCAAAACATTTTATAAATATAGGAAAGTTGTT
This sequence comes from Fagopyrum esculentum, assembly GCA_033239045.1. Lineage (NCBI taxonomy): Eukaryota > Viridiplantae > Streptophyta > Magnoliopsida > Caryophyllales > Polygonaceae > Fagopyrum > Fagopyrum esculentum. The sequence continues at coordinate 121,559,835 of BSUD01000004.1, forward strand.
CATCTTTGCATAAAATCATAGAATGCATAATAAATCATAATTATCAAAATTAATCATGTATAATCCGATTTAAACCGCTAAGTCAATCAACAAGCTCAAGGTCTCAAGGGCTTCCCAAAAGAAAAGGTCAAGAAACGTGTAGGGTAGGGATGTATGTAAGGTAATGTGGTGCTAGAATCCGGGAAAAGGATGAACTTCACTTTCACTTTGACTTGCAACATCTTCCACCAATAAGCTTTGCTTATTTCACACTTTTTCTTTTTACTTTACTTTTTGGGATGCATGGACAGAGGTGCACAATAACCGAAGCCTAGGAAATTCGCAATCATCAATTTCTTGAGATGCATCAAACCCTTGATGCACATACCATGACCCGTTAGGAATATCGCTCAATCCGACTTTGGCAAGACACAAACACCCGGCTATGTGAATGGTGCCGAGTTACTCATCTTCATGATTGACTTCCCCAAACCTATTATTGCTTTCTAACACTTCACTTCCAGCCCACTCTTCAATTTTAACTTGCTTTCACCACTTCGCTTGCTTCCAAATTCCCGGATAGGTAAAGGGAGGCAAAATGTATATGAGGGGCTAAGCATGATCAAGAAGAAGAAGAAGAAGAGAATGAATTGCCTTGGTCTTTCCAAGAAGAATGTGAGAGAACTTAACCTGCGGTGTCAACCTTCAAATTCAACATAATTTGGATAAAAACAAAGTATTAAACATGCTAATAATTTCAAACAAAGCACTTAGCAACTTAAACATATTATAAAACCTTTCAAACACATAAAGAATTTAAAACCAGTAGGTAAACAAGATCTTCACCGAGATCATATCCAGATAAGTAATACAAAATTGTTTTCGAAAACTTTCTGTTACGCACCTCGGTCGAGATGTTCTTGGTTCAACCGAGGTGGAATGCCTCGTTTCGCCAGAACTGTCCCGGTCGAGGTCAAAAAAAATTTTTTAAATACCAAATTTTTTTTTCTTTTCGGTTTGGTTTTGACGTTTTTCTCAATCAAATAATCTGTAGGTATGCATGTAATATCAGATAATCATATAAAGGCAAGTGAAGCATAAATATGAAAGTATCCGATGAATATAATACATCAAAAGTATCGAATACATCAAGTAGTCACGTAGTCAAATAATACAGACAAATACCCCATACTTGAGACACACTGTCCCAGTGGGTATAATAAAAGTCTAAGGACAGGATACTCACCGAACATAGCTAAGCTGCATGAAGAAGTAAGAAACAGCTCCAAGATAAGACCATCTCGGTTGGCGAAGCACATATCGGTCGAGGTGTTCTGACAGTCCCCGAGATGTATCTCAGTAAAGCTCGTTTCCTCAACTTCTCGAAATTTTGTTCTTCCAGTGTAGCTCCTGAACTGTGATCCTTCCTTTTTGGAATACCTGGTTGTTGTCTAGAGGAAAACAAAAACAAAGCAACTATCTAAACTGAACTAGAAAAGGGAGAAGAAAGCAATACCTTGGGTTGCCTCCCAAGAAGCGCTTGGTTTAAGGTCGCTAGCTGGACCCTTCTCCATAGAATTACTCAATGCACTTCGAACGTTGTGGAGTGCTCATCACATCCATCATAAGAGTCTTCCAAAAAGGTTCCGGTTCCTAATTTCACCGGCAAATGGTAAGATCTCCCACGTACAAGCTTGTACGGTTTGATTCTCACCGGAATTCTTCTAGATTTCCTGCACTTCAATGGGACATAATCTACCCTCGTGTCCCATCCTTTCCTGGATCGAGAAAACAGTTTCTCGAGAATCATAGCAGCTTCCCCATCTAGAACTTGGGGATGGTACAAGGTCCTGAGCATGCGAGGGACCCCATACTTGAACAAGAAACACTTCATCGCCTTAACGGTGTAGTGCTTGCGAACTTCACTCCTTATAATCCAAGGAGTATCTTCCTCCAACAGTTTCAAGGGAGGTTTCATCTTGATCTTAGGAGGTTCTTTCGGAAGAGACCTCCAACTCTCCGGTGTCTTCCTGAAAAATTCAGAAATATTAATAGGGAATTCAAATGAAGTAGGAGAACGTACCTTGCAAAGTTCTCCAAAGCTTGAGGCAAGTTTCGTGTTGGGTTGATAATCCACCCACGAAATCTCTCTCAGTTCAGCTGGTCTTTCTTCCACCTTGACCACAATCTCAGTAATTTGGCCAAAGTCTTCTGCATCTGCCTCTTCCGGTTCTGCAGGTTCTTCTTTCATCTCGACCGAGGTTACTTCCACCTCGACCGAGGTCTCAACAGTCAGATCGAGATCTTCCACATCTTCTCCCTCTAAAGCTTCAGGAGAAACTTCTGGTTTGACTGGATGTATGCTCGAAACGTGCAACACTTCCTTATGCTCCTCTTCCGGCTTAGCATAGGATAGGGTGCTTTCCTTGAGCTCCGTCACCTTCTTCATCAACTTCTCCAATCTTGATTCGAGAGAGTCTTCGAAAGGTTGCTCATAAATGTTTTTAGGGACATTCTTCTCATCCCATATCGCAAGTTCATGTTGAATGGCCTCTTCTCTTTCCCATTCATTGTTGAACCAATAGAAGGAGTACTTCTCCTCCAAGTATTCATAATGATCCGCCCTAGCACTTTGTCTTGCTATCCAGGCTGGATCAAACATAGCCATCAGAAATCCTGAAAACTACAAAACTCATAGAAAGAGTAGTTAGTAGCAACACGGGGCAAATGCCCCAAGAGCAAACCGTACCGGCTCGGTCTAGACCAAGTCCCCGGCAACGGCGCCAAAAACTTGTTCGCTCCAAACGGTGTGTGCAAGCTTTAAATTTATAACCCTAGACTTAAGCTTAAAACAAGGATGCGAACCCGCAGTGTACGGGTCAATCGTAGTAAAAGCAAGAAAATTCCAGGGGTCGATCACAGGGACTTAGTGAAACAAAGTCCAATACGGTATGCTAGTGTTGATGCTAACCACAAGAGCAAGTATACAATCAAAGATGAATAAGATGTCAAATAAAGCAAACATGCAATTCTAGGGATTAAAGCATCTAGTTGTGGTTCCAACTCAAGATCTATAGATAAGAGGACAAAGCTGAGATTTTTGCTTGGGGAAGGTGTTACTAAAGTGGAGTAGATCACCGGGTAAGTCTTACTACACACTAATCCTAAACCGTAACTCCTATTACCGGGTAAGTCTCAAGGAATTAAGATAAAGAACTATAACCTCAAACTAACACACCATCTAAGGGAATAGAATCAACCTTTACCGGGTAAGTCTCAGGCTAACTCACAAAGATGGGATGGAAGCACACTCAAACCCCAATAAAGGACAAACCTTTATTACCTACACTTATGATCGTTGGTACACAAACTAAGGAATTACCGGGTAAGTCTCATCCTAGGCTTGCTTTGAACCAGGAAAGGTGTAATAAGAATAGGATTTGGCAAACTCTAACACTTAACTCTCAGTTTAGGGTCGGATAAGTCACCTCGGTCAGAAGAATTCCACCCCGGCCGAGATGTTCATCGACTGAACGAGATGCTTAGGGTTAAGGTTAAAGACTCGAACTTTCAGGATCCTACTGTGATTAAGATCATTCTATCATTGTTTTTCCCACAACCTTCAGCCAATCACCCTAGAATCACACAAGGAAATTAGCCACTCATCATCATAATGAAAGTATTAAATATATGGGAAGAAGGTGAATATTTGAACAAAGAAGAATTTAATGAAAACACTTCAATAACTGAATCAAATATCACACAAAATCGTTCCTTGGATAATAATCCAACAAGACAAGACAACAAGGAAAGGAATTGAAGATAATCTTACAAAACCCTCCAAAAAGCTATAAAGCTATAGTCTTCAAATCTTCCTTCAACCTTCAAAAAGGTTCTTCAACTCTCTCCCAAATTGGAGTAGGATGCGGCTGCTGCGCTTGTAAACCCTGATCGATGGTATATCGTGATGTATGCAGCCTCTAAGCATGATCGGATTTGTGGAAAATCCAATCCTTTTTATAGGAAAAATAAACCTCCAAAGATAATAAATCTTAAGAAGATATTATCCCATAAATATAGGTAAAATATATGATTCTGCATATCTCCTTCCTTCTAGAAACTCAGCCCAAAAATATAAGATCACTTTCCAATTTTAAAAGATCTCAGCCAAGAATAAAATATTCTCGCCGCGTCCTAGGTGTTCGCCTCGGTCGAGTCGGCGTCTCTGGATCGCCTCGGTCGAGATGAATCTCTGGTCAACCGAGGTGACTCATAACTGAATGTAGAATCTCTCAAAACTGGTCCAAAGTAAATCTTTAATCCATGGTTGTGCTTCCTGAATGTAGCTCCAAATGACTCTTGACTCCTTTTGCTCCTTTTTGATGCAATACGTACCATATTACCTGCAATTACAACGAAACTAGGTGTAGACCTCGATTCTCGCAAAGGTAGATGAAATGGTAGTAAAATCACATAATGTACATACAAACATGCAGATTATGAAAGATAAAACGTCCAAACAAACCCCAAAATATAGACTATAATTCATGCTATCATCTACACGAGTTTTGGATGAATTGCAGGTAAATAGAGTTGAATTGGAAGCAAAAATGGAGCAAGGAGCACCTAGGGATGTTAAGGAAGCTAAAGGAGTCTTAGAAGGATCACAAAGAGCTAAGGAATTGCAAAGGAGAAGCATAGAAGACGAACCAAAGGAAGAGCACTTTCTGTTGAAGAAAATCGTGCCAATATATATATAAATCGGACGATTTTCATACCTTGAAATCGAACGGTTTTGCACCAAAATCGACTGGGTCGATTTTCTTCACGATTCGGCCAAATGGATAGACGACACAAAGCCCAATTATTTTGGGCTAGAGGAGAGTTTTGCCAAACGGCCCATCGGCAAGAAAGTATAGAAGAGAACCCTAGGAACGAAAACGAGGGGGTCGCACTGGATAATCTTTACACGTTTTGCAGAAATCGACGATTCTTGGAGAGAGATTGGAGAGCTTTTGCCGGAAAGTCATTCTTGATCTTTGATTGTGAGATTTCTTTATTCCATTGCGTTGTTTGTGGTTTGTGAACACGATATTGAGTTGTTTGAGAGATACATTGAACAGATTTGACGATTGTTTTACAGATTTGAAGGTTATTGAATTTTCCGTTCAAGATTTGGTTTCTTTGCGATATCTTCTTCAATAATTAATTTGATTCGATTTTGAAAATGGTTGGCTAAAACCCTTGTGATTCTGGGGAGAAGAGTTGATGATTAAGGCTTAGATGATGATAGACTGAACTCATTCAAACATTAGGACCCTGAGAATTTAGATTTTAGTTTTGCGACAAACAGGAAAATCGGGTTGTTCTTGAGGAAAATCGCCCGATTTTTCTTATGAACAGGGCGATTTATTCTTCTGACGAACTTTAATTGAATCAATCTTTAATCAAAACTAATCCTTGCCTAATTCCCAACATTGATTAACCTTATTAACCTCTAATAGAGTGTATGAAGAGACTTCAAACTTGATTCTACATTTAATAGATTAAGGTTATGAGATTTGGGTAATAAAGAGACTCAACATCCTTTATTAAGATTCTAAGTGTGCTTTCTCATCTTTACTTTGGAGAGTCATATCTTGGAGTTTTAGATAGTTAGTTTGAATATAATTCTTGTCTTTAGATCTTTCTATATTGTAGCCTCAACAACCCTTATAGAGAGAACCTATAGATTAATCATATAGGTTTCGGAACTTCATCGTACGAATCCTACCTTTGAACATTTAATCTTGGCAATATAAATTCTGTCCTATACCTATAGAAGTGTCTTGAATCGAAAGCCTAAATCGGATACTTGAATCCTTGGAATCATTTCTCTCTTTATCAAATCACAAAAGTTTTTATACTTTCACTAGATAATTGAATTCGGAATTATTCTCACCAAATCCCTGAGTTCGACTCTGGAATTCTTACCTTTCTACAGCTGATCCGTACACTGCGGGTTCGCTTTGCTTTTGAGTTCTAGATATAAATTTAAGACTTTGACGCACACCTTTAGGGGCGAACACTAAGTATGGGGTGACTCACAAGATCGCCACCCCTTATCATCCACAAACGAGTAGACAAGTGGAGATTTCGAATCTGGAGATTAAAGGAATCCTAGGGAAAACAGTTTCGAAGACAAGGAAAGATTGGTCTTTGAAGCTAGATGATGCATTGTGGGCATACCGGACTGCATACAAGACTCCCATAAGAACGACACCATACAACCTTGTGTATGGGAAGTCTTGTCACTTACCGGTAGAGCTGGAACATAAGGCGTATTGGGCGGTAAAGTGGTTGAACTTCAGCATGAAGGAAGCGGGCGAGAAGCGCCTCTTGGACCTTAATGAGCTTGAAGAACTTCGCTTAAACGCGTACGAGAATGCCAAGATCTATAAGGAGAGAGCGAAACGTTGGCATGATAAGCATATCATTCCAAAGGACCTTAAAGAAGGAGATCAAGTTCTCCTCTTCAATTCAAGACTTCGTCTCTTTCCAGGTAAGCTTAAGTCTCGTTGGGTTGGACCTTATCTAATCAAACATGTTTTTCCCCATGGCGCAGTTGAAGTATGGGGTGAAAAGGGCGGAAGCTTTAAGGTGAACGGTCAACGACTCAAGAAGTATTCACCGGAACTCCAAGCTGAGGAGTTCGCACCTACTGCACTCGAATAGACGCAGGTACGGTCTAGCTACGGACCTTAAACAAGCGCTTCTTGGGAGGCAACCCAAGGTATTGCACTTACGCTTTTGTTTATCATTCTTAGATTAGATTAGTTTAGTCGTTTTTGCTTTGTTTTTGCCCTTGATACCTCCCGGTATGTTGTGTTTTTGGATGTAGGAGCAATGGAATAGGCAATGGAAAGGAAAAAGTTAGAAGGAATTGACGAAACTTGGATTTTGGCACATTACAGAGAGTTCCACGCCCTAAACCACGGTCGTGGAAGCTACAGTGACCGTAATTTGCAAAAATCTGAGAAAAATCACCAAAACCACGGTTCCGTACAAAACCACAGCCGTGGAACACCCTGAGTGACTGTGATTTTCCAAAAATTTTACGGCCACTATATAAACCAATTTCCTTCACAAAAACACCCCATTCCCCAAATCCACGCCCCTCTTCCACGACCTAAAGTCCGAAAATCCTTCCCATCCCGCATTTCTTCGTTCGAAAACCGTTTCGAGCGATTCTTGGTACTAAAGTGAAGTATTTCCGATCATCTACAAGATCCAATCAACAAATCAAGTGGACAATCCCTGCAAAAGACGGAATTTGGATTCAAAGATCCAAAAACCTAGGTTTTTCTTCTACTTCTCTACTTTGTCAATTTGGGTCTATTTCTCGCAAGAACTTAAAGACATTGCATAGGATTGAGATTGAAATTAGTCTAGGATAGGCTTTGTTGAGTTTGGTGATTGATTTGTTGAGATTTGAGCAAAACTGTGCCGAACCACGGTCCCTGTAGGTTCCACGGCCGTGGTTTTGTAGAACAGGCCGTGATTTCTTCTCTGAAATGGATTTGATAAGGAGAATGTCTACTAGAAGCAAGAAGAGGAAAGGTGATGCTTCCTCCTCTTCTAAAGTACCCCCTAGTGAGCCACCATCACCCCCACCTCTTAGAATTCCAAAAATCCATGAGGATTACCTCAATGCCTTAGAAAGGATCGAGAAGAGGGCGGTTATAGGACCGCGTTACTTAGTGCTTGAGGAGCTAGAGCCGCTGAATGTAGTGAATGACCTTACATGGCTTCTAGACAGAGCCGGGTTGATCGTCTTCTCCGCTATTAGGGAAGACGCATATGAGGAGATCACTAGGGAGTTTGTGATTTCTTTCGAGCATAGTGCTATGGATAGGACAGTTTCCTTTAGGCTGATGGAGGAGAACTACGAGTTCTCGATCTTGGGGTTCGGAACCTTCTTTGGGTTCCAGGAGACCTTCAATGGTCGTTTTCCTAGCGGTGTATACGCTAAGGATTTCTTGGAGGACATTGCCATGATTTATGCCAACGAGGACCGCTAGCAGCCAGCTGACACCAAGGCTAAGCTCATCTATCACTTAGCCTTGAAGATAGCCCATAGAGTCCTTTCTGAGTGTCTTTTCCCTAGGACCGAGACCCCTCAGAAGATTAAGACAAACGAGTTGTTCCTTCTCTACTCTATGCTGCACGGTAGACCTGCTGACTGTGCTACCCTCTTAGCCTCCACCATGATTAAGCTCAAGAATAAGAGAGCCGCAAACATTGGATATGGTGGTATGGTTACCCACATTGCTAGACAACTTGGTATAGATTTTTCTGCTTACACTAGGATTGCAGCGAGACCTTTGGGTCTCAACAATTTGATGACGAGGGGTATCATCTTCCCTAGGCACTGCGGTCCACCTACCACCGACATGCCATGGGAGGAGAGAGGAGGTAGAGGCATTCCGTGGCTCCCTGAGTATTCCATTATGGCTGGACGCCATAATTGGAAGCAGACCTTTGTTGCTATGCATGCGAATAGGTTAGTAGCACACCTCCCTACGTCCCTGATGAGGTACCGGCTGCAGATGTTGAGGAGGAGATAGAAGGAGGTGAGGAGCAGGACTTTGGCACTTTCCCGGATCAGCCGGCACACTTCCCTGACCCTCCCAGGCATTCACCACGACCAGCTGGACCTTCAGGAGCCTCTTCCTCACGCCGTGCTAGCGTGAGTGAGAGGCCGAGATGGATAGACACTCCGCCCACTTGTTACGGAGCACAGCCAGAGTGGATGGGAGCTCCACCACCATGGTACAGTCAGGCACCAGCAGCACTGGCGGCACCGACTCCACAGGACGCACCAGCATGGTACGGCCAACCACCGGCCTAGTATGAGCAGCTACCGGAGTGGGCTACCGACCTTTCTAGCTGAGTCGGTGACTTGGAGATCCGCCATGACACTCGAGATGTACGGGCTGATGAGCATGATCGGATGATGAGAGACATCTACCACCAACAGTTTGGGCGGCATTTCAGCTCCGACTTCTCCCCGTTTCCACCACCGCCACCTCCATAGTGATGAGCTTCGAGGATTGACAGTTCAGCCGCCCCACCACCGTCTTTAGTGAGTTCATTTTCCTTTTCTTCTTTTCTTTATTTCTTTTTCGAACATTGAGGACAATGTAATGTCTAAGTATGGGGTGGGGTGTGACTATGTATTGTAATAACTCTACTACATTTGCTTGCTTCTATCCATAACACTTTGCATGTTTCAATTTCATAGTCACACGTTTCATTATTGCATTGCATGAAAAAGTTTGAAAAACCCATAAAAATTTGCAAAATTTTGAAATATTTGAAAAAGTTCTTGTGCTTCTAAGACTAGAGATGACTTCTATGATAGTTCTTACTTGTGGAATGAGTTTTTGATGACATTTCTATGCTTAAACAGAATAATGAATTGAAAAAGAAATTGAATGTGTTGTTTATCCTTTCTTGCAAGTTTCATAATGTGAAAGTTCTATCTACATCATATTGAGAAATTTTAGTTGAAATCACATGATGAGTTCTTATACTTCTTATTGAAATGATTAAGGCAATCCGATTTTATTTCTTCTTTCTTTGATCATTTAGCCCCACAATGAAAGTAATTACCTCCCTTACCTATCCGGGAATTTGGAGGAGTTGATATTTGGCATGTTTGATGTGGGAGGGCCATGAAAGCAAAATTTTTGCATTCAAATAATAGAATCAATAGGTTTGGGGAAGTCAATCATGACGATGAGTAACTCGGCACCATTCACATAGCCGGGTGTTTGTGTCTTGCCAAAGTCGGATTGAGCAATATTCCTAACGAATTATGGTATGTGCATCAAGGGTTTGAGGCATCTCGAAATTGAGAAACGCCGATCTCCTAGGCTTCGGTTTTTGTGCACCTCTGTCCATCTTTCAAAAAGTAAAGTCGAAAAATAATGTGAAAAAGAAGAGAGCAAAGCTCAAAGTTGATAGTGTTGCAATTCAAAGTAAAAAGAAAAAGAGTTGGGTTATTCATTTTCCCGGATTCATACACCACATCCCTTATAAGTTTCCCTCCCTTCCGCATTCTAGACCTTACTTGAAAGTTCTTAAGATCAAAAGAATGTTATTTTGACTTGGTGATCTAAATTGAAGTTTCTTATGCTTGATTTTGACAATACTTGAAGGTTATGATGTTTGTCTTAAAGTTTAAGCGATTCATGATGTTTCTTTACTTTACATTCTTTGGTTTATGTATATAAGCGTTTCAAAGATGAACAAAGCAAGGTTTGAGGATGATCTATTGACTAAGAAGCACATTTACCAAAAAGATGTTTTTGTTTTGATATTGCATGCATATTTCATTCTAACTTGTATTTTAGTGCTTTCAAAGACCTTGCTTGGGGACAAGCAAGTGACAAGTATGGGGTATTTTGTTAGCATGAAATATTGCGATATTCTAGGCACTTATTTTAGTTGTTTTTCTCTCATTATTATGTACATGGATGGAGTTTAGAAGCAAATGTAAGCTTGTTCCCCTATTATTGTCGATATGGATGTCTACACTAGCTTTGTGTTGATTGTAGGCGAAAAGGAGCTAAATGGGAGCTATTGTGAGAGAAAAGAGAGGATTCGATCATATCCAAGGATTAGGAACACATCAAGGAAGCTAAGGAAGAAGCTAGGATGAAGAATGTCACGACACAAAGGAAACCACAAGTATTCTACACTTCCACGCCCTAAAATACGGCTGTAGAAGAGTCCACGCTCTAAACCACGGCCGTGGATCTTGCCATCATGAGTGTGGAGCATTCTAGTAAGTTACACGGCCTAAAGTACGGTCGTGGAAGTCACAAGAGACCGTAATCCATTTCCACGCTCTAAACCACGGTCGTGGAAACCCTTGAGACCGTGATTTAGGCGATCTTTTGACGAGACTTTATTTGCCACATTATTTACGTGATGGGCCTGGACGGTTATTTCTTTCCCGTCTTATAAAAAGGTCAGAAAAGAGAGTTTTGGGGATCCGCGCTTACAGCCGCTTAATCTCGCAACATTTGCGATTGATCCCGCGGAGACGCTGACGGCCGCTTACTTTGCTTGGAGCATTCTTGCCTAGGGTGGATTGAAGATCGCCGAAGGTTTTAACCTCTTTCTTAGGGTTTGACATTGGAGACAGATTGACAACCTGTTCTTCATACTTATCTTAGATCATTGTGAGGTTTTGTATTCTATATTCTGAATCCATTGATTATCACTTCTTGTGTTCGGATTTGAGAGTTGGTTTTGAAGTTTTATTAAGTATTCGAGGGTTTTCATCTTTTATTCCTTTTGATTTGAATATTGATATCATGACAATGATTGTTGGCTAAAACCCTTTAGTAATTCTAAGGTGAAGGGTTGATAGTTGTGGCTTAGATGATGATAGATCGATCGTAAATTGATTGGACCCTGAGAGTTAGAGAGATCTCGTCGACGAACCCAAATCACGGCTTGTTCTTGGGTGTCCACGGCCGTGGTTCCCAAGATCTGACCGTGATTTACCATAGTTTACGAACCTCGCTTTTACTTTGATCCAAGGTTAAAGATTAGCTTTAATTTAGTCTAGGTTTATCCTTTTCTAGGTAGTAGTGAGACTCATCACCCTCTATTTCGATTTCGAGTGTCACAACCTTAATCGTTTTAGTTAGTTTTAATCCTTGGGTTACAAGTTTGGGTATTTGAGATTATTTCTTGTTCATAGATCCTTTCTATACTGAAGCCTCAACAACCTTTATAGAGAGTGTCTTTAGATAAGTTATATAAAGTCTTAGAACTTCACCGTACATTGCTTTACTTTAGTATACATTTGCAACTCTTAACTCTGTCCTTAGTTCTTTAGTATATCTTGAATCATTGCCACAATTAGATACCTGGATCTTTAGGGTTGTTGTTTTCCCAATATTTGCAAAGCTTTACCTTTTAATTGCTCGATAACTTGAGACTGGGTTTTGTTTCACCAAATCCCTGTGATCGATACTCTGGAATATTTGCTAATCTACGTCGATCCGTACACTGCGGGTTCTCTTGCTTTTATTCTAGTTTTATAAATTTAAGACTTGATTGCACGCACGTTTTAGGGTGAACAGTTCACCCTGTGTTTCATGTGTCTTAGCTGATGGAGTACATACCAGATCCGAGACGCATCGTCAACTGTGATGACTTAGTGGTTGAGTCGGACCACACTTTTGTTGAGCACCCAAATGCAGTCTTAGAGCAAGGTGTGAGACGCCTGCGTTCGAAGGACATTCCTATGCTGAGGATACAATGGTCTTGACGAGGACATGGGGAGGCCACATGGGAGACTGAGAAAGGTATCCAGAGGAACTATCCAGAGTTTTATGTCGAGATAGATGCACCTATAAGATCCACGAGTAGATCTTAGTGCTATCTTATTGAGTGTTATGATTATGTTCTTATGTGATATGATGTGTTTTGTGCTAGCTCTGATGTGTGCATATGATCTTATTAGATCTTGTTTGCTAGCGCAAGTTATGTTTATAGCTGGAGATGGTTCTTCCTCCATGCTATCGAGATGTGATTAGGATTTAGCTAGAGATGGTTATTCCTCCATCCTATTATTTATGGACATAGTTTGAGTGGAGATGGTTTTCCACCACGCCCCACGTTATGTGCGGTTTGGTGGAGATGCTTTTCCTCCATGCCATTGTGATGTGGTTATAGGTTGGCTAAAGATGGTTTTCCTCTATGCCTTGGCTAGCATTTGTGATCTTCTTGTTGGAGTAGACGATTCCACCATGCTTGTGTTTTGAGGTTATAGAACGTTATAGGCAGTAACCTTAAGAGCGGAGATGTGATACCTCCAATAGAGAGAGTGTTCATACCTCGGTGTATGGGTCCGAGAGGATTTGAGAATTGTTCAAGTTTCGGGACAAAACTTGTTTTTAGGGGATCTGATGTAAGAGCGTTAGTTTTCTTAGGACCCCGCCCCTGCGGTTGGGCTTGGCCGCAGGTGCGGTGCACCGCCCTAACGGCACAGAGGACCCGCCCCTGCGGCTGAGGCGGCTGCAGCCGGTTTTGTTGAATCGTTTGACCCATGCTTTTGCTTTGGCTTCCTTTATAAGCTTTCTCTTCCTTCCTGGTAAGGGTTTCCTTCCATCCTTCAGCTTCCTTCTCCTCATCATGTTCTCCTTCTTCTTCCTTCTTTCCTTAGTTCTTTTCCTTGTTCTTCTTGGAAGATCTTCATGTGAGTTTTGTTTGTGTAAGTTGATGGTTGAGATGATGATCTTGATGTTGTTGCTGGTTGTGGAGGTTTGAGAGGCCAGCTTGAGAGTGGTTGTGTTGGGGTTCTGCTGTGGTAAGTTCCTTTCCCTCTTCCTCCTTCTTTTCCTCCTTTCTTCTTCTTTAGTTAGGAATTCCCACAAGATATGTTTGTGTTGATCTTTCTTGAACAATAATGGTGTATATGTATGTATATATGTATGATGATTGCCTTTGGGGCAATGAAGAAGTGAAGAGGATCGAGAGAAGGTTTGAAGAGAAGCAGAGAATCGTTCTCTGCACAGATAGCCGCCCCCGCGGATTGTAGCCTCCGCCCCCTGCGGCCAAGCCAGTGTCGCCGTTCCTGCGGCTGAGTGTCACTGCCCCTGTGGTGTATCGCCGCCCCAGCATCTTCCTGCTTCCGCATGTGTGTGTCTAGGACATACCTAGATTGGAATGGATCCTTCCTTTCCCTTTTAGCTTAGCTTGAGAGTGTAGCTAGGCAAGTGGTGTGTTTGATGAGTATGGGGATGTATATGTTGAGGTAATGCCTTAGGCATGTGTGAGTATGTTGAGATATTGAGGTTTAGATTCGAGTTATAGTTTGGTTATCGTTATGAGGTGTAGGAGATGAGTCTCCTAACCTTAGCAGAGTTTGATATTGTGTGTGCCTTGCTGATGCAGAGGCTGATCGTTTCCTCAAGGGGAAACTGTGGCGTGGTTCAAGTTACGTTGATATCAGGTAAGTCCATAGGACTTACTTAGCGAGCAGTTGTGGATTTGAGTGTTTGTGATGGTGGTGTGTGTGTGTGCATATGATTGTTGTATTTATAACCTAAACCAGACTAGGACGACCACATACGTTTATTAAGAGGCCCAAGTGTATTATGACAGGTCGTGACCACCTGTCAAAGCTCGCCGAGAGTGGAGAAGGTGCTCTGAAACTGGTACTCCAGTGGGGGAGGTAGATCCCATGTAAAACCTGTGTGAAAGGGGACAGAGGTGAGGTTCTTAAGGCTCCTCGTGCCACAAAAGAAGTTGAATTAGTAATGGAGTAACATAATCGAAGATAATAAATGGTTGTGTTCATATTCTGTTAGCTAACGGTTTATACCGTGTTTTAGATCTTCTGTAGGATAGGAAGACTGCAGAGTGAGCTAGATGGGTGATCAGCCGAGAGCTTTCGTACACTAGGTTGTGCGAGGGTTTTGGGGTGTTTTGTATATGTATGGATATGTTTGCCGTTTTGTACTCGGCTGTGATTATATTTATACAGTTTAATGTATTTGGTTTTATATTTATGTGTGCCTTGTTGTATGATCCAGTGAACTTGTTGTCAGGTTAGGGTCAGGATCCACTGTGAGATCCTACCCCAGTAGCGCCCCGAGTCCCGCGGATTTAGGGTGTTACATCCCGTATACCGTCCCACATATTATAAGTGGGATGAGACATGCTTAATCCCGCAAGAATTATGCACCGATTATATTCAACATTTGTACATGTTTTCTCTTATGTTTAAAGACACAAGTGATAAGAAAAAAAACTCGATACCGATTTACCGATTAAAGAGGCCAGCATTAGTAGTTTAATATTCAAAACGAATACAAGTTACAAAAAGTGTCTTACCGATTCATATTCAAAAAACATAGCACTGTACTACACTTCATCTTGCATTTAATATTATTTTAAAAGTGTATAAGTGTATAACCGTGTAAAACAATTAGTGTTTACTAATCTTTTAGTATTTTATTACTTTTATAATTCTTATCAATATAAAATTATAATTATATATATTATTCATCTATATAATATTTTTTTAAATATAAAAATATCATTTTTATATATACAGGAGGAGACGAGATTAACCAAGAAGAGAAGTTTTCGTCCATGTCTCGTCGAGTAGTTGTGATAGTGTCTAGAGCATGCGATGACCGCCAGGCGGGAAAGCCGATAGTGAAGCGTACGCACTGGAATCGTGAACCCAGACAAATTGCGCGCGAGCGGTAGCCTTGATCGAGACGAAATTAATTGGGATTTATGTTCACCCTTACTTTGGAACATTCATCTCTGACTTTCCGGTCCGGTGGGACCAAGGGCCGGTCCAATGCCATCACATGATTGTTTTGGCGGGCAGATCTACCCAAATGTAAACATGTGGGTAACTCACCCAACCTCCGATTCGTGATTTTAATTATGAGCACCATCTCTCTTGTCCAATGTTTAACTACTCCGACGCCGACTTCAAATTCGTGATATCTCAATAAACTTTTTTTATAGAGTATGGATCCCGGATTTGGCTGCCGTCATCAATCTTTTGAGGTTCCTGAGTAATATGCCGGTTACTAAGAAATTCTTCATTTGCTCTTGTTTTGGAATCACATGATTGTTTGATTCTGGGCGATAACTTGTCTGGTCTAGTATTCATTTTTGAATCCCATCATTGCTTAATTGCTAGAAATTACAGAACACACAAGCTGTTTGATGAAATGCTTGAAAGAAAATGTCATGGTCCTTGTATGCTGTTACCAATATTCTTTCTTCCTTCTCTCATAGTTACATGTTGTAAAGCCTGAATTGTAATCAAAATTCTTCATTTGCTATAATGACACGCACAAGTTTTAATTCAAAGCACCTGTTATTTGACTGATTTGCTGTTGTTTTGTTTTACGATAAGGTAATCTCGACTTTCTACGCCGATAATGAGATACGTCTGTCAAACACAAAACTGAAGTTTGATTTTTTTATCTTGGGTGATAAACTGATAATTTCTTTGGTTTACTATTGACTTTGGATCGAATTACTTGCTTAATTTGGCTGGGTTGCTTCTTCCCCTTTTTACTGTGTTTAATTGCTACTAATCCAATTGTAATATCCCTAAATATTAGCTGATGGAGAGTTGGCGACGGGTTTGACTGGAAGATGGGCTTTGATATAAAGATTGGAGCTTTATTCAATCAGCACCATATTGCATTTCACATAGATAATAAAAAATACCAAAAACAGAAAAACATAAACATCATCACTTTAAGCAAACGAAGACGTCGACACCATCAGGTATAATGTCATGGATGACAAAAGTAGAAGCTTGTGTCATTTAGTGAGCAACGGCTGGTACACTGTGTAGAACCACAGTTTCAACAGTTAGGCCCGGTCCGAACCCGAACAAGACCCCCCACTCTAGCCCTTCTCCTGTCGTTGCGTGACCGTTCTCCAACGATTTCTTCCTCATCTCGTCCATAATGAACAACACGCATGCACTCGACATGTTTCCGTAGTCGTTCAGTACTTGCCTTGTTGCCTTGAGTTTCTCCTCCTTCAGTCCTAGCTTCTCCTCGACTTGGTCTAGGATCGCCGGACCACCTGTACACATTATATAAATTTAGAGGCGATGAAATTCATAAATTCATAAACGCACTGGACATTCAGAACCAGTATCCGTGAAAAATTTGTCACGGATTGATCGGAACCCGTAACCGTGACGATTACGAGTTTCGGATCTGTTGTGCGTTTTGGTCTTGGCATAAACCCTATTGAACTTATGCAATGACACTAACCGGGATGAGCAATCCAAAAGAGGGAGTTCCAATCAGAGATATTGAGAGGAGAGAAAGCCTCGTCGAGACTTTTGTGTATGTTCTTGGAGATCAACCCGGGAACATCTTTAAGTAGATGGAACGTAAGGCCGACCTCGCGCAAGTGCCCGTCGATAGCGCCTTCGGAGTCGGGTAGGATGGTTTGAGCCGTCCAGACTAACTCGAAGATCGGCTTTTCGATCGACAAGTCCGGGTCCGCTCCGATGATAACCGCTCCAGCACCATCACCGAACAAGGCCTGTCCCACCATGGAGTCCAAGTGAGTCTCCGTTGGGCCGCGGAAACATATAGCCGTGATCTCGGAACACACAACCAAAACCCGAGCACCCTTGTTGTTCTCAGCCAAGTCCTTTGCTAGCCGGAGGACAGTGCCACCGGCAAAGCAACCTTGTTGGTACATCATGAAGCGCTTGACGGAAGGGCGAAGGCCGAGGAGCTTGGTGAGCTGGTAGTCAGCGCCGGGCATGTCAACACCGGAGGTGGTGCACATGATGACGTGGGTGATCTTAGACTTGGACTGCCCCCACTCCTTGATAGCCTTCTGAGCGGCCTCTTTGCCGAGCCGCGGAACCTCTGTGACCACCATATCCTGCCGGGAATCTAGAGACGGAGCCATGTAAGCACACATGTTCTGATTCTCCTTGAGGATTTCTTCCGTCAAATGCATGAAACGTTTCTCGATCATCGACTTGTCACCTGGAAAATTACCAAACACAACTCAAGAGAAGATTCTACTTGAGCAATATACTTATACGAAAGTGATTGAAGTTAAGGGTACGTACACATGCGCTTGAACTTCTGTTTGAGGTCGGTCATGTGCTCGCTGTTGGTGACCTTGAAGTAGAAGTCCGGGTAGTCGGCTTGGTAGATACAGTTGGGCGGGGTGGCGGTTCCGATGGCAAGAACGGTGGCGGGGCCGTCGGCCCTTTGTGCCTTTCTGATCTCCTCAACCGACGGTGCCATTTTGGTTGGTGTTCAAAGAGAGAGCTGAGTGTTGTTGCCTTGTTGGTGTGGGAGTAAGAACCCGAGTAAGAGGTATATATATATAGCCAAACTATTGACTCGGGTTGGTTTGGTGGAAGGTGGAAGGGAGGGTAGGTTTGGTTGAAACCGATACTTTTCATATTTAGTTATGACAAAAAAAAAAATTGAAAATTCAAATACTAATTTAGTCCCCATGAAAATGAATTATACACTTGTTCATAATATTTTTTTTAATTATGATTTGTACTAATTGAAATAGTATTTGATTAGTTTTGATACCCTATAGGAAAACAAAATAGAGGAAGCTAATGCAATTTGCATAAAATCACACAGAATGATTTCAAAAAATTTCATAAGCAAGGTATATATATGGACTAGATTTATTTTCATTCCATTTGTAGAGTTACAATCAAACGGGGCTTAAAGATTTTATAGCCATGTGATCGACCGACTAACCCATTTGAAAACATCGAACCCAACACTAATTTTTCTGACGATGTCGAACTTCCTATTTTCATCCGAAAGAATGTTTAAGATTGGCCTATTTCTAAAAAATAAGGACTAACCTAATCTTTCCTTTTTCTTAAAAAAAAAAAAAAAGAAAGAAAAGAAAGAAAATTTGAATTGTATAAATATAATTACCAATATTATTATATTATAAAAATATATATATTAAGGTGTGAAAGAAATTGTTTAGGTTTGACGGACGGATGAGGAAATTGGGGCCACGTGAGGCGATTGAGCAACGGCACTGCTGTTTTTGTTTGTTCCCAAGAAAAGGAAATGGTAGAGGGCTTGCCACATCTTCTAATTTAGAAAGTAGAAACACATCGTCTTGTCATCGCCTCATCGGGTAGTTGTTACTTAAATTCGATTATAGACAAATTAACTTTACAATTGACCCATTCTTCTAATCATCACAATTCACATCCGATAATAATAAATTCTCAATTCTTACCCATATGTAATTTTTTATCCTAATTATATGGTAACAAATCATACTTTTTACAATTTTTTTATAAGATCAAAATAATACATGAACTAATAGTATAAAATAAAATAACACTTTATTTGAATTAATAAATATTATAATAACAATATACAAATTTTAATCCCATCACGGTCTGAATCTCATCCCGTCTCTTTCTGCTGGCATTCTTGCTGAAAGATAATTCTAACTTTGTAAAGTTAACTTGCTAGTCTAAATCTTCTCCATACTCACATAAGATGTTTACAATTTCATTGCTCTGTCGACAAGACATCTTTGCAAACACAACACTATCATCAGAGAAGAAAAGATGAGAGATTCTCGGAGAAAAAGGAGCAATTTTAATGCCTTGGAGTTTCCGACACCGCTCACTATTCCTAATCAAGTAGGAAAGTCCCTCAACACAAATAAGGGATCACCTTGCCACAAACCTCTCGCGCGACGAAATTAAGAAGTCGGAATTCCATCAACTAAAATTGAGAAAGACATTGTAGACGCACACTGAACCATCATCTTAATCCACCACTCAGTAAAGCCTATAGCCCTAAGACAAGCTTCAAGATAGCTCCGCTCAACTATATCATAGGTTTTGACCATGTCCAGCTTTAGAGCCAAGTAACCCTGTTTTCCTTAGTCTTCATGAAATAAAAAATCTCAAAAGCAACGAAAACATTGTCATAAATAAGACGATCCGGAATAAAAGCACTTTGTGAAGGAGAAACAGCCTTCCCAAGACACTTATTAAGTTTATTAGCAAGCGATTTAACAAATTTTTTGTAAAGCACATTACATAGACTAATAAGCCTCAAATCACGCATACAACACGAATTGTTAACTTTGGGAATAAGGGTAATAAACATATGGTTGAGAGAATGAGGGGAGGAAGCACTTTCAAAAAGCCCGGTAATATATTGAGTAATGTCATTTCTTAAGACACTCTAGTAGTGTTAGAAGAAAGAGGAGGGAGACTATCAGGGCCCGGAGACTTCGTCAGGTGCATCTAAAAAGTGTTGCACGAATTTCCTCCTCCGAGTATGGGCGAAGCAACTTCTCATTATCCTCCCTAGTCACCATTGCCCATGATGACAACTCAGACAAAGTAGCCAATGTGAGCATCAGAGGCAAAAAAGGGACGAAAATATTCAACATCAACTCGTGCTTTTCCATTTGGGGACCTCCATGTTAATCCGGTTTCATGAACCAACTTTGTAATATGATCTCATTCTTCTCTCGGGGGCCATTTGGTGAAAAAGTAGTATTTCTATCTCCTCATCGGAACTTGTTAGCCTTGGCCCTTTGATACCACAAAATTTTCTCATTTGCCATCAAGTCTTTCTCGATACCTCAAGTTATTTCCGGCGTTGGACACTAGGACTTGTCACCCCTCTATCTTGTATAGTACGCAGATCAGACCTAATCTTATTCATTTCCATTATAATGTTCCTAAAAGTAGTCTAACTCAAGTTTGATAGATCAATGCAACATTTGTTAATCTACCCCACAATTTCATCCTTGGCTCTCAAACTCCCAGGGTTCACCATGCATTACTGACTATGTACTCCCAACTCTCATCTTGAGTCCATAAAGCTTCAAACCTAAAAGGTTTCCTTCCCAAAATTCTCATATTCTTCTCCTCGTCTTCATTAAAATTAAGTAGTAGTGGAAGATGTTCAGACATCGTCTTTGTAAATGAAAGACCTTAGCATGCATTGGGGAATTTATCCACCCAATCCGGAGTAGAAAATTCCATGACGATCCTTTGTTGGGTAAGATTATCACCACATTGTCCATTGTCCTAGGTGAAGCGAGTTCTTTCCAAAATAACTACTTTTAACATATAATGATGCAATGCATTTCTAAATTGAGTTAAGAGATTAATGTTTGGGGATAGACCTATTGACTTATCTGTTAATGAAAGAACAAGGTTGAAATCACCCATAATGGCCCATGGCTCCTTAACATCCAACCAAATCCTTCTAATCAATTTAAGGCTATAAGTTAATTCTTGTTTCAGAAGAGACAAAGAATTAAAAGGAATAACTCTCCTTTATTGCTTAAAAAACTTACGCTCTCTTTTTTCTCTCACACAAATCATATAATGCCACAAACCAGCATCTCCTTATAAAGGGAAGAAAAGGAAAACGATCCTAACAACTTTTAGGAAATAACCCATAATTAGATAACTCCTATGTAAATATATTTAGTTTTTCCCTTATATATACTTTTCTTTTTCTGTAATCAATATTGACTTTAAGCTTAAGTCAACATTTTTCCTCCTAAACTAGAAGTCCTTTTCCTCCCAAGTTCTTCATTCCAATGAGATCCCTCATTTCTGTAAATATGATTCTTCCAAGTACCTTTGCTAGGATGTCCGCTTTTTGTTCATTCCTGGAAACATGCTCGACCTATATCTCACCATTCTCAACGCACTCCCTGATAAAATGATATCTTGTATGAATGTGCTTGTTCCGTCCATGGAAAAATGGATTCTTTGTAAGAGCAATATCAGACCGGTTGTCTAACCGAATAATGACCTTCTTACTTGGTCTTCTAGTAATCTCTACAAGTAAGTCTTGAAGCCATATGGCTTGTCATGTTGTCTCTGTTCCCGCCATAAATTCAGCCTCACAAGAAGATAAAGCTATTGTTTCCTTTTTTGCAAACACCAGGAGATTGGACTACCACCAAGATAGAACATGTGGAATGCCTTATTGCCTCTCCCCACATATAGTTTGGTAGCTTTTTGTGCTTCAAAATGCTTATCGTCATCTCCATCATCATTCTATTTCTCCTTTCGACAACGCCATTTTGTTGTAGGGTATATGGAACTGCAAGATGTCTTTTACTTCCTGAGTTATCGCAAAATAGATTAAATTCCTGTGACACAAACTCTCCTCCTCTGTCTGTCCTGAAGGTTTCAATTTTCATTCTCGACTCTTGTTCCACTAACTTCTTGAATTTCCTGAACTTATCAAAAGTGTCGCTTTTCTCCTTTAATAGAAGGGCCCACATACACCTCGAATGGTCATCTATATGTACAAAGATGTATCTGTTTCCAGCTCGTGTGCTAGGTGTAATAGGTACACACAAATTGCCATGTATGAGCTCGAGTATCCTTGTTGCTCGATATTGTGTTGCTTGAGGAAAGACTTGCCTAGTTTGTTTTCCAAGAAGGCATGAATCACACATTTTCATCTCTACTTTGACTTGCGGAACTCCTAAAACGATTTTCTTTTGTATCATGGACTTCATTGTCTTGATATTCACGTTTCCTAGGCGTGCATGCCACATGCTTGACGTGTTCGACTCAATCAAGTTTAGATAGATTGTACATTTGGCTCTCATTCGAACCTTGTATAACCTATTCTTTGATGAGAAGATTGGTGAAATAAGGTACTTTTTGTAACTTGTAGACTAACTAGGCACCCTATTTTTACATTTAAAAATAAAGATAAAATTGAGTGGATATGGCCAAAATTATGGAAATTTAAAGATTCTTCTCTCTTCTATTAATAATCAAATAAATTTTGTTAAATTGGGAAACTAAATATTCTTATTTCTCTTCTTAATTATAATAAGTAAAAGATTGTGTCAAAAGTAGGAATCGAACTCTGGACGAGTTGC